>JAYKKI010000014.1:34005000-34462500 GCA_039881145.1 Druceiella hillmani | reverse complement strand
GGTTAAGAAAAATTATGATTAAATTTCACCGTAAAAAACTTAATTGACTTACATACAAATAAAAATATTATTTCTTAATATTTGTTTTATTTATCTCTCGACGAGTGAATCATAGAGCAATACATTGGAATCTGGTAGGAATAACACTGAGGCAGCACTTGGCTGAGACAACAAAGTCAACTCACCGATGTTGTAAAGCAAATAAAATAACTTAAGTTAGAATGAGCCGGCTACGTCGCCACTAAATATGACTCCTAGTGTAAGACGGTTGTGAGTGAAGATCAAGGGGTAAAACCTGCTGGGCGTTTTGGAAGTCATATCATATCCTGAGATCAAGTCACTTCGATATTAAGCGCGTGATGTGTGTTTAATTGTTATTATTTATTCAATTTATTTATATACATCGTATTTACGTCATATCATGTATAAATGTTAGATAGCTCAGAATGTACAGCCCTGTATTAGCTTCTCGGAAATAATTATGTTGCCTTTGAAATCATTTTTTATATGAAGAGAGAACGACTCAAATTTGAAATATTCCAAAAGGGTTAAAGTTTTCTTCGCGTTGTGTATCGTGATATATTTTCACGTGTTTTATTTCATATGTAAATATGCCAGAAGCGACCGTTCGACACGAGGAGAGAAAGTAAAATTGGACAAGAATAAAGAATAAAATATTCATCGTGAGTAGTTTTCCGGATGCAATGTCACAAATAGACCGTCCTTTTAAAAAAAATCAATTAAAATAACATTTTAAACACCACCACTTCACTGAAAATCAGTCAAATGGCTGAATAACTTAATTCGGAAATAAGTTTATATAATTTATTCCATCGATTTTTCAAAAGTGGTGTATTAATTCGGACAAGATATTTAAATCTATGCAATAGTTGTCGAAATATGGCAACATAAATGTTTAATAACTTTCATACGTTTAACGCTACACGTGTATTGTATGTAAAATAAAGAGTGAATAACACGACCGGAATGCTCATTATCTTCAGGACAACACAAAGAAGAAAGTGTTATAATCTGAGGCTAGAATTATTATCGTAATTTAGGTGAAATGCGTAACGATAAAAGTCTAATGTTTGGAAAAAATATGTTGAAGATCTAGAAAGGACTCTGTAGTTATTAATAATTTATGTCGTCGCCGTAGTGGGTTGGGTTGATCACAAGACATACAGCCTTTGGTTCGCCGAGCGCGACTGGACTTCTAGTTTGCGGTAAGAGATTGCTTTCGTCAATTAGCGCGCCATATGTATCAATTAGGTACATTCAAATAGATAAATAAATAAATGTTTTCTAGAAAAAATAAAACAAACACTACGCCTTGTCCGGAATTATAACATACGATGATGTATGTTAATGCATATGAATATGAAAAAAAGGAGTTACGCCATTTCACAGAATAGAATAGTTTACACATCTGTATTCCTTTAAATATTTGCGGTAAATCTATGGTAGATTTACCGCAAATATTAAGGTATATATATATATATATATATATATATATATATATATATATATATATATATAATCATAAAAAAATTCATTTACTATCTTATGGAGACAAAACGAGAAAACGTTTTTTTTAGAAATTACAGTAAAATAGAAGTTTTATTTTTGGTGTAAAAATTATTTTATCTTATCTTGTTCGAAATGTTTTGATAAGAAAATACTTTCAAAAGAAATGCATCACGCTTAGTGTGACGCGTTTAAGGTATACTCAGTGGTAGACCGAGTATGACCGAGCGGTTCAACTTCATATATATTCGGAACTAGACTAAGAGCAACTAATAGCAAGTAATATACTTTGGCTCGTGAGGCATTAGTGCAGCTATAATGGAATGGAATGCTTACGAAATGTGTGTGAGTTCGAATCTCGATGCTTGTGTTTTTTTTTCTCATTTTCTGACAAACATATTATCTATTAACAGGATTCAAATAAAAACTCCTATTTTATGCGCTCGAGGTAAACTCAGTTTATAAAGTTCTCGTTTAAAGTGAAGACGTATGTTTTATTCCGAAACTAAAATATACTTATTTACTGGCGGTGCATTTTATATCTACTTCAAAAACTTTTATAATTTGATTGAGCGTGCATTAATAAATCAAATATTTTATGATATTATTTGGTGTGAAATTAGGTAAAATGATATCAGTTGAATGTGTACTGAATTATTTTGGTTTATTCACGTGTATCCATGAATGTGAGGTTAGTACACGACTACTATTAAAGATAACGGGTTTTGTTTTTAAATTTAAATTTAAAAAATTTCCAAAACACAGTACGATTATTGTAGTTGTCAAAGTCATCACTTCTATAGCATGCTGTTAAGCAAATCAATTTTTTTTAAACCTAATTATATCGTAGGAATTGATCCCGTCTTCAACCTCTGATTTAAAACGAATTAAAAAAAAAGGGGTTCTAAATTCGACTGTATTTTCTTGTATGTAACTTCATACCTCAGGTACTTATAAAACAATTTGGTTATTTTTTTTCATTTGGGAGGGTATACCACAAGTATATCCTCATGAAAATTTGGTTAGAATTTGAGTGTAAAATATTGAGGCATGACGTGGAGTTTCTCATCGATGGACAACACAGATGCCGTGATCGTGCAGTGATTTAAATGGTATAAATATAATGTAATCATGATGTCATGTAAATGGCCGGATATTAGCAACAGGAAATCTTCTCTGATTAATAGTAAACTAATTGAGTTGGGAGTAATTTCACATGTTTTGACCTTAGAAGGAAAGTAACAAAGTAAATATGTAATCAAGTAATTATAGGTATAAACGAATATATGAAAGAACTAAGAAATGAGAAGATATGTAGATAAGTAAGTGCATATATAAACAAATGCTGGAAATAAGTAAACGTCAATAAGTAGGTATGTAACTGTATCCATGTAAATACAAAGCATACAGAAACTAGAAAATTACTAGGCTGACAAGTGCATAGTACTCTAGAGCCAAAACAGTTGATATAATTTATGTGGCCATATGTAAAGTGTATATATATATATATATATATATATATATATATATATATATATATATACACTAACAAATTGATTAATTTATTTACTTATCATAAAAAAGACTCATGTTCAATTTACAGTTAACCTCAAAGCGCTGGGCTTGTAGAAACATTAAAATTATGACTATTTACATTACATACATCATATATAAAACTTAATAAAAAAGGAAAAAAACACAAACTACCAAACAACTCTATAATATCATTCCAAAAGTGGCTAATGGAGCAGAAAAGATATCAAGATTTGGCGCCTCTCACAATACCTCGTTGATCAACTTTGTGCGTTAAAATCTAATGAAAGCTGGAGGATATTCGTGGTGAAATAAACTATGACCCCATACTCTCCCGCAACAGTCGGGAGCCTTAAGTATTATCAAACTCAAAACCGAGAGGTTATCAACATAATTGTTCAATATATTAAAAATATGCATGATTATAAGCTATTGCCGTGTAAGTTGAAGTGAACTACATCCAACCGTGCTCATTATAAAATTTGAAGGAAACAAATGGGAATAGCAAATACTTTTTCGATTTTAGGAACACTGAGTTCGTCGTAAATTGGTTACATAGTACATCATGGCGCTTAAAATGAAAAAAATAACATTTTTTAATAAAAAATAACCGATTTAAAATTATCACCAAATAAAAAGCGAATGAAAAGTATAAAATAATAAAAGTACTTATTTGGAAATTTTGAGGTACAATATCATTTCCGAATATTAACAGGATTGCAAAACACTGCTATTACAAAGGAATTTAAGGGTCGATAGCAAATAAAATGTAGCACTCTTCAGTTTGTTTATGAGTGTGCATATACATGAGAGAGAAAGAGAAGCATTTAATTGGCACTAATTCCAATAATATTTAGTGGTAACAATATTTGGAAAATTTATCTATACTCGGGAACGATTTTTTACGCCAAAGTTAGATTCTCATATACTAGGTACTCATGTTTTCATTATTTTATTCAGTTCAATGCGCTTTTTATTCGAAGTGGTTCCATATTTAAAAAAAGATTTTTATTACGTTTAAATCACATATAATATCTTAACAGCATAAAGAACAAACTAATGATAGAAGTGTACGAAGGCGTTATTTCTTTGACAAACAACTTAATTTTGATTATCCCCAGTACTTAGTATAAGTTACGTTGGCAAAAATAAATAGTGAATCAAATTTATTGCCGGAAATGTTACATGAACCTGTCTTGACATTCAAATTACTTTTAAATATACTATTCCGCATAGAATCATATTTATTTTCTATTTTTATTTGGGTGCTAGAATACTAGGCTTTATTTACTGTGCACAATTACGATAGCTTTATCCAAAATTATTCATATGACTATCATCCTAAGACCGCTATGGACGTTCCGCTACACGAGTGCATCCGAAGATTAGCTGGTAAAGAGAAATGGAGGACTATCTTATTGCGCATCGTTCATCTGCAAGAAACTCGACATGAAGACCAGACATCTGTGCCAAGAGTTTAACGATTGAAGAGAGATCAATCTAAAGTCTTCAATATAGACAATTGAATATACTTATTCTGTCTTAAGTAATAATTTTAATATCTTTTATATTTTATTGTATTCAACTAATAAAATTATGTATGCATTTAAAAAACACTTTATGAAACAATGCCAGAAGAGTACAATTTAATTAATCTTTCATTAACATAATCCTATGGCTGTACAATAAATTATTTACAAATATGTTTTTCCGGAATTTAAAATTTAATATCTTTTGCATTAAAACACTTAATAAAATAAAATATATTTGTTTTATTATTTGGCTGAAAATTCAATATTCTACATTTACCAAACATATTTTATCCTAAAAAAACTAAAAACTCAGCGTAGCCAAACTATCATAGATCGCCGCTTGATTAATCAGATTGAAAAGAAAAAATTTTTCAAAAGAGTCAATCGATGAAAAGTAACCAATCACATTTTTTTTTGTTATGGAGATTCATTTTCACATATTTTTTTTGTTATAGAGAGTCATGACAGCAAACGTTTTGACCTAGTTTTGATTAATAATTTATAACGATAAAATATTTTAATTATCAATTTTTATTTACAGACTCATAACAAGGTGAAACGTTTTCATCGTCAATCATCAATTTATTTGCATGCCGAAAGAAAAAAAAAGATTAAAAGGCTCGTAAAACAAATTAAAATTACTTATAGTAGAAAAACATCCATGTAAACTTTCGAGGTACATTTCAACATGAGACCTTTACTTTTTATTTAAATCGTACTTGATTGCATCTTTAACACGTAAAAGTAAACAGCTCTTTTTATTTATATCACTACGACAACATATTCCAAATGAGTTGGAATATCAAAAATACTTTGTATTACGCACAAACATAATCCTATAATAAAAATGTATTATTATGTAAATTATTAAGTGAAAATATTATATATTATTAAAACATTATAGCTTAAATGGAATTATTTTTGTTAATTTTTTTCAATTATTTTTAAATGGTTTGAAAATTGTAATTTCGGGTCCGCTGGAAGTACCCGATGCCTGAACTACCACGGCTTCTAACATTATTTCGAGTATGTGATGTCGGCAAGCCAGCCGGAGCAAATCCTTTTCCAACTTTTGATCTAAAAGTATGCAAGCTCCATTTTTCGAACCAGTGTTGGTTGCCGTAGTATCGAAACATATGCACTTAATTTTTCCACATAAATTCGAACTCATTATAGTTTCAAATACTGCCGTTGCAGTTACCTCTCCTGTTCCTCCGCTTAACTTCGGGATACTAAGAAGTTGGTCGACGTCCTGACCTGACACTAAAATGGGAAATCTACCTACTTTCTCGTGGCGTGGACTTTAAACATTGTTCTATGTTGAATTCGCTGACGAGGAATAGAAGAAGTGTTAATGTTGTATTTTGATGGATCACAATCAGCACTATTTAGTGTAGATATCAGGACGATATCAGCTTTTCTATCGCTTAATTTAGCAACATCAAGGCTAGCAGCTAAACGATCGTTTATAATTTTTTTCTACCCCTTTTTGCTGGCGGTGCTTCAGAGTTCGAAGGCTCTGGCTGTCGAGTAACAATCAACCTCTCATCGTCACTACTTCCAGCGGTGAAGATTATGAAAAAGGTAGAGTACATTTTTCAATTAATATTTTGACACTTTCTTCTTCCCGCTGCTTCTATTTTAGCAACCGCTCCACTTTTTGTTGTTTTTCAGTCACTTTTTTTGAATCTTGTTTATCTAAGCTACCAATTTTTACAGATCTATTCAGTCTTTGCGCTAGTAGGAATTGCTTGTCTTCCTCAATTTTCATAATTTTCAATGCATCAGAATGTGCTATTTCAACAAGTTCTTCGAGTTCACTCTGCCACGTTTCTTCTTTTCGTTGTTTTGCTTCGGACCGCTTGGTTTTATTTTCTTTATAATTTTTCATACATTGCTATTGTTTAAAGTCTTTCAGTATTTTTTTCTTTTACGTGTTGCTTTCTCGCACAAAGCCATGGCATCTTGAGTAATAGAGTCCGTAGCAGCATTGTTGTTTAATTTTTTCTCAAATTTTAGACAGAAAAATAACTGCAATAATTCTTTGGTTGACGGCAGCTTTGTTTTAGTTAGAACTGATGATATCTGTCCGATTAACCACAAAACTGTTTTGCTTCTTGTAGAAATAAACCAGTACTTGTAGATGCCATAACTAATATGAAACACACTTGCAAAATTACGTACACACAGTAAACCGGGGAGTCGCAAATTAAAAGACGTGCACTCTGGTGGAACGTAATTTAGGCACTAAGCGGCGTGCCAGCGACAGGTAACAGGGAACGAAGGGGAAGGGCGGTGAGTTTTTATAACGTTTGAAGTGTTCCTAATGTTGCTTTTGTGAGCGTTGTGTTATTAGGTTAATAATAATGTGTATCAAGACTATCAGCCGTACTTTGATAATGAATTGAAATAATAAAAAAATAAATTTTTGAAATTCGGTAGCGAACACTAAACTTCGTTCAAAAAATAAAATAAAAATTATATGCTTATATTTTATGCCTAAGGACATTACAAAATGGTATCCCACTGAAATTTTTTTTGGATTTTAAGAAACACCCTAATGTATATTGACATAAACGTTACCTTTATTTCTGGAGTACTATTTCCATATTTATGAGTTATTACTTTATTTGTGTTTTGAACACGGTATATGGAAATTATTTAACTCAATAGCAAATGTTTTATTAAAAGATTTTGAAAATAATCCACAAAAACATAGGGAGAGCAAAGGTTTTTTTCTAGGTTAGCATGTTGAGTATTGTTGAAATAATACTTTTGAGATTGTTTTACAAGTCTAGCTTCAAAAACGGTGATATTTAAGTAGCTGAAATTTGTTTCCATCATTACACATGCGTTGTATATGAACAATAACTATTAATAATTATTGAATATAAAATAAAAGACAGATGGTGAAAAATATAAGCGTATATTATAATTTTCTCTCTATGTCTGTGAAAGCAAAGTCAAACAGTATATTTATACGTGAAACATAATATTTATATTTTTAAGTTGTTTTATGAAAATATTAAATATCTTTGAATATTTATATATTTGTACGGACTTCTTGTGAATTATCTCTCTATTTGACAGATTATTTAAATTATGAATAATTAAAGTCAATGCAAAATAGTATGCGTAATACAATCTTAAATCAATGAAGTGCTTCTTATTATAAATCTTATAAATACCAACCCTGAACTTACTCATACTAGTAACAAAGTTAATACTCTTGGTTTTTATCAAAAAAGGCAGGTTGGCTTTGTTTGAACGACAGGACTGAAAGTGCATTACTTTTCATTAACTGTAAAGGTGATAAAATTTTATTTATTCCTTGCAGTAATGACAAGATGAACTTTGGCTGTTTTCAATGTACACTATTTATATATATCTACACTATTTATAGATAATGTTATTTTAAATGAATAAAATAATTTTATTAAACAAACTATGAACTTAAGCTTAGGTTTCTCTTTCGCCACTGACAGATTATTTTAATAATGTGAAACAAAAAATATCCATGAATATTTGAAAACAAAATTCTTGAGACGTATATTTGAAATTATTTTCTTCTGCCGACAACCTGCGGTTACATGTAAGCAAATTTTATTGTTTATCTGAAAAACAAAAAAATATTGTATCTTTGACACAATGCATGAAGTAATTTTAAAGTGAATTCAAATTTGGGTAAATATAAAAAACACATCAGCTCTGCAACTTTAATATTTTTTATACTTGAAAAAGATTAGATATGTAAAAACGAATAAGCAAAAATGTGATACAAGCTTCCTCTTATGTATCGATGTTTACAAGATATATGCACAAATATACTTGTATGATCGTGCGACACTCAAACTTTCAGTAATATTCTCGGTGTATATTTTAAAAATATTTACGTGTATGTAAATCGAGACGGGTATTCTCATTTACACACCCTAAAACAATTTTTTAATTATTCTTTATAATGAAAAATATTACCATGAATTTCTTTTTGTTGGGTTTTAAATATTATCTTATTATATTCAAATATTATCTATTAATTTATTTCTCACACATTTTATTTGTACACAAACGTGAGAGCACACTTTGTTGCAAGCGGTTGTGTTTCATATTATTTCTTGAAATAAATGCGAATGTCGTTGATTCAGAAATAACAAAAAATTTCATACAGTAATAAAAAAAAATCATATTCGTTGGGGAATTGCCTATTTTTCTTGTTATTAATTATTGTTTTCTTAGTTAGATACTTCAAAATATACTTTTTTACATATACATATATATATATATATATATATACACATATACATATATATATATATATATATATATATATATATATATAGAGGTAGTTCATGTTTCAAATAGAAATTTTGTCGATATTGTCAAATAATACCTATCAATCCCATATGGACATCTTAAATAGAAACGGTAAGAAATTGTTCCATTTCGTTTAAATATTGAAGGAGATGGCCAGTGCTTCTTTCATCACATTCTTTGTCATACGAAAATCATAATTTTCATTAGGGAGACTAGTGAACAAATCTGGAGATTATGGGCTAATGAGGTTCGGTTAGTGAACATATACGTGGAGTATTGGGCAGAAATTTCCTTCATGTCCTATGACAGTGATGGTAATAACCACGGCCTGTGTATTCAGCGAACATCTTTCTGCCTCATACTTATGGTAGTAACTGCGAGCTGGATCCACATGAAAAGCTTTTTGACTTAGTTTTCGAGGCATATTGCAATAGAGAACTTTGTGCAAAATTTTGGGGCTGAAGGTAACCATATGAAGAGACCACGCTTTATGTTTCGCCATTCTGGCGCTCATATTGATCCATATGTTTTACCGTAATATGAAATAGTCTGCATTACACCACCTCGTATTCATTCCGCTTACAAACATCATCTGCTACTCGATTTGATTTTGATTTACTTTATTTACAGAAGTCACCTCACACAGTTTTTCTCCAAAATGGTAATAAAAATGTTATACTCAATATTTTGATTCTAAGAGGAGAAAACAATCAGAAGAATGAGTCAACAAATATTCACAATATAGTCCTGAACTGCTAAGGACCACTGTAATAAAGTACCAGCAAAATAACTTTGAATTGATTAGGCTAGCTTATGTAAGATATGGTCTAAACCATCCTGGAATAAACAAAGAGTAAAAGAATGACATACTCTGCAGGAAATAAAAGCTTATTCAAGTATGGCGCTTAATCAAGAGACAAATTATAATGCCAGAATTGTAAGCTCTTAAATTGAAGAGAAGGAATTCCAGAACTTTATGCAGTGGTGGCTTCCGTCTTTTGCAACTTTACCAGAGCTTCTTTATATTCTGCTTATGGATTAGTGTTCAAAGCACAACGGCCTCTTCCGAATGACAATGTTTGAAGCCAACCAAATTACACACGATTGCTTCATGTTACTTCTTAAGGCTCAAAGCTAGTGTATCAATTGGGTCTATTGCCGGCATCTTACACATTTCTTAAAATATATTTTGTAGACAAAAGGGAAGCAGGTTTGAGATACAGCCACATCCATGGTAAAAAAAAATTAGTTAAATCTCTTCAAAAATTGGTTTGACATCAACCACTATATAAAATATTTTCAAATATTTCTGAAGAAAGTTCCTTCGAAGAAATACCAGTAAAGTTAGAAAACTCAGTAAAGATCATGGTGTTTCTATAATGTATCCATAGCAATAATAAAACCACGGTAATTGTTGATCAGTAATTCCACCAACAAGACGTTATACTCCAGATCCAGGATAATAGACAAGGGCGCTTCAGCGAAATCAATCTCACGTATGATGCTTTACAATAACTATTTTTATTTTTTTGGTCGTGGCGAGGAAGTGTTCTCAATTCATTTACATCATTTAGATCCTGAAACTTAGATTCTGGTCAAGAAAACCGCGTCCGCATCGAGCTTTTACTCTAACCGTATAACGCTTAAACAAGAAGAAGGCAGCTATTTGATGTGCCGTTAGTCTTCTACTGAAAGGTTAAACTGCATTAGTAATAACTAAGCACAACTTAAAGAAGAGAATTATATACATCTGAAATATGCTGTTGGGAAATTATATGCTCATGCTACTCAGTTTGTTCAGATGGTGGTATTTCTATCACCTTTCACTGGCGGTCCACGTTACGTGCTTGGACCTTATCAAGCGCTCTGGCTTACGTTCGTCAATACAGCTGTCCTAACATAATTTATTACGTTAATACCTCGTTAATACCCATTTTGACCCCTAGTAGAAGGATATTTCAGATTCAATGTGGCCCAGTTAAAACCCTTACGATACATTATAGCCTGAGTCTTTCATCTCAAAGTAAAGAAGATGTAGACTTTTTAACCAAAGAAAAACTATTTGGGCCAGCTTTTGTTTTCTCTGCAGAGTGTCAAAATGGGGCTTATCACACGTCCACCTACTGCTGCGCCCCCAAAAACTAAAACCCCGATATGATCGACCAAATTATCTGTGCCGAAATATATGATTTTTAACTAGATCCAAAACTTCATACAATTTTTAGTGTCTAATATATATGATGGACCTAATGGTGTAAACTGAAATTCACCTAGAATTGAACGAAATAACGGTAGCAAAAAGTTTCACAGACCACTTCTTAAGGACACTCAAACGAATGATGAAGGATATCCAAACTGTTGAAGGGAGTCGCTGGATGATTGTGGTTACAAAGTTTAAATAAAAAATACAGATCTAGACAACCGTTGGGTGGTTATTGTTCGTCCACCCATCTCTCTGTTCCTCTTGAAAGTGATCAGCGTGTTTACTTCACATCCGAAAATATGGTTGAAGAAATTACCATTTCATCTCTAACAACATTTCGGACCGTTTTTAAATTGTGTTAAACCGATAAGTTTGCAAAAATCCTGTTGTATTCTAAAATCTCTTTAGGCCATCTGTGGAATAATAAAAAGTTTATGCGAAAATTTTTGGTCAGGAGTAAAGAGGGACCACACTTTATTAGGATCTATACCGTTCATCCAACAAAACTGAGTGCTATTACCTCCAATTGCTACCATAAGATTCGAGACCCCATCCTATATTCCAACATACCTGCAAATAACTCGGCTTGCTAGAGGATAATGTACTGTACTGTTACTAATATACTATTATATACTAGCACTTAGACTTTATACTATTATTTACGCGGTTAAACTAAGGAATTCTTCACGTTTTCTATCCACTTTTCGACCCGCTAATTTTCGGGGAATATCTTAAGAGTAATTTAGCAGAGGATAACCCAAGGAAAAATTACAGGGCAATCCACAACCATTCATGGACGATTTATATAATAAGTTTTTGACACAGATCAAAGACGTAATTTGAGATTTGGATACACGGACTTTGTCAGTATATGGATTGCTTCAACCAAAAAGCGTGGAGAAGTTTTCAAGTACATATATTTTCTGAAAAAAATAAATTATGGCACAAACGTTACAATGCTAATGTTATCCAATAACGTAATTTCCCTAGCAAATGAGCATCTTTCTGCTTATCGTGAGCTTTCAAATATTGTTGAAGATTGGCTCAGGTTTATTGACCAGGTTGAATTTGATACCCGGAAGATTTGAAATAAACTAAATTTTTGGCCTAAAAGCTAATAAGAAGCGATCGAGACATTGTCTTAGTGGTGGCGCCATTTGGCAGTGCTGTTATTTTATTGGATGGTAGTAAAATGGCTTACGCCTGCCTTTAAACTGTTGCTCAATCTTATCCCCCCCAATCATATCTTTAGTTAGAGAAATAAGACTCAGATTAATTGGGTGTGTAAACACATTATATGGGATGAGAGTGCAATGGCAAACAACGTTGATATGAAGCACTAATTAGAAAACTTAAAGTTATTCAAGCTAATTATGGGGCGATGGCTGAAGTAATGGGCTAGGAATTTTCAATAGAATCTTTCCGTTGCATCCAGAGAAACTCAAGCAATGAGGTTGAATCATGCATTAAAATCTTTACATCTGTGGCCCAACATCAAAAAACTGCCTCTTAAAAAAATATGTTTCCATTTTCATTAAAGTGACGGCATTTCTGCTGAAGAGTTTTTTGAACTGCTACTAAAAGTAGAGATTGGAGGTTATTCTGAGTTTCAAGGAAAAGTATGTTTTTCTGACCATGTTGCTACAGTAGTGACAATCATTTTCGTCCTAATACTAATGTTAACTTTGGGGTTAACATTAGCGACATAAACTAAAGTCCTTCGAAGGTTCCGAAATGGAATACAGGTCTGTCGATTTAGTGTTACTAAAAAAAGATGAAACACTGTATTATTGAGTAGAGTTCTTAATAGCCTTAACTTACCTGTCTCTCTACTCAAAAAATTCTTTCTAAAAGTTGGAACTCCTGTCATACTATTACCCAAATTAATTAATTTGGGTAATTATATTAAATTTAACCCACTTAAACTTTGTAATGCGAATAAACTGCGAGTCACAGCACTCCACAAAAACGTTATCGAAGCCAATGTGTTTACCGGATGTACGCGGGGGAGGTTGGTATTCATACCGCGGAAACCTTTTACAACCTCTGGCTATGCCTTCGAATTCAAGCGACTGCGATGAAGTGTGGTTTGCAATGGTCATGCATAAATCACAGGTCTAGTTGTTATAGTAACAATTATCGACTTAAGACAGGGTTGCTTTTCATATGGGTAGTTCTCCGTCCTAAAGAGAGCGTGTTGACTTTAACAATATATAGTAGAATCAGAAATATGGCATATAAAGTTAGTACTTTATTAAATTCTGACTTGCTCTGCACGGCTTTGTGCGTGTAAACTACACTGCTTGTTTAGTTTGTTGACAACATGTTAATATATAATTTGGAAAACAATTAGCAAGTCTTGTAGTCTGTGTGAGCATAACCGGGGGCGGAAATCCAATTGTACATATTTATGAAGGTTGTCACAATATCCCAAACTAAGTTTATTAAAATAAAGAAGTAAAATAGATGAAATAAAAATAAATAGAGGCGTAGATTTATTTTTTCGTTCATTTCAAAACTAAAACCTTTATTTCTTTGTTTGTTTTCTCAAAAATAAAGAATCTAGAACGATGTACTTATATTTTGTTATCATATAAACGTTGCAGTGTTTGATTAATTTATGGGGCCAACTTGAAAGTGATGCTTATATACTTACCGAATATTGACGCCTGTCTTTCTCCCATATACAAGCATATGGTCACCTAAGCACCATTTTCAACATGACACTGACTCTAATAATCTCTAACAGTAGCAACGTGTTACATTTTTTTGGTGTTCAGAAACAACATTTTACCGAAAAACGTACATCATATTTTTATTATTCAAAAATCTCTAACAGTAGCAATATTGTCCAAATTTATCAGGGTTCGGAAATGAGATTTTCATTTAACACTTGTTACTTGATTAGTTTAATCCATGTAAATGTGCTTCTGTTTCCATGATTTGTTGAAGCTTAATAAATTTTTAATTAAAAATATTTGTAATGAATGCCATGGAAATTTTATAAATAAATAATTAAGATATGGTGATAAATTATAATATTAGTATGTATTTAAGATATTTTCCAAAAAAGATAGTAGTATTTAGCATTTCCGTGTTAAAGATGTATTCACCTGCAATAACCTCACTTTTATGGCACCCGATCCCTTCCCGTCAGTCTTGCCCTTGCGGATGGAACGCACGTAATTTACATCAGATATCTTTTATATTTCGAGTGACAGATGTGTCGGCCGGATACGGGACACGTAGACTTGTTGGCATAGTCACCTTTGCTCGCAAGTGAGAATGAGTATCAACGTATTCACTGATTTTCCCAGTTTTCATTTTAAGTCCATCTGATAGTTAAGTTTTTCATAAATATATAGAAAAACTCATTGTATTATATGATATTATTCCAAAAAATTATATAAATTAAGCCTGGTACGAACTTGTCAAACTAGCACTACGAGGGTTTCTTACATACTTAAGGCCACAGAGAATTTTTAAACATTTCAGGATGCCTACTTTTTCTATTAAGCTATTTATGCATTTTGATATTTTTTTTATTCTCCTAAATATACTGCTACGCACATCTTCCACGTACATGAGAAAAATACTTTGATTGCCTATATCCTTTTAATTTACTAATGCAAGTTAACAGTATAATAATTAGTTATGTAAAAATAATTTCGCTTTGATGTGTGTAATAAATCTTATTAATCCGATTTTTATACATTTTTTATGTTCGTGGATTAGAAGTTAAATTATAAGAGATATGCACTGTAAAACTTGAAACTCATATCCAGGTAAAGAGATATCGGGTCTTAAAATATAATTAAACAATTTAAAAAACCTTTCCAATAATATAACACTCGAAGGGATTCGTGTAAAAAAATGTTTCATCCTCAAGTTTGATATTTTTCTTCCAAAACATATATTCTCCTAATTTCTGTATTGATGTAATTTAAATACGTTTTTCTTTAAAATGTTATCACATTTATTGGTATTATATATATGGGTTTTATTGGTATTATTATATTCGGGTATGTAATCCTAGAAATACCTTATTATATTTGTGACTAATTTGTAATAGCAGACAAATAATATTGGACCTTTCCTGTAGCGTAATAAATAATTTAGCAATCAAAAGCATTCTGTCATAGATAAGAATTAATAATTTTCTTTATATGATAATTAATTAATAACCAAGGTATTATTACCAAATAATTATGCAATAAATTATCTATTAATAGGCGAAGAAATATTATTGTGTCTAATAAACTAGACTAATTAAATCACAATTTAACTGTTGTTAACACAGACAATCATATAAATGAATATGAAGGACAAGTCATTTTAAGACTTTACACTTAGTATTCAAGATGACATGTTATTCAGGAAAGGAAATGAAGTATTAACTAAATAGTATTTTGCTTGATATCGAATGAAAATAGATTCATTATTAATTTAAATATTTAACCTCTTTGTAAAACAAACCAAGCGTAAAATAAATTGGTTCTCTCCTACATTTCAGGCTATGGTGCTTCTTCAGAAACTTGAAATTGTAATACACTTGTTTCACAAGTGACATTTTTGGAAGAAATTATGTTTGCACATAGGAAACGAGCTCAAAACTCTCAGCTCTAACCATCCGATCGCCGTTGTCCTCGGAGGTGGAAAATATTAAAAACTCATCGCAACTTCCCAGTTCGTTAAATAGAAGGAACGATGTCGCAGGAGACGTCCAAGTCCAGCGTTTTTTCGTACATATTTTATATACAGTAAATTTGTTATCTTGAGAAGGTTGTAAAAAAAGAAAAGCTTGAAATGCTTAAATGTGGCCTTTCACTTAAATGTGGTCATTTAGAAAATTATGAAAATGTTCGTAAAATGTATGGATTGATGAAATTTTGACGAAGAACATTTTTATGTTTGAGGTATACAAAATATCCATGTCGATCAATTTCTAATCAATTCCTCTTTTGACACAATCAATTTCGTGTAGGTTTATCTAATCTCATCAATTAGTAATTATGCGTAATTTCTTGTAGTATGTGGTACATTACTGTTCAAAAAAAAATATAGATTTCAGTTACTTGGTATTAATAACTATTCGTACTATCAAATATTTAGTTATTGATTAGTGCAGTGAATAGTATTCAGCAGTTTGTTCCTTACATATATTTTACATTGGTAAGTGACAAATAAATATAAATATGATTTCTATGCATAACCAAAAAGCACCGAGAAGTTTTTTTAAGGGATTGAATGTGATATTAAAATTTTATGGAGCCTAATCATGTTTGTATAATTATATTAATTTATCAATTGTATATAGACATGTACCTAGGATATAAATACATAAAAAATAAACAGTATGTTTTAGTCATTTTGTACTGATAAAAATTTATTACTCGCACCATTAAAAATCTAATATTGATTAATGAAATGAACGGTGTTCAAAGGGTCTGTCCCTGAACAAATGTGAATTTTAAACTTCTACGAAAATTAATGTATTTTTTTTAAATTAAGGGATGTAATGTTAAAAAGGGTATCTACGAATTTTATGAAAAAAATTATATCAAGCAAGAGTTTTGTTGGGATCATCATTATAAAATGATAAATCTTCTTGGGGGCCTAGTATTGCATATGATATTTCAGACGTAGAGGACAGTTAAACACATGGGGAGGAGTCATTCGTTTAGAAAATGCTGATGTGTCTCATGTAAGTATTTCATCTATAGATTAAGCATAAAACTTACTGATTTTTTCTGTACTATTTTTAAAGCGTTCGCCAAGTGCGTTCTTGAAAAAATGGAGATACTAAATGACACATTGAGCAGGATCAGACTCTAACCCTGTTGGGTGGAAGCGCTGCGATTGTAGATTCGAGAGACTATTAGGGGACTTTCGAAGGTCCCTTTTTTGTATGAGGTGGGTTGTTACGGGTCCCAGGATGGGCCCTGAGACTACCCGGGCGGTTATGGTGGGAATAGTGTACAGGATATTGAATTAATACCCACCCCCATTCATAAAAACTTCACGAGCAAAACAGAAACGGAATTAAATTTTCTAACGAAACTACGTATAATTATTCAGTCAATATAATATAATACAAAACCCATTAATGTAACTTTCTGCACAAAATAATTACCACTGTAGTAAATATTTTTTTGTTGACGATAATGATAACAATTTTGTGCAGAAAGTTAAATTAATGAGTTTTATATTATACCATATTGATAGCATGCTTACACGTAGTTTAACAACACTTTGTTTATTAGTACCAGTAAAACAAAGATTCTTGACTATGAACTATGATTTTAGATTCGTTTAATTCTCAACAATTTCGTGAGCATTATACCACAAATTTGTCGAGTTTTACTTTTATGTTTGGTCTGCTATATTTATATAAAGTGACTGCTGACAAACCGAAAAGTTGCATCAACTTTTCTATTAATATCAAGGTAATAAAATTTGAGTGCTGTCGTTATACTATCCTCACGCGGTAATTGTTAGGTTTATTAGGCAGCTTCACTGGTATGAAAAGGTTAGCTTTAAATATAATAATATAACGGTCAGTTGGTTGTACGAGCTCGTAAAGATTCTCACCATTAACAAACATAGCAAATAAAGATAATGAAACTATTTTTTTAAGTTTGTCTGGTGCTTTATGATTTAAAAAGTTATTCATCGGTGGTAGTTAAATGTAGTTAACATAAATAGTTAGTTATTACCTTCTTTATAGTAATTTATTGGCCACGTGGTTTATTTTTTTAAAAAGCCCTTTGTTGTCAGGTGTAATCATGGAATATATATATATATATATATAAAGATAAAATTACATTAGAAAATCTTTTGATTTAATAATTAAAATGTAAGAATAATAATTAATAATTTTAAAAAAATAATATACTGCAATAATTTCGAATATATGTTTATACCTTACACAATAAACAATGTAACAAATACTCCCACTTGATCTTGAAGTATGAACGTGAATATTGATTAATATAGTAAACTATGAAAAACTTAGTAATTAAATTTAAACCTTGTCCATTTTAACCTTGACCATGTTATAATTTTTACTTATATACATATAATGTAGCACAACTATATCTGCATAAGCAAGTGAGAAACCTTGATGGCGTATTCAATTTTCAGCAAATAACATGATCCTGTATCACTATGAAATTTCAATTTAATATATAATCCAGCAACAGGGAGAAAATAATTCTAATAATATTTTTCCATACCTTAAAACTACCAAACTACGAAATCAATCCTTGTGGAATTTCATCTCTGCATACCGGCACTGCTATAGGTCACAACTCTAGAAAGTTTAAAGGCATCGTATCGTATCGTAAACGACGAATAAATTAGTTATCTAGGGACATAAATACATCACTTTTGTATTTGATGAGCACTTAGATGTGAATGAAGTGATAAGCACTTAGATAGAAGTTAACGCTTCGTTATTCTCTCGTCTTTATCAGTTGCTCATCATGATACGTTTTTACAATAGTAAATTCATGGGAAGTATTTTCTTTGTGAGTTATTTTTTGCGAATTGTATATCAAAGAATAAGATACTTTTATATTTTTTCTTACTTCATAAGTCATTTGATTTGTCCCTCATTTTTTTGCATGCTACGCCACATACGATTGCCTTTGTATTTTTATCTCATAGGTGATAGGTCAGTCTCAAATATTTCCGAGATTTCTCACGTATTTCAAAATAAATATATAAATCTTTTTTAAAAATAGAAAATATATAGTTTCCTTTAAAAATAGAAAGTTTTATCTGCATACGTCTTCCGCTGCTATATATCATCTACCTCGACATAGGTTTCAGTATAATGTGATATAGGAAATTTGTGATTTATTTTTAGACGTTATTTTCAGGAATTTTCATCAAGTATTCCTTTGAGATTTGGTCATTTCAACATTTGGTTTACAATAAATGGAAGTGAAACACCAACAAGTATTGAAAGTCATGCTTACATTTTTAATCATGTATTATATTATAAATAATTTGGTTCAGAAAGTTGAATATTAAATTTGTGTAAATGTCTTGAAAATTATTAAAAAATTATATGTATTAATAAATCAATATCGTTGCTTGCGTATTCTGATTAAAACTGAATATCAACATTGTTGCTTATGTGCCTTCAGGATAACGTTTACCAGCTTGGATTACCCCACGGGCGTCCCACTAAAGACTTCTCGGCGGTTAGTAAGGGGTCAAAATCTTGACGATTAATTAAATTATATCTAGTAGAGAAATTACATTGCAAATACATTTCAGATGAGTTTAATATTAGTTTTGGAATAAATATTAATGCGGACAAGGTTTTTTCTCTTTTTATAGAAGCTAAGTAAACACGATATTTTTCCAACTTACCAAAAAATACTAATTGCTGAAAAATACCTATTAACGAAAATTCATCTATCTCAGAATCCAAAGTCAAAATTGAAGATATAAGTTTATTAGATTGAACAGTTTTTGCTTTTCAGATCTGAAAAAAGATGTTTAAGATAGAGTGCCAGTGGATTCTGATATTACCAGTAGTCATTGGAATCTCTCCCGTAATAAACAAAATATAATGGCTGGGCAGATTTAGATTTATTACGAATTTATCATAAATTTTATTGAAGCAGTCAATAAGTCGATATTATTTTTTTCAATAAATCAATAATTTTATTTGGAAATTTGTGTTTAAAATAAGCACTTCATAATTATTTCATAATATATATTATAAACCCCATCAAAAAAAGTTTCAATTTTATCATCAAAAGACATAAAATGAACGGGCAAGAGTAAGCATTCATAAAAAAAACGTGTTTTTGTAATGAGCCCTGAATTAAATTATTAATTATAATAAGGGTTTTTTTAAGACTTTGAACTGTTTTTCTTCTTAACAAAGCGCCAACGATGTGAATTCAGTTTTATGATCGCACTTGTTCGACGCATTCACCAGAGTGCTCTGGTTCAGTCCTGTGTATATTTAGTTAATTAATTAATTTATTTATTTATGTACTTTAATGTACATAGTTGATACATATGACAACTTATTACTAAGATAGCAATCTATTACATTTAACTGAAACACCAGTCCAGCCCCGCTCGACGAGCAGCCTGGAAACAAACACAGCCATGACATCAAACGCCATATGTTATGGCATTTCTGATACAGCCCGGCAACGATGCTATAGAAAGTCAAAATTAAATTTCTGTGACATGTAATTGCAGTGGTAATCACAAAGTTATAAATGTCTCTAATCTATTGCATCTTCTTTTTTAGTATATTTATCCGAAGGGATGTAAAATATTAGGGAAAAGGAAATAAATTTGAAATCATGAAAATTACAAATTACAAGACGTTTTAAAAATAAAATATTTTCATTACTTGTAAAATCTAAGTTGTGTCGATCATTTTTGTGTCGATAAAAATTATTGTTGACATAGGTATTAGGTATAAATATGGTTAAAATTTTAAAATTAAATTTTAAAAAATAGATAAACAAAACAAGTCAAAATGTATATAGTAAGTCACTAAAATACTTAATAATTACAGACCAATTTACTTAAATTACATGCCAAATAGTTGTTGGGCTGACTATTCAATAAATATTTTTTTTATTCGTCCGAATATATTTCAGTAACTCTTTTTAAAGCGGAACGTTATATTAAATATGATTAGAGTTTGATTGGCTGAGAATTAAAACATGTTATACGGGACGGACTCTCGTTGGTTTCTGTTACTGTAACGATCTGATCTGAAAAAAGGAATATCTATACATATATGTGCATGTATATATATATATATATATATATATATATATATATACAAATATATATATACATACACACATAACACAAATATAATTCTAAAATATCCTAAATTCCTACGCGCTTCCGAACTACAAATATCATTTGAAGTTTTTGAATAAAGTTTTTGCCAGGCTACGCCAGAAGGCATTAGCCGATGAATGTACATATTTTGCAATAATAATGAATGGGTACCGTAAGTACATTAGGAGGAAGGATTCAAAAAGTATGATGCTATAAATAAAATGTATTTTTATTGAACCTTCCCGTAATTAATGAATAGTCCAATATAATATTGCAATGGTTTAAGTCGGTGTGTAGCAGTTGGTATGAATGGGTAATCCTTTTAATGAGTGAGTGATATGTCTCTTTCCATATGCGATTTGTTCACTTTAAAGTTGAAATGTTTTTAATTATAAAGTGAACATAGGATGACCAGCCTTTTTGAATTAAAATAGGTGACAAATTTAGTTGAAGTTATGAGGCAGAGGACAAGAAGAGCACTAGTTTTAGAGCAGTCCGAAAAAAACGCTTGTCATCTCTCCATGGTTCATATCAATGAATTAATCGTCACTTTATACTAATGTGTATACTTTACATCGTTTCTTTTATTAAATGAAATAGAAAAGGTAACCAGTAGTAATTCGCAATAATCACCAACAGATTCAATTATATTTTACGTAATATTGAAATATTATAAAAAAAAAAAGTAACAAAATTTAACACGTAACACTTGAATCAAAAAGCTTTGTTTCATCGAAATTTTTTCGCTTATTGCCTATAAAAATTATGATGAACAATGCTGAAAAATTAAGAAAAAAATACAAGACTGGAGAATGACTGACACCATTGAATGATTAACTTTCGTATATTCATCAAAATGCTGAAATTATTGGGACAACATCCTGAATGGTTTCAATGAAAGTAAGAAAACAAGTGTATTGTCAAAGAAAATGTTAGTAACCAGCAATCACATCACACGTACAAATGAATTATATCACAAATTTTATAGGTCGAAAGTTAATTTTTTTGCTATTATGATTTCTAAACATACACATGAGGCTGCAACCATCAGGTTGATTATAGGCTAGAACTACAGGATAGACTATAATATAGGACAGACCATGATCCTTCCCATAAAAATTCCGCTATATCGGTAAAGTTCAAAAGTGTTGAATAGGAGGCTTTACCTCACTGTTCATTGGCATCAACAACAAAAGAATAAAAAAAAGTGGTAAATACAGTCCCAAGAGGATTTATCCAGTGTTTGTGACGAGCACAAGATATCATACAGAGTTCCAACTGCTGTCGCTTCTGCTGTGCTGCAAGATGTCCAAAGTTTAGATGAAATAATTGACAAGTTAAGATTACAACGAGTCACATAAAAATTATAATTAGAAACTTTAACCGAAGACCAATTTGATAGTAATTCTGCTTTGTATATTAATGGGAAAAAAGCCCAGATTGAAAATTGTAACTACAGGGGAAAAAATATCGGTTAGCAACAGTTGAACAACCCATTTCAGTCCTCAAAGAACAGAGCTCAATTTATATCGGCTATACCGCTTCAAGTCAAAGAACCTCAAAAAGATGGAGTTTGCAAAAAAGAAATCACATACGTACGCACTTACGTACGTACGCTTTCAAAGGGGAATAAAATCTGAAGGGAGCATCCGATAGACAGCGGGCTCGTTGAGCATTGTGCTCAACGGAGCAAATAATATGAAAATTCAGTTTATGTGAATGCCATCGTAATGTCTGAGATTCTGAAAGTGAAAATTTTGAATAAATTTTGATGAATGGAATTATTGCTTCTTAATATTGATATAATACTTAAAAAATACAATATGATATACAAAAATATAAGGTTATAAATACATAGTGAAGTAAGAATAAAGTGAAATGAAAACAAAAATGTTCCATTCCATTGCAAATTCAGCCGGTACATGATTTAAATTTTTGATGTAAGTGGAATACAGCATATTTTTATAATTTTAAATTATTCATAGAGAATAAAAACTTTTTTTTAAAAAAACATGCCTAAACATGCCGTTGTTTCAATTATTCTAATAAATCACATCCGACAGTCTCTTATTTAAATATACACTACTGTGTGGAAACAAGTGCATGGTGCTTGGAATAATCAACTGCATCTGGTTTCCACGGATATAAGCTGCACGCACTGTCCAATATCGATTACATTGTATCAAATGATAAGGTTCGTGTTGAATGCTGTTTTCTTCACTGTTATACATATGAATACACATGTCACTGTCTTTTTTTTAGTTGAGGTGGAAAAAAATAAAAATAATTTAGAACTTAAATTATACTGAAATCTGAAGTGATAAGGTTGGTATGTATTGATATTGAATATATTTGGCGTTAATTTTGTAGAAATTCATTATTCACAATTAAATGAAACTACGCGATGTAGTATTATTTCTACTTTCTTTAATTTCTTTACCACGACCTAGGTTTCGTTGTATTACAAAGATTATCTTATATATTATATAGAGATTATATTATATAGATAATCTTTGCTAATATCCCACCTGAAGATGTTGTAATACAACGAAACCTAGGTCGTGGTAAAGAAATTAAATAAAGTAGAAATAATACTACATAACGTAGTTTCATTTAATTGTTGGTTTGTCTATTGACGTATAAAATGGTAAAAAAGAAATGTTTAGCATTCCGTAGTAAAAAGAGAAAGACTTATACTTTTATTATGTTCGTTCGTCTTTCGGCATGTCTGTCCGACGTATGTCACTATCTCGCAGTTTTAGACCTATATCCCTGAAAGTTGGTAAGTAGTCCTTCAAATGAAAATCTCGATTAAATAAGTAATAAAAATAAAAAAATATCGTTATATAATATTCGTGAGCGCATATTCACGCATGCAGATACAAACATACACGTGCATGCATTCCAGTTAATTTGGTCAATATTATTATGATTTATTATGGTAATATTTTAAAGAAATGTTGATTCAAAGAAACATTTATAAGAAAAAATATCGTAGGGAAAAAACAAGTCATTCTAATGATATAATATAAAAACTAATAGCCCATATACAGGTATTGTCGGAACGTCTTTTATACATACATATAATTTTCTTATACTTTGTTTTTCATAGGTTATATTATTTTTTAAACTCACATAAAATTTAAAAAAACTTAGAATACATTTATAATCTATTCATAATTAATAGACAAACAAAATCTGCTTTCACTAATTGATAGCAGACACACATGAACGAATATATCATTTAGTACACCAGCACTCTAAATCTGCAACCTTTCAAATAGTGAATTTGATGACTGTAGAAATAAATATGTAAACGAAGACACAACAATCGCAGATAATTCAACGTATTTGCAAGTAAGTGTTAAATACCATTTCATTTACGGTGTCTGCAATAACATGAGCGGTTCGTGATTCCAATCCCAATACTGAATTAAAAGATGTAATCTCCCCAAACAATGCACTATAAAATAGTCCCTGTAATACACTATTCTCATTTGTGAGTAACGTACCAGAACAAATTACATTTACCGCGACTAGCGCTGTGATTCCTATCTTCAACACTCCAGCACGAAGAGGGTGTTAGAAACTCATCACAACTTTTTATGTCTCGACGATTACTCTTTATACAGCTTAAACAGCAATTTTCTTGTTCAGGTGTCTACAAGTGATTCACTTTTCTCTAAGATGATGCGCATGATGTGTATTATAAAGTTTCCTTCTTACCTTTTACAAAATAGCAGGTAGAGATGCATTACTTGATTTATGAAAAAAAAAACAAAATTACGTTTACAATATTAATATTTTATATCCAAAGTATTAAGTTAAAGCTTGTAAATTGATATAGATGAAAATAGTTTATATTGTACAACATTAAAGAGATATTTGGTTTTTTCCAGAGTAGGGGATGAATGTGGTTTAATTTAAACACTGATAAGAAAACGAAATACTCTACTGAATATCGTCAAAAAATAGAGATTCTAATGTGATACTAAACACTAGTATTGCCCACAAGAAGATATCGGTTAAGACATTTTTCAATATCATTTCGTTCCTTCTAACAATCAGAATACTGTACAATATCTAGCAAAGATACAACCCGGTGTGGAATGTAATAAAATCTATAGTTTATGGCGGAGGAATATGAATATAAATAAACTATCATATCATCTCAAGCCGTGGTATTGAACAGACATTTTTGAAATGTTTAAACATCAAATACTACTTAGGTTTGTATAGGCTCTAAACAAGTAAGAAACAATGAAATAGACGAATTGAGTTAGTTATATTAAAATAATCGCAATCGACAGTTTTGGATCTACTAATCGCATTCGACAATTTTGGATCTACTAATTCCAAAAAATCAGTCCGAAATTAAAAATATAAGTTGTCATACATTTAAAAAAAATTGGGTATCGGAATAAAATAATATTGAATTATCCAGGTCCATTTTTTTAAAACCAGTCTGTCTCTTGGTGTATATGCGACGAGAAAAAATACCTTTTCAAAAGGTTTCTTTTTTGTGGAGATAGAGATAAAATCACTGGCGACCTAAGTTTGTTTGGGTGGTAAGTTTGTTTGGGTGATAAGCACTGCAGCTATATTTGACGGTACGGTTTAAAAAATTCTAAAAAATTTAAAAACTTTCGGCAACACAAGTGAGTTACCAAAACACTTCGTTATTTTAAGGTCAGTTTCTAGGGACGCAAGGTGCGCGTTTATGGCATTCAATATATTAAATGAAAACACTAACAGAAAAAACTTAAACATAGCTGTAACTAAACCTCATACGGCTCAAAAATATTTTACATCATTATATACTATTTAGCTAGAATTACCGTCGCAATGGGACATTTTTTAGAAATTACTTTAATTTTTTTACGTATCAAACAGTTCAAGTTTCGATTAGCACACCACGAGACTATAATGAAATGAAATATCGGATGCAAATTATATTATTATTTTGTTTAAATTATATTAAAAGCGATCAAATTGTCAATCTGCATGGGACTCAACTACAATTATTATCGCAGTAGGACACGTAAAACGTTTAAAGAAAATTAGTCGGACTGTTTTATATTTTTATTAAAAAATCAATAATATTAGTTATTGATTTAGCACATCGTATTTTTATTAAGGTAGTTGTCTTGTGACAGTAACATTGAAAAATTATTATAAAATTTATTTAAAAAAAAATTTTTTGGTTTTTCAAACTGTTAACATAATATCATTTTAACAGTTTGTAGGACAAAAAATAACTGTTGCGTCTTTTATGGCGTTTTTTTAAATAAATGAATTTTCTTTTTTGTTTAACAATTTTAATATAACATCATTTCCCATTGACAAAGTTTTTTAAACAAATCACTCGAAGCGTTTTAGAAAAAAAATCTAATGGAGTAAAATTACTACTTTTCCCATAATGTTATTTGTACAATTTTTATCAGCGATTTTTACCATAAATAAACGGTAAATATTTTTTTCTTTACAAAATGTTAATATAACATTTTATAGTGACTTAGTTTTTTAAACAAATCGTTCGGGCGTGTTTTAAATAAAATGAAAATTGTGTAGATAGTAGTATAGCTTTCGTATGTTGATTTTCAATTTAAAATTCAAACATTATTTATCGTTTAGTTTTGGTAAAAATTGAGAGCGTTTTTTACCATAACTAAACGAAAAACATTTCTTTTTTCTTTCAAAATGTTCAAATAACATCATTTCATGTTTACTTAGTTTTTTAGGCCAATTCCTGGACGGGTTTTTTATATAAAATTAGAAATGTGGTAAAATAATTACTTCTTTATGTACTTGTATTATTAATTTTATAATTTTTCAGGTCGATTTTTACCAACACTAAACGATAAACAATTTTTGAATTTTAAAATAAAATATTTATAGTTTGTAAGTTTGTATGGCGATGTATTTTACACAACAACTACCATACCTTAGAGAATTATGGGTATATCGGAAAAAGTTTATTACAAAATGCTATATTCTAACAGAGTATAGTTTATGATGGTCAACATTTAGTCTGATGATCAGTATTTTTTTAAGTTTTTATTGCACTATCCATAAGAAAAGATGGGGTGCCAGAACCCACGAAGGGGTTGGACTGCGGGAGGTATTTTGTTTCCGGACCCAAAAGAAAATCCAAAGGAGGCATTCCCTAATTCGCCACCTGAGGACGCGCTCTCTAGTGGTTACAGGCTCCCCCGAGAGTGACTCAACTGCCCTAGACATATCACATCTACAATAGCCCGACTAAGAACTAATCACCTTAAAGGCATGAAGATCGACCCAGACAATTCCAGAACTTATATTCATGGCAAGAATAGTCCCGAAGTCCAGTTGTCCCCACACACATCTTTGAGTGACTAGCTTTCGCAGCAAACATCCTAAAAGTGCGCATGTCTCCACGGAGCGATCTGCCGAAAGAAATCTTGTATAGCATTGAAACTGGCGAAGGCAGTTTTAAAAAGCTTTGATTCAATGTAATCCTCTTTTTTTTCTCCTTTTACTATAATTTAATTTACTATCTATGTGGAACATAACAAGTACAATATAAGTTTCTATGTTCACTTACCTCTAAATCCATTTTAAAATCCTTGGAAATTCTCCTAATAATCTTAGTTATTTTGTCGCCTGCTCATTAGTCATCATGACCGAAGCAGACACTGACCTGGGAATTGG
This sequence comes from Druceiella hillmani, assembly GCA_039881145.1. Lineage (NCBI taxonomy): Eukaryota > Metazoa > Arthropoda > Insecta > Lepidoptera > Hepialidae > Druceiella > Druceiella hillmani. The sequence continues at coordinate 34,434,867 of JAYKKI010000014.1, read as the reverse complement.
ACGATTTTCTCACGGAATACTTTGTTTTTCTCATGGTCCCTGACAGAATTTTCGCGAATAAGTTTGAAAACATTTTTTTTACCTTAAGAGAAAAGGACAAAACTTTCAATATGTTTAATGAGGAAGCACTTTCGTAATTATTACATTTAAAGCAAATACAATTCCATTTTAGACAATAATTATAAATTTCAATTCAAAGCCGGCGGGTAAGGAAAATTTTATTAAATCAATTTTATTATCTTTTGTGCACGCCTGACTAAAAAGTGAGTGGCTAATACGAAAGAAGAGGTTGATTTTAAAGTTAAAATATAATTAAAAGCTCCCGAACTCATTTAGATATTTGTTTGAATGTAAAAAATGCAAGTAAATAATTTAAGGTGTGAATTATTCACAATTAAATGAAACTACGTGATGTAGTATTATTTCTACTTTCTTTAATTTCTTTACCACGACCTAGATTTCGTTGTTTTATTATGTATTAGCAAAATTTTTTTGAAATATCCCACCTGAAGATATAATACAACTTGATGAATTTTTGCCAATATCCCACCTGAAGATGTTGTATTACAACGAAACCTAGGTCGTGGTAAAGAAATTAAAGAAAGTAGAAATAATACTACATCACGTAGTTTCATTTAATTGTGAATAATTAATTTCTACAAAATAAACGCCAAATATATTCAGTGTGTGAATTATTATCAAAATCAAGCCACAAAGTTACATCTAACCACAATGAATAGATGTATAGTGTCAATCGAGAAACTTCAAATATGTCGCCAAATTAAAACCATTCGAGTGAAACTACAAAGAGCAAAACTAATTCCACATATAATATGGATGAAAAATATGCATTTGACAAGAATGAGAAAACAATCTAAAATCATTTGTTCAGGCGGAGATTATTTCGATATATTTTAAAATGCCTTTTAAATTAATGGGAATTTAGAACATTAATTTCACATTTACCCACAACCCAACCTAACTGAGGATATTCAGTCGCTAATTATCTAATATATATTCTTCGATAATAATTTTAAAAACCACATCAACCACTTTCCATATGCACTTATCGAATATCTCCGAAGCTACAATTCCCCGTAGGATTTCGATTCTACGAACATCAAATCCGGCCTTAACCAATTTCGTATTAATTTAATTAACGAGGTAAATCAGAAATATTTATATATAAATAAATATTTTTTTTATAAATAAATTTGTATAAACATTTATCAACTTATAAGACACGTTTTCAAGGTAAATTGACGATTAATATACTTGAATTATTAATATTAGGGTTTATTAGTATTAGTAATCAATTTAATACATTTTTTCTTAACAATAAATGTTTGATTCAACCTTTAGCAATATTACATATTCTAAGCAAGTATATATTCTAAGCAATTTAGATACAATGGATCCATGATATTGGGGTGTTATGAATTATGAATGTTGATACTATTAATGAACTGATAGCGATGATTTAAAGTAACATGAAAAACATTAATAATAAATTTCGAAACAACGATTGAAAGATAAAACGATTTGTAAGCTTTCAAAATATCTTTTGGGATGTTCTTAGAAAGCATGACTGTTTGTTTTGTGTGTTAGTATTCTAGTGAATAAGAAAGATAAAGTTAAAATAAGATCTAGATTTTTGATCGATCAGTAAATATTTTATTTCAACAATTAAAAATTAAAATTAGAGTACAAAACTTTTTTGCGCACACAATCGAGAGATCGAGAGGGTGTCATTAAACAGGTCTTTCAAAGTGTCTTCAAAGTAAGGGGTGTGTGTTGTTTTCCCTTTTCTTTCTAACTTGTCAATCCTGGGTTTTAAAAATATATTATTGGTTGTAAAATTGGGACACAGTATGTTGTCGCGCACCCCATCACGAGGAAGGTCATTGAACAGGTCTTTTGAAAGTGAAGTTCAAGTTCCGTTTACAGATTTTTTATTTTGAAGTCCCGCTTTACAGAGATTATGCTTCAAAACGTTATGTAATGTTTTTCCGTCACTTTCTTATTTCTTAACCATGGGTTTTAAAAATATGTCTTTGTAAAATTGGGGTACGGTACTTTGGTTGCACTCCGTCAAGGAGATTATTTTTTGGACGGATCTTTCAAAGTGAAGTTTAGGTTCCATTTATGGTTTTTTCTTATTCTTAAGTCACCTCTGATAAGGTATCTCTCACTCTATACTTTCACAACCCTATTTTTGAAAATGTGCTGGTACTTCAATTGAAATTAAAAGTATTTCGATAAATAACCGTCAATAATTGCAAGCAGCATAGACGACTACGGAACTCATTATGTGTAGTGTTTTTTATGCCTTTTTCCATAGGTTTTTTTATTTTATCCGAGACTATATACGTGATTGGATTTAGCATTATAACTCAGATGTTGTATAAGTTTTATGGAATTTAAATAATTAAGGTTATTTCATTTTGCTTAACGACATGAATTATTAATGGTTACGCGGGGCATATATTCACGAATTTTTTGTTAGATTTAATGTTAGAAAATTTTACTTATTTCAAATACCGAATTGACAAGTTATTCGTTTACTGCATTTTTGTGTACGCTGATGCGTGAAGACGTGATATAGTTAATCCACAGATATGAATTACAAAATATTCTGCAATTCGTTTTGAGGAAATTGTATTTTCTCATCTAAACTTTGTAAGGAAATAATTATTTTAACATAAATTAATTTCTAAAATAAAATCTTTCAACAACCATTAGAAATCCTACTAAGTAGTTTCCGTCCATTTTTCGACATTTATACTTAATGGTATACACAGTATTTTGATTAAAACTATTTACAAATATAATTTTTTCATGACGCATGTACTACTATTTCTTTTGCAGGTTAATAATACGGGGCATATTTATAAAATTATGAGATCTAGGGTAATTGCCGTAGCTTTCCTACAATCTCCTGATCAGGTTTTGCTAGCCCTGTTTTTTTTAACGTTATTCGATATTTTTGAAAGTATGCAAGAAGTAATGCTCTATGACCGACATATATTAGAACGTTACGCTCATTTTATTATGATGGTTTTTAAACGAGGCAGAGCTATAATGGTTAGAGAAGTCGATATTATTTCATATTAAATATATTTGGCTGGCTTTGGTTTTGTCGTCATGTATATGATGACATATTTAGGTTATATTTTCGGAATCATGCAGTCATAGCTTTTATAATATGTCTGCCCTTTTCGTATTGTTATACACTATAAATACATTATATAGTGGTAATAAACCATCTAACAGCTTTGATATGCCATACGTGTGTATAAGTTCATGTGTAAATTTGTAAGTATATATTAATGTTGCTCATTGAGCCCAAGTCGTTGTTTATTCTACTGTTATTTAATTAATATGACTTTAAAAGATTGTCTTATGTTTTTCCATGTGTGCTTTCTTTAACTTGTTAAGAATATACTGTCATAAAAATAAAAAAGACAAATAATACCCCATATGACTAAATGGGTGTAATACCTACACTTTGGAGATGATCCTTAATTTGATGACTTTCTTCAAAAAATCCAAATAGATATAGATATTATCATTTGACTAGAAGTTATTGAAAAATGTTTGGTTAATTTGTGTCGATTATTTCAAGAGATGTTGACTACTGCAGGACCCTACTTACTTCTTGGTATAAGATTTCCATTTAAATAAATTTGATATTTCTGAAGCCACTACTTTCCGTACTTTTAACCTACCTTCTTTCTGAAATATATAATGGTTGTTTTATTTCTCAATATTAAAGTAAGAAGTTAAGGTTAAAAAAATTACAAATACAAAGAATTCTCCAGAAACATATGAAATGTTGCAATTGACTACGTAACCGCGACATATTTGAAGATCTATCATTTTCGAAATCACAATCAATTAATTATCACAGTCACGGTAAATTGCGATGCAAATAATAATGGTACATAAATACTGACTGAGATATCACTTAAGTAACTAAAACTGTAAGCTTCTTGAAGTATGAACTCAAATCTGTCCATTTAACTCTATTGCTGTCCATATACTAGAAACGTTTATAAGTTTGACATGTTTGTGTCAATGATTTCACTCGCAGATTATTAATGTATAGCATTAATAGTCTGCTAGATTAATAGTTTTTAAGACTTTTTCAATACAGACATCTGTTCGTGAAATATTAAGTGATAAAGTAGTCATTTTCATTTATATTTTATTATATATTTATCCAACATTTGTCATCTAAATTTTTGGTTTTGAATATCGGAAAATTATTCACTATATTGCTGTATGTAACTAAATTAAAATAAATATCATCACAGCTACGTAAGTTTTACTTTTTTAGTTTACGAGTAATAGTCGATCAACTTATGACTTGTAGTTGGGTTTGTAAAAAGTTCATAGGAACTCCATAGAAGTGACAAACCATCTGCGAAAATAAATTGTTATTTTAAATTGTACATTTATTATATCTGGGATAGTCACATTAGACAATATAATTACGTATTTATGTGGTGAGAAATAATATTTATATTTGCCTATAATTTAATATAAATGTCATGCATATACTATGTATGCAATTACATGTTTATATATGCCTAAGCATGATGTAGTATTATTTCTACTTTTTTTAAGTTCTTTACCACGACCTAGGTTTCGTTATATTACAACATCTTCAGGTGGGCTATTAGCAAAGATATTTTTGCTAATAGCCCACCTGAAGATGTTGTAATACAACCAAACTTAGGTCGTAGTAAAGAACTTAAAGAAAGTAGAAATAATACTACATTACGTAGTTTCATTTAATTGTGAATAATGAATTTCTACAAAATTAACGCCAAATATATTCAATATCAATCAATGCATAAGCATGTAAAGAATCCGTGTAGTGAGAGTCACATGCATATTTTAAAAGTTTTTTTTTAAATATATATATATGTGATATAATACAACATCACCTGATAGCAAAGTGACCTGTAACTCCTGAACAGTAGAAATAGTAAATAATTTTGCTCTGTACACTCAATGAAGTAAAAATAGGGATTGAACTCTTAATTTCTTCTCTTCCCTAAGTGTTGACAGTCATATCGTCTGGCTTTCCGAGAGATCGTCTCATACAAGGAAATATGTGCAGAAAAAAATATTTACGAAGACGAAATTTATTATATATGAAAGAGATATAAGGTTGAATTGTGAAGAGGATACCTTGTTTGAACGAATACGAGAATTTATATTTCACTAAGTTTTGGTTACTTGTATTGACGGATATCCTTTTTAAAAACTTTCACGAGTTTTTCATTCATGCATTTTGTTTTTTTGATCTGGGATAATGTATTTTGGATTGTCTCAATCCACACAATGTAAACTTTTGAACTTGTGTACAAAGAACAAACCTCAATCCTTTATATAACCGAGTTGTCATAACGGTGGAAGTAAAGGAAGTACAATTCCACATCATAAACCTAGTATTGTTTAAATAACTTTAAATTACAAATTCCTAAAGTATCATCTGGATTCACTTAAATACAAACGGGGAAAATATGTAAGCTCAAAGAAAAAAAAAACTTTATTCGAAATGATATTTTATGCCAGACTAGCCTAAATTTTTTGTAAGATATTGAAAATATTTAACAAAATAACGTTCTTCCCGCAATTATTTCACTATATTAAGTATAACACATCCTAGAAAGATGAGAAATATTCAGCCACGTCCATACATTTCTAATGAAAACTACAACTTGCACTATCGGAACATTCGGTAGAAATTTGTCAAAAGCTTTCCACATTTTTTGTAAACACCAAATCTGTTTTGGCAACATAGAATAGTCGCCTCCGTTTGGTACCTTTATCCTCTAAACAAAGTTAATGCTTTTGGCTAATGAACATAATTTTAATTAGTTTAGTCACGTTAATGTGTTCCTTATCGAACTCGCAAGTTTAGGAAAGCTTCTTCAAATCCTCTTATCGTCTTATCGTCCACTTGTTGGCATGGGTTACTCGGACTTCTCTTTAGAGGTTTCCTGCTCTTACCTCATCATAACCAAAAATACAGTTCTAATTTTGAAAGGGTATCAGAGGGTAAATAGTTTACGCCCCAAGTCTTATTTATCCTCGTTTAGTCTCCCGGCAGAAAAATATAAGCAAATATGCAGATTTCTAATTATTTTGTAAATCTGAATGAAAATAAAATATTAATTCCATGTAACCTAGACGTGGAAAGTATCGTTCGATATACAACAATTTTCTATAAATATCATTAACAGAAATTTTTTTTATAAATATGAAAAATAGTATATAATAAAATAATCTTAATGAAATGAAAGCAATCATATTTTATGTTTCAATTTTAATATCATAATGTAAGCTATATATCTATATAAACTGAAATTACTGTTCATCAAATGAGACATAATACTTATGGAAACTTGTTTATTTTACCATTAGTGCGTTCAAACATTTCGTAAATATTTTTTTATCCTTTTCATCATGGCACAAAATTTCATCGGTTGGGATTGTTATATTTGCTTAAATTTTAAAGGAAAACTAAATTACTTTTAGTACATGATATCATAAAAATGTAAAACAATCTTACTTCCTAAACACGAAAATATAATTATATTAACTTCGATAACATCACTTGTTCCAACATAAGAAATAAAAAATCGCGATAAGTATTAATATCCTCCTTTTCAGGAACCGTCGCCCGCCGAATGTCTAGAAGTACTAAAAACTTTCAACGTGACAATTTGTCTCTAGAAATTTAAGTATTAACAAAGATGCTGTGTATTACCGAAGTGAAGTAAAACGCTATTTTAATTTTCAGATTTAACTTAATTCTCTATCATTGATGTATATCTTTCAATTTAATTTCATAATTTAAAAGTTAATCCATTCTTTTGTATATCTGTCTATTTATTATACAGTTAAATTCTTTCAATTCCTAACAGTAAATACATGCAATTTTAAAAAAGAATGGAATTTGCTAAAATATAAAAATACTTTTGTAATGGTTTTTATTTCAAAATGGAAGGCGAATAAATAGTAACCTTTTGGTGTTTAAACATATTTAATTCCAAACCCGTGTATTTTTTTGCAATTACTCAGTTTACAAACTTTGTTTAAAAATCTTTTACTTTGTTTAAAAATATAAATCAGCTTACCCTAGCCTTAGCTTTATTATAACACTGTTCTGAAAATATTTCATAATATGGTCCCATATAGGCACTCAGATTACAAATAAATATCAGAGCATAATAGTAAAGATGAAATTTCAGTAAACTGATACGTGAATCACCAAGTTCCAAAGTATATATTGACAAATAAAAAAAACATTTTTTTTTCATTTATAACACCATTTTTGTATCAATATAACGTGCATTATAAACCATAAGTTCCAAAAATCTGAAAAGCTGATAGGTTTAACTAAACAATACGTACCTACAAGATTTTAGACATACCATGCATAATAACTTTTCCCCTCTAGTTATTCATTTATATGATTACGTCGTTGTTTTATTATGTAAATTTGAAATATTCTCGGACATGATTTAATACTCTTAATGTCAATTAATTTTGGTTTGTTAAAACTCTAATATTATATTAATTTACAGATTATATTAATTTACATCCGCCATATTTCTAACGCTTACTAATAGTTAAGAAATAACAGCACGCAGAGCAAAAGACCAAAACAATTCATTGATTATTACTCTAAATTAACGCAAGAACATCTGCTGTTGCTTGCAATCATTTTTGCATCTTTACTATGCATCTATAGTTAATTTAATTGCAAGCTCCCAGCTAACAAAAAAAAAACAAAAGCTATAAATGATAAATTTGGAACTTTGAATATATGCACGGTGGTTATATAGAATAAAACAGAATTCTTTTGTCCCATTTTAATTATTTTCAAGGAAAAATGCCACGGGAAATATCAAAATTAAGAAAATGCTCTAGTGCAAGTCTGGCTTACGTTTGGAAGTTTTCGTACTTTGTTTGAAATGAAATTATCTTATTTATTATAAGACATCACTAATTGTAACTTTTTTCTAAATATTTACTAGTATCCAATATAATTAAGTAGGGCGGAAATATATATTATGGGACAAATCTCAAAAATTGTGATATCCAGAATAATCGTTATAGCTTTCCGACATCCTTTGTGTGAGTATCTAAAAACGCTTTTTTATAATAATTTTATGTAGAATAATTTGAGAATTTGGGGAGGTGCATTTTCTATTCCACATTTCAATTTATATTTGTAGTGGTATGGTACTCAAAATACGAAGAAAATTTTTCTGAAACCCATATGACTACAAAACGCATTACACATGGAACTTAATTTTTTCATAATTTGAAAAACAATTTTCGTATAATTTTTGTCAATGTTATCTTTTGAGATATACAAGGGTTAAAATACCTCAATACTATGCCAATTATCAATGTAAATTCAAAAATCCAATTATCAATATGCCATTTCTACTTCAAAGAGTTCCTGCGAAAATGACGGCTTAGGTATTATGTTCTGTTTTTTCTTGAAGGTGAGGCACCCAACAAACAAAAAACTAAAACAATATTTAATTTGCTTTAGAAATTTAACGCATGTAAACATGAAGATAAGATTGTTTTCTAAAATTACTAGTTAAATCGGTATAAAATAATTTGAAAAAGCATGGCAATCTCCTAAAAATACATTTGGATTTATTTGATGCTCCCAGCATCCCTTCTTAAGGTCTGAAAAATTTTCACAATGAGAAAAAACATCGCACTGCAGTCAAATATGAGTTTCACATGGTAATAGGGCAGCAAAAATTTAGCGAGTCTTTTCCGTAATTAAATCTAGTCCCTTTGCTTTGGTAAACTTAATATAAGCTATATTTTCCATATCATGCTTAGTAATTTTTACAATCTGAATAAAACCTAAAAACCTTAATTCTAAACTTAATTCGATTGTCTGTAAAATATATAAGATACACTCAACGTAAAGAATATACAAGATAAGATCGAAACGTATGAACGAAAATTTTCAATTTGCAACCTTAATAACCAAACTCCAAATTAGTCAAAATTTTTTTTATTCCCGCTAAAAATTTGTAATTAAATAAACGTTGTAGCCCTTAGCAACCGATTTTCAACGAAATTGGACAATAACTAATACTTGTCAGCAAATTTTTGTGCCGCTATCTTAAACTTTTGTTAAACAAAAGCGTCCAATCGCATTATCACGAGAATTTTGCGCGTAAGACTTTGACGGTGGTCGATTATAAGGGAGTAGATACATTACTGATGACAAACTTAATTCCGTATAAACGAAATCAAACATAGTTGAAGTTAATAAAAGCATCACGGTTAAAGTATGTACAGCTATTATAGTCAAATGTAAAAGTCGTCAAATCTTCGGTTATAAATATAAAAATTGTCAATTAATACGTCCCTAGCTATGTTTACTTAATTTAATAAAGATGAATTACATCATTATTAGTATCCACGCATCCAGTTGTTCGCTATTAGTCGGCTTATCTCCGGTCGGAGGACTGATACAAAAAATGCAAAAAAAATTACTGTAGAAAGATTTGACCGAATGATCTAAATTTGCACATACCTAAGAGAATCCAAAAATGCATGTGTTTTGGTGAGGCGGAAGTTTTTGTTAGCTGGTTAATAATACTGAATGATGGTTAGATATCTTATAACGATTTAAATAGTTAGACATAAAATCTCTTGCAAATGTATACCGAATATCATTAAATTACATTTCATTAAATTACAAATAATATTATAGGAAGCTTTGAAAATCATCGATTTAATTTTGTAAAGTCTATATCTGTGCATATGTATATCGATATATCTCGATCGTTAATTAAGAATGAATTGACTACCTTCATAGAATGTAAGGAAAATTTTTTTGTGAATGAAACTTCCTTAAAGATGAGTTTTGCACAAAAGTTTCAGTGTGTTTAGTTACTGGTGTTAACCTTGTTCTATTAATTTACACGTCCGTTATTCCAGGCGCTTCATAATATTTCGTTAATAAGAGCACACAGATCAAAAGACCAAAACAATTAACTGATTATTACTCTAAATTGACGCATGACCATCTGCTATTGCTTGCAATCAATTTACATCTTTACAATCTTAACAATAGGTTATCGATTTGCAAGCTTCCAGCTAACATGAAATCTTATTGGATATTGATATAAATTATTAATTTGCGACCTCGAAAATACTATTTTGGATAGAAAACGATTAAAGCTGAGGTTCCTGCTAAAAACAATATATATATATATATATATATATATATATATATATATATATATATATATATATATACATAAGTTTCACATTTAAAAACAAATTACAGTGAAACACACTTTCACAATAATTACCCAGTTCTGCGGTCCTCAATTGTGCAACGTTTCAAACGTTTCAACGTTTTAAAAATTCATTTACGCTTTTCATGTACAAATTTTATTCAAGTATTGTATTACAAGCGCGATGAGTTGACGAATTATTTCAGTACCGTGCGACATAAGAAGCTTTTAATATAATCCATTTCTAAATGCCGGCATTGTGTATCATGCTATTATTATACAACAGGTTACCTTCAATGTTTTGAATAATGATTTCAAATGATGAGAGTTAAAGCTCTAGAACAAACTGGGTCATTTTGAATTTAGTTGAAATAATTTTATTCAATGGTTGAAGTTTATTTCTTAAAAGACTTCATAATAGCTTTCTCATCACGTTTGCAAAACTTTATTTTTGTCACGATATATCTACTTGCATTTGGTTAAGTGCTTTGCATTATCAACTTTCTTGTAATATTCATTCGGGTGCACACATACGCACACAAACATACGCACGTACACACGCACACGTGCTCATGTATGCACAGACTCACTTATGTACACACAAATGCTCTCACGGTTGCACGCAGACCAACAAGCACGTACGATCGTATCCACGTTTTTAAACGTTACTTAATGTTACTTCTTCCACGTAATTAAATTTCTCTCTGGAGATATTAAAATATCTCCAATACATAATGAAGTTCAACATAGTCCATAGAATATCTTAACAGGCTATTAAAATGCTAACCATTTTAATATTGTCAAATTTATATATAGTGATGAAAGTAAAGTTCTTAAAGGCTATTAGAACGATGAATGAAAGTTTTCTTAAAGGCTATTCGAATTTAATTTTAATTAATATTTAATAAAATTATTTCAATGAAATTTGAAATAAAATTAATTTTAGTTCAGATGACTGCTATAATGGCGTTTTTAGATAATATCGTAGCGTTGATAAAATTTAAAAATATATAAAAAATTATTATTCATAGGATAACAATTTCTACAAAGAGTTTCACTTAAATATACTTTACATTATCTTTACTTCTAGATTAATATAGTAATCAGTCTAAAATTGAGAATTAACCTTTCTTTTCTACCTCCAAAATCACAAAACACAGGAATTTAAAAGTAGTCTGCACATAGAATATCCCTTGAATATTCCGTGTACGGTTCACATCGATATACCCTTAAAAAAATTATAAACTATATCCAGGTCATCACAGTAAGTGAGCAAATGGGAACATTTGTTCCTTTTATTTTTATTCATGGCATAATGCACTTTGTTGCATAACCATGTATCGTTTTTATTATCTTATATATTTTTGTTACCCCAGATAAACAAAAATTCTTTAAGATATATTGAACTTCGTCTAACTGATTTATCCCGAGCGCTATGTTTTGTCATAATTTAAATTTCAGATAATTTTCCTCCACGACTGTATCTATATGTCTGTTAATTATGTATTTATAGCGAATGAAAATAACCACACCTTTAAGTTCATAAAAATAAACATTGCTATTTTTATCTCAAACCCCATGATGTAGAGTCGTGAATTTGTAATAGGTAAAAATATATATATATCATCATATATTTAAATGTCAGCGTTAAAAATTTCTATGCGGAAATATTAGAAGGGTAAATTTAGCTTTCTCCAAAATGATTTCTATTTTGGATTACGAGTAAAATTGTCCTAAAGAAATTACTAACAATGTTCATAAAAATATTGTTAGGTAGTATTATTAAAATAAAACTTAATTTATGTAAACACCATCGTCTTTTATCACTTGTCTCCAGCATGTTTGTCTCAACCAACATTGTTATCTCCACTTGTTGCCAGCATGTGTGTGTCCACCCATCACTTGTGTATTATTCTAATACCACGGTTATCTTTCAATTATGGTCAGCACAGATATATCTATTATATGTCGCTAGCTTCCATCCTCATTTAAATCTATAGAATTAATAATTGGCCACATATTAGAACAAAACAGCTACTCCCTTTGTTGTGCATATATATCTTTTTCACTTTTGGCCCTAAACGTAAATCTTGAACTAAGTTTTGGTGAAATTTTCACATTTTATTAATTTTTATGTATTTCCATATTTTTTTGTAATAAAAAAAGGCGGCCTAAGTTGCTAATTGGACAGGAGATCGAACGCCGCACCTTTTATAAAACCGTATTAGAAATATTCGAAAAATTGTTTGTAACTTTCCAGAATTCGCTGCAAAAAGTAACTCGTTTTTTAATGGCCAACCTAGATGTTGAATAGAGATACCGTGTAACCTTTTTTTTTATTTTTGTCTTCTCCTAAATTCATTACAATGTACATATTTTCAAACAGTAGCTATTTCCCGTTTTACATATACAAGTACCTATAAACATGTAATATAGTGGTGCATGTCATATTATTAAACTGGAGGTGTGATGTTATACAGTGCTATCATATTTTATGTCCTTACGCCTCTTTAATAGTTTCAAAAGAGCTCCTTTTTTCATTCAATATTATCTTATTATTTAAATAAATATGTAATATAGTGGTGCATGTCATATTATTAAACTGGAGGTGTGATGTTATACAGTGCTTTCCTATTTTATGTACTTACGCCTCTTGATAATTTCAAAAGAGCTCCTTTTTTCATTCGATATTATCTTATTATTTAAATAAATTTCACTTTTTGATACTCTCATTTTTTACTTTATTGTATTACTTTTTTTAAATATTCAAGAATATATAAAACACACACAGTTAGTGTTAAAACCCTGCAGTGTTATCAATCTAAAATTCGGAAAATAAACAGCCTCAACAGTATCTGATTTAAATGATAAAGTTTAATTTTTCCATTCTTTGTGACAGATACACTTCAACAAAATATTAGTAGCCAGGAATTTACTCCAATAAGTTAGTTATATAGAGAAACAAATAAATTTTCTGCCTGCGACTGCGCGAAAAATCAATCTATTTCCTTGACTCACTTTATTGCAACTAATCCACTTAGAGTGTAGATACGCTTCCCGCACCTGGCTTTAATGAATCGTTTAATCATTCAGACTAACTGAGAGTTGAAAAAAATAATAAGATGTTAGCTGCGGGGATCTATTTGTTCTACAAAACTTTAGATAATAATGCCACCTATAGAAACTATCGAAAGCAATGCTGTTTTTCAGCACAATATTTTTTTATTATCAACACTATATTTCTCGTGCAATATTTCTTGAGAAATTTTTGTACTTAATTGTCATCACGTTTTGCTGCTGACCATAAGCTGTCTACATTACATGTAAAACTACACAATGGATGTAATTTGATGTATTGAAAATCATAAGCCTTTATTATTACCTTAGATTGCCACTTCGTTGAAACTAAAAAAAATAGCCTGATGGAAAAATTTTTACTTGAGGCAACTAGAAGAAACCCTATATTCAAGTCTACTTACATTATACGATAGACTGAAGCCACATTTTGGCTTAAATTTGATATATTAATACTGCAGAAACCAAATAATCTCATTAGCAGGTTTAATTTCTAATCTGTTTATAAATCTGCTATGCTTTCTCAAGTACTTCAATGTATTTCACAAAAAGTAACCATAAATTATTCTTTTTACGTATTTAGGTTTAATTTACGTATTTAGGTTAAATGAAAACAATTATCACCTCAAATATATATGTAGTAATTTTTTGAAAATAAGAAATTTTATAGGCAGATCGTATACCGAGGAAAACATGTCTTCACCTTATCTTGTCCACAACACGTTCCACAACAAATTTGTTGCATGCCCAGCCTGATGTCATATACCCTATGATATCTTGAAATTATCATTAATATCTGAAATTACCTCATTATTAATTTGTTCGATGCACAACTATCACATATGACCTATAGTTCAATTTGAACACACGGTAAAAAAAAATCCCTTACTCTCTTGGAGATATTATTTCAAAGCGCAATATCGATGAGTTTGCTATACATAGACAAAAGGATCCTATGAATTGAAATCGTGGCACTCGCAAAAAATAGAGCTATGAAAATATTTTATATCATTATTTATGGCGAACTTAAATATCTCCTATCTGTTACTCGAAAATAAATAACGTTTCCAATAGACAGTTTCATATCTCATGAACCGATTTCCAAGAAAATTTATGAATTAGACATAGAACAGCCTGTGCTTTAAAAATTATTTAATTTTTTTTCTCTCCTTTAATTCAAACTTACGTTATTTATTTCTCTTGACTTGAAATTATATTGGTGAATAGCTATTTTTAGCAAAACGCTATAACGTAAACATTACATTTTGGAAAGACAAAACTTTTTATGGAGATTATCAAATGCGTTGTACCGCATCGTACCGTCTGACTGGGTAGTGAGAAATATAATCAGAAGATATCTTTGTAAGCGAGCCATTTACAAAGATGTGTCCATACAGCGACGCTCGTTACCGAGAAAAACAACGATAATCGATCAAAAATAAGTTCAAAATCAAGCATCTTGTTACCCCAAATCGATTGGTCTCATTTTATTCTGTTACAGCTAAAGATAAATAATCAAACAATTCAATAGACAGATTCAATGCCTGGAAGCTCGCCCGATGGCATTTGTTAAGCGATTGTCAATTAATAACAAAATAAAGAAAAGCAAACCTACATATTTAAAATTAATTTTACGATCTTCAAATATGAAAAAAGGAATAAACAGCACAATTAACAATAAAAACAAAAAGAAGAAACGACACAATTAACAATAAAATCTTTTAAAATACATATATTTTTCTACATTTTCAATAGTACAGTATTCTCGAAAGTCACGCTCGAAAAATCCTCAACTTAAAAGGTACTTCTCGATTATGTTTACTTAATTTATTAAACACAACGGTGTGCACGGTTATTAGTTGATTATAGTCGGCAACGAGTATCCAGGCACACAGTTGTACGCTATCGGTCCGCATACCTCCGGTGGATGATTCACATTAACAATACAAGCAAAATATTTGAATAAAGCTTTGAACGAACCATTAAACTTTGCTAACACCTGTTGGCGCCAATATTACCGGCAGGTGTATGCTGTGGTAAATTATGCAGAGGGTATGCATGCAACTGGGTAATGATGTAAACAACTCATTAGTTAGCTATATTGTTATATAAATATTGGGATTTATAACGCTGTTAATATTCAGATATTAAATAGGTTATAAGTAGACATGGACTTGTCCCTTCGATGAAAAATGTAATAATCGTGTTAAAACTTTACAATATAATCCATTTAACTGGCTACTCTGCTTAAAACATTAGATATCCTCCGTTCTCACAAAAGTTACGCCGCAACAATTGAAAGTATTAATGCTAATTATTATAAGGGTCAAGCACAGAGTCAGTATAAAACAAGGGAGTCCACTTTTATTAAAATTTTTTGTTGTCGAGCAAAGTTCAAACGACGTACATAACAAATATGACAAGAAAAATATTTAAAGTTTTGCAGCGAAAATTAAAAAAAAAATATTTTTCGACAGGAGCCCTAATATAAATATATAAATAGAAATAACTGGACTACCGCGGTGGTAATATAATTGTTTTTGTCTGTTTTGAAATCCGTAATACTAAGTATAGTAATTTAAATCATTAACTCATTACTGAGTCCTCTAATTCTCCGCAGATGTAACAGAAACGCGGCGCACACATTTGGTTAAAATTTAGTATCAAATTTACAAGGAGTTGAATTAACAGATAAAATGTTGGAAAATTATTCATACTGAAGAGTTTTACTCATAATTTTAAATCCCTAAATAAAATTAAATCAGTTCCACAAATCTTTGCTTTATAACCGTTCACTTAAGCAAATCGTTCCAGAAACATCCTGCTTCATGTAAAACACTTATGATTATTCCAATGAGTACCGTGAAATTTGTTATTTGATTTCGATGTCGCGAAGAAGTCAAAACTTAATTGTATTCATTAAAACTTGAGCAAAAATAAACACAAAATTTAAAAAAGTTTAATTTCATGTAGACACAGAATTAGAAAAACGTCACCGCACTTTTATTTACACACACTTTAGGAATAATAATTAAACCTTCCCATAATTTATTTCCATAGACTTTGGGTTAGAAATATTATTTGGTTACTTAGATTGGTTATTACTTAATTTTGTTGATACAGGGGCGTTTATGACTTAATTTTGAATTAAATTCAGTTCGCACAAATATTAAGCTTACATTTTACTAGAATAAGCACAGAAAGGTCATCGCTGTTAGTTTACGATTAGGAACTTAAATGTCATCAATTCATCAATCAATAAATGTCATGAATTTATAAGAATATCACTTTTCACAAACGATTTAAAGGATAATTTTATCGCAATGCATAGTAAGCGTGCACGTCTGAAGGCGCTATATATTTTTTAATTAATGCATATGGCAATATTGTTTAAAACCTGAAGTGGTTAAGAAATCCTACTTTTTGTTTTTATATTCGTCATAATATTTAATTCAGGAAAGGACCGTTGTAAAACCGAGATAAAATTTGCATATTTTTTATCCAAATGATTTTCCAAAAAAATGAGAATACTAATAAAAATTAAAATTTTAAGGAAACCAAAGAGACACGTTGTTATGCGTGCATGTGCTTACAGCAAAATTAACTTGTGACTGCTACTTCTAAATTATATAAGTTGTCCGTGACCCCTATCCGTAAAAAAACCTTGAGTTGCATAACAGCATATATTTCAGAAAAATATTGACATATTAAATTTTTAATAAATAATAAAAAGTCTATCGTGGATATAGCCTAAGCTTTTAACGCTTGCGCCGCTTCGTGTTGTGGAGCGCTCACCATTCGCCTCGTGACTCGCCTCGTCACTCGCGACGCTCACATCGATAGCAGTTGTTTGAACAAACTCAAAGGAATAGCGAGTGAACGCCCAAATTGGGTATTATGTATGTATGCGTTTTGAGAATTGTGTTTGGTTGTGTGTAGTATGTGTGGGTTACGCAACTCTGATTTCGTAATTAAGGGCGCTTGGTGATTTTAAATACCGCGATATACATAACATTGTATTTAATATTATTTTGCAATATAAATAGTATTATTCTCATTCACAGTGGCAATCTGTTTATGAGTGCTTGCTACTTATAGGTATGTACGTATCTTATAGTTACCCAAGAATTTAATCGGTAATCACTCACTTATGATTGCCACGGGCGTGCATGGATTATAGGTAAAATTTTGATGATACTGTTTTTTCTATCGATTGAAGTAAAATAACTTGTAAAATCACAAGTTAATGAAAACTAAAGAATAATTTAAACATTTCAACATGCCGCCCCCAGGTTTTCGATACATTTTTCCACACTTTTTTTATTAGTTCGTGGATTCTATTAAATAGAGAAATGGCTTGGTTAATGGTATTCATAAGTTTGCCAAAAGCAGCAATAATACGCACACTCATCTCTATTTCACTGTCACAATATTTCTCAAACACCTAATAAGTACACAAGTCTTTAATCAATCCCAATACGAAGAAGTCCAATGGGGTATATCTGGCGAAGGTGGGGGCCAACCTATAGGTCCAAATCGACCTATCCACTGGATAACAAACATTTCATTTAGCCTTTCACGAACTCTGACAATGGAATGCAATGACGTAACATAATTCAACACAAAGAGGTTTCGTAATCGACTAAATTAATAATTGACTTTGACTACGAATGAGCTCTCGCATACGAGAATAAATTGGCAATATAGCATCTCTCTCTTCACATTTGTCAACCGAATTTCACCTTTATTACTTATGGGTAAGATATAATTTATTTGCGACGTTCGAACGGCTATCTTTAACAAAATAACTATAAATTGCTTTGCCTGATGGTAAATTAATTTATTATAATTTATACGAAATGAAATATGTAAGTATCCGTGCGTACAGTTTTTCTTGAAATTTTTATTGTGCTATAATTTCTAAACCCCATGAAATAACAAATTCCCGTTTTCACCAATGACATGTATACAACCAGAAGATTCATTGGTATTTGTTTTCTGATAGGGGCCGCGTACGTTCTTTTTACGTCTGAATAATCGTGTTATTAATGCGACACAGTAACGGCGCTTTTCTTGCTGAAATTTTAAGTACAAATTTAATATAATATTGATGAAATTGACACTTGAACGACCAAAATAAATATCAATTTTGCCTTTGGACCATTAAATATAGTTTTAAAAAATGGAGCTTTTTATTAAATTAATATAGCAAGTCGCTTTACAAATTTAACAAAACTTTTATGGATTTCCAGCCACAAAATACGTTGATTCTAATTAATACATTATCTTCCTTCATTTGTTATATCGTCTTATTAATTTTTTTTTTATAAATATGGTTATGTACTTTAAAACGAAAAACGGAACCCTTATAAGATCACTCACATGCCTGTACATAGGTCATCACATAACTATAGCGATAATTCTATATTTCAAATATTTTTAAATTTTCTCTATTTTCCTATGAAAAATATAATAGGCAATTATATATTTGCTATATTTTCAAGGCCAATTTTCTCAGAAACTTTGTAATGTAGAGGCTAGAAAATTGGCGTAGTAATATATCTCATTAACTCATATATGCTATATGGCTTTTTAGTTTTACATAACGATATATTTTCATATATATATACATTTTAATAAATCATACCTTTTCCAAAACTAATTCAAGAAAGTATTTCCTTGAAATATAAATTTGGGTTCTTCAAAAACATAAGCAAAGTTATTGGATTAGAACTGAAAAGATATCAGACTTTTTTTTAACCACTTACGTACTCATAGCTGTGGTAAAAATAAGTAACGTAATATTAGATAATTCCAAAGGCCAAAAACGGACTTTTTCTCACTGGAATAATACTGGTAAATCCGGCATCAAAAGAATATATTAGCCATGCAGGTGTAGTAAAAAATAGCTATCGCGTTATCATTGAAATTATAACATATTTACTGTAACTCTAAACAACTGTCTAAATGCTTTATTGCAAAGAACAAACTGATACAAACAAGGCATTTGAACAGTAAAACAAAATTTAAAAAAACGATCAATTTACTTATGAAAATACTTTAATTTACTCGAACGTATTTAATTTTAAAAATTATGAGAAAATATACAAGGGTTGGAAAATGAAGACACAATTTTATGCAAATAAAACATAAAACTTTAAATGAAGAGCGACTGAATATTAAAATAACATTTATAACTTCAATCATCATAAATTGGCATTCAGAGAACAGCGCTATTAAGTTTTATTTACTAATACACTCACAAAACAATTCTCTCAATTTCATTGTCTGATCTTTCCTAATTTAAATATGAGAATTGACTTACCTGTTACGGCAACAAGTCACTTTTCTCAACGAAACGTAGCGAAATGAACGTGCGACATTATGGAAATAATCTTTCAGGTAACAATAAACACGTGCAATCGACAAAAGGCTCCATGTAAACTAACAAATAATACTGGTACTCATCAAATAATTATGACACATAACAAAGGTACTGAAATGTACATTTAGCATTTATTTTGTTGGAAATTACTTGCAGAACAATAGTTTGTACCTCACTTTTTAATAAATTGTTAACCAATTGTGATATAAAATGTCAGTCAACAATATGGAGGAAATAGAGAGAAATGTAGTAGATAAACGTAGTGAGAAATGTTCTAAGTTTAGTTACATATATTTATATCATGAAACATATTTAACTTAGAACCGTTTATACAATAATAAGGTTCAGTTCCTCGGGTAGTATTTACTACTTAGCAATACCGCCCCCAAATTGGAGACATAATAGATGAAGCAATATCCACTGATTTCGTATATGTAATTTTCGTTTGATTTTTATATTTTTAATTTTGATATACATTAAGTAATGTAAAAACCGGTCGTGTTGGAATTTTACACGATAACAGAACGTATTTCTGTTAAGTGCTTTTATCCCAAAATTCAAAATTTCTCAAGGGATAACAAAAATTTTTCTCGGAGTACCGCTAAATGACTTCGCGGCCGTTTTTCTTAAGTGAGCAAATTTTTTATTAAAATATTAATTATTCATAATCTTGTAATTTTCAGTAATAATTATAATCATTGCAAAATACTCATTATAAAACATTATATTTGGTTTTATATAAATTTTAGGTGGACAAAGTCGCTGAAAATAGCCAACATAAAATATAAAAATTCATAACGTATATATTCAAGTAAATTATCACATGCGAGTTTTAATCACGTACAAAGAGCATATAACTTGAAACTTTAGCATCCGACTAAAAAACATAATAAAACTCAATTAAATTAACGACTTAAAAATAAAGAACAAGTTTCTTAAGATTGTTATTAAAATTTCAGAGCATTACTGTGAGTTACGAGAGAAAAATTAAATAATCTTTTATAATGTAAAAACCTTAATATTAAATCGCAAATCTCCCAAAAGGAGCTGCTCCGTGAGTAATGGCGGCGTCTATGAGGGACGTTATTTATTTCTGAGGAATAGAGTAGAGATAATTAAGCTCTGCGTAACAAACGTTATAAAATATATTTTGTGGCTTCGGTTTTTGTTTGGCTTTTGACTAAAATTAATTAGCGTCCTCTTTTGCATATATTGAAAAAATAAAAGCGGTGTTGATTTTTTGATCCATTAAGTTTTAACTTTGACAACAATATTAATATTGATACAAAAATGTAAGGAAAAAATTAATGAACAACCACCGTATATATTTTGTCTAATTCGTTTGTTATAATCTAATCTACAGGTTTTGAATTTGCATATTCTGTGAAGAAATCTGTTTCCAAGTCATGATAATTCCTCTGCAAAATGCAAAATATTACTCATATTTTATTATTTTACACTCATATATATATCAAACTAATTATAAAACTAGTATCTTGTGTACGGAAATCACAGATAATAAAGCCTTTCAACGCGGCACTGAAAAACATGATGATTTCTATATCAACGCGGTGAGGGTAAGCAAGAAAAATTTTTAATTTAGGTGAAGTTAATAGTTTTCCATTTTCCGCCAAAGTAAAATATTTTCTTTCCCGTACATGCAACTAGATTATGTTATAGACTGAAGTCATATATGAAAGTTCTATGCATAAAATTCAAAAATATTTAAATATAAATTTTGGGAGGACCAATACGGTTATAGAATTTTTTTTATTTTCATAAGTCTCGATATCAATTGAAAGAGTTATGAAGATTTAAAAATTTTTTCGAATTGTACGTAAAGCAATTCTAGTATTGTTAAAAATGTCCACCGAAAATATGTGACTGATGATGACCCTTCATGTGTTCGAAAAAGCAAATAAACCATAACTTCCTATAAATTTACCTGAACTTTACCGGAAAACTATAGCAATGAATTTAAATCTTTTATTTTTTTAAAAAATCGCGATACATCTACACTTTCAAAATATGTACTATGAAATATATTTAGATGTGAAGAATTATGTTACCATTTCCAAATAGTTCAGTAGAAACACATTGAATTCTTAGAAGTTTATGTGTCTTAATGTGTACAAAACCTTCGTAGTGCGACACTCGTCATATTAAACAGGTTTTATTACCTACAGAGTCCCCTTTACATGTGAGTAATATCCTACAATATAATTTGTGATAATGAATAAGATAACATGATTGATATATTTATACCTATGCACGATATTTAGAACAATAATTTTTTTTCTATAAGTTAAGATTCAGCTTATTTATTTATATTCAAAATTAAATTTAAATAGTTGTGAACCTTATAAACACGGTCCATGCATTATGTTTTACATTAGTAAATAAAAGTTGAGTAAAGTAATTAATAATTATCATGTTTTGCTATGTCTCATTAGCTGTTTTCTCCTTTCAGACGTCTCATCCGTTTTAAGCGTGTAATTTAAATGTTTCACGTGCAAACACACAGATTCGTATATAATTGGTGTATTTAGATAACGGCCTTAGGAAAATTATTTCTGGTTGGAAAAGCGAATAATATAATGGTAAAGGAAAACTTCCGTCATACTTTTGTGAACGTACTCTACTTTTTGTTGACAGGATAAACATATTAAATTTCTGCCGTCTGAAATATATTTATGAGAGTGGGTACTCGTTAAACCAATTTAGTGGGATTTCGATTGTAATATTATACAGCGTGGGATAATATCGTTTACATTCTTTTTTCGTGTTTCACATAAGAGAAATAGATTTTTGCAAATAAATAAAAACATTTATTTCCTTCGACTTCGAGATATATTTATAAAAAACAAATGAAATAGCGAACAACAAAGTTAAAATTATTTTTAAAGTCGGCCATAAAGTGATTCAATTACTTGTTTATATTTTTAACATCATAATCGTTTATTGAGAGGTTTTCAGCCACTATGTAATCATGTAATTTGAGCACTTATAGTTGAAATCAAGGAACTTAAAACTTTTAATTAGAATTTGGACAGTGCATGAGTTGTAAATGCATGAATCTACACATAGACAGTTTTTACGTAATTAAAATAAAATTAAAAGTTAAAATCTCCGTAGACAGTATTCCTTGATTTCATCACTTCTAGAAAATCTTTGGCGTAACATAAAGTGCTGAACTCTAAACACAAAAGTAATAGGTACCGATCTTGGAATAAATATTTTCTTTTTTTTTATGAAATAAAATTAAATTCTTTCAACAAGTGCATAACGAATGTTAATACAAATAGTCGTGATGTTTCCAATGTTAACCATGGGAACAATGGAGCTATAATTGCACTATACTTATGGCGAAAATATATACTATACCCCAAAAGAATGCGATTGAATTGGTCAACAAATTATCTTTTTTTCTTTTTATTAACTCAGTATTTATTAAATTTATAATATTTATAGCTCTTCTCTTCGTTTATTCCACAGAATATGGCAAATCTCTGATTTATCCAATTACCTTTATTTTACTTTAGGTTAGAAGATTTCGTAATGTTTAATTATTAAATTAGTTGTTTGCAATTACCCTTTTCACTTAATAAGATTAGATTTTATTGACAACCAATCAATAAAGATTGATGTTATCTTTTATTCCTATATATGGTTGTATCTCAAATAAAATACCTCCACTAATTTAAAATAAGTACATGTTTATACTAAATAATATATGATTATATTTCTTGTTTCATTAAACCAGAAGTAGACAGCGTCCATATTATATTTCATCATGTCTTTCTGTCTGTCACAGCATAACTTATAATTTAAAACAGATTATGATGAGATTTTACGGAAAATCATAATTGAATGAAATAAAACGAAATGAAACATTGAAATTAATTTTATGTTTCCCCCATATATTATAATTAAAGATGACTTAGTTTCTCACCGAACCTATCAAATAAGGTGCCATTAAAAAGATAATTTAAAGTTTCAAGAAATCTCTAACATTTTATTATACAGTGCACCTAAGTGAGATATCATTAACCAAATTATGTTAACGTTTACCGTTATGCCTGTGAATGACATATTAGGCATAGTGTTACATTTATATATTGAAAATATTATGAACATTTACTTTTAAATGTTTAAACTTTTGTAGGTAACGTCTACGGAGAGCAATAGGTTTGTATACATATATTTATAGCACGGAAGTAAAAATAAAAATTTACTGCTAATTTTTACACAAAATATAATATTTTCGATTTTAATATGCCACTGAATACATTTAAGTTATTAAAAGAAGAAGACCTTATATTGAATAAAATCTCTTTAATATTAAGTGCTCAATTTTTGTTTAATTGCTACTGTATTAAAATTTACTCGCTTCGTTATGAGTGAAAATTTAATATATTAACTAAAATGTACCTGGAAAAATGCCATTACCTTTAAGATATCATATAAATAAACGGAAAGAAGATAACTTAAGTAGTGCGTAAATAAAGTCCAATGGTTCTTACTTAAACCATGGCTGAATAATGAATGAAACAAAGTTTGTCTGAATGAGTTCTGATTCTGCTATCAAACTTATAAAACCATATAAACGTTTGGATCTTCTTTACAGGGGAAATTAAGTTGACGCATGAAAAATATTAATTATGTACGCAAATTCCGCTTCCAAACACCTTTCTCGGTGATTAACGATTTCGAACCACGTTTGCTTAAAGAATTCTTGTATCTTATAAATCACTTGATATTCGAGTATTATATTATTAAAGTTGACCATCTCAGTAAAGGGAATTCTTTGTTTTCCAGACATAAGCTGCTTAAGTGCTTGCAGCCTATTTATAATCTTTATTACTCTACTCAATATTTAAATTTGATCTTGAGTGCTGTTTCTTATTTTCACTGTGCCTTTTAACAACAAGATCTTGTTTTTTAACGAGTTACATGTACGTTCGAGCTTTTAATTCTTTAACGTGACCTTTCTTTTTATAGTGTATGTAGTTTATATAATAACTGATTGATTTACATTCTTAAAGTTATAATCATTTTGTAACCAATAATCGATTCATGTTTTTTAAATTAACTTATTCATTATCGTTCAAATGAAAACGAATTGCATCAAACAATAAGAAAAGTAATTTCCTACCTGTTGAAAAATTAATACAAGAAATTAATACCTAAACATTTTATATCTCAAATTTTATAAACTATCGAGTTGGGGTTCATTTGATTTGTCCCAATGAACATTTTTTTACTAGGTATATTATTCGAATCACGCAACGAAATACTTGCTTCAAAATTAAAACTAAAACTAAGAAAGTTAGACTTTTTCATAAAAAATAAATTTAAAATAACTCAAATAATTTGATTTTATGGTAGCCATGTAACGTTTAAGACGACTTTTAAAGGTCACAGGTACTGCAGATGCAAGTTGTTACAAGTATTCCGCTCTTCAAACCATTATTCGAATAAAGTAATACTCATTTTATTGGTGTTTTTTTTCAAATCAAACAAAAGTTCCAAATAATTTTAATGTAAGCAAGGTTGGAAAGAATCCTTGTTCGTACTGTATATGATTTAACGCTTCAGTTTCCTTCTAAAAAGGTAATATTTATTCTGACAAGATATTTTGGTACACTCAACATTTATTGTAATATAATAAATAATATACTAAGCAATTTTCTCATGCTTAGTTCTAGCTGTGTATTCGACATAAGACTAATTGTACATAATACAACCAGTATACGCATTACCTTCGATGGACGTCTTTAAAAATTGGGTTGCTAGGAATAGATATATTATTAGGAATAGATATATTAAGGTCAGGGCAGCATCCTAAAGTTTTTAAAGTTGAAAATATCAATAAGACAGGGTGCTTTGTCCCACTCATAAGTCCGATCATATTAATGAAGAAAATGTTTACTTTATAGGCTGTAATAATTTACAAATCTAGTTACTTTGGGGACCATAGATCTGTCCAATTTAAGATTTTACATAAATAAGTTGATTTCATTATATGCTTTTTTATTTATTCTTTTAAAAAAATTCACAAAACTTCAGTCTTCCTAGTAATTGCAAAATTCAATGTTGTTTTTGGGATCATAATTTTTTCTTCAATATGAATATCTGGCAGTAATCGATGCTGTTTCCAAGTTCAATTTATACTATATTTAACCTATAGCATCCTAACTTTGTAAAAAATAAATGATTACCGATGTATGTAAGCGTTATATCTTCGACAACCAAATTTCAACTGTATCATTGAATAGTGAAGGTATTACGTAGCATCTGAACTCATTGGGATACTAAGTTATGTTGGTAAAAATGAATACTGGAATAAATATATTGCTAGAGATATTATCTTGTCTCACCATTTCAACTAACGTTCATTTAGTTCTATATATACGTCCATATACACAGAAATACAAGACTATATGTATCGTATTATAATAAGATAAATCTGTCCAAAATTATTCACTTAGCTATCAATCTTTAGTCTTCAATGCAGACAAGTCAACTGACATCAATATAAGTAGGTACATTTAGTGTCCCTTACTCGGCTTTTTTATAAGTATTTAACATTTATTGATAATTTTAATCAGTTAAAAAAATTCCCCATGCGTTTCACGGAAAAAATTTGATTAAACAAGGCTAGGATAGTACATTTTGGTTAATAGTTCATTAATCTTATCTCAAGACTCTATAATTACTTGCATATAAAGGTGTTTCTTAGAAAATTTACTGAAATGAAAAAAAATGTCTTATTTCACATTTTTGCGTTGAAACAAATAATATTAAAAAAATATATTTGTTTTAGATGCTACATTTACTAAAATACAATATCGTAAAAAAGACTGAAAGCTCAGAATGTCACAGTTCGTCATGTGATTCGTCGGGAATGCTAAAAGTCTTTTGAAAGTATCTGAACAGCTTTTGGTATAGAGGATCAGAAATATTAATAATAATATTAATATTAATATTTCCATTCATACACGAAGTTATGGCTTAATTCTTAATATTAACCGGGAAATTAACTCGGGCTAGCATAAAAGCTTGCAATGTTCGCTAACTGAACAAAAATGAAATTCCTGTAGAGTCCTCCATAGAGACCAGGACCTTCAAATGAAATTGATTTTACCCAGTATGGGAAAACTTGCCCACGATGTCGTTAGTTTAAGTGGAACGGTAAAAATCCATACCCCCGCTTATTAATTAGGCCCAGCTTAAGGTTTTCTGAAACACTTCACCCAGACAGGCCCAATGGTCTAAACTTTATCTTTGTTTCTGGTCAACCAGTTCCACATTTCTGAGTGATACCTATAATGATATTTAAAACACTACATATGGTAAAATCTAATTTAATTTTCTTTATTAATTTTTATGGGAAATTAGACTTTTTAAGCCAAGTATAAATAATATCCACATACGTGTGGCAACAAATAAACTAATATTTCATCATATATATAATATTATTTATGATACAGTATTATTTAAGTAGAGAATTATAAAAAAACACTGGCAGATCAATAAAAATAGTCGAAATCTTCAGCTTGCATTACGTAATAAAATAGACCAGCTACAAAATTATAACCATCTTTACTTACCCCATTTGACATTTCTATACTTCCGTATTCTGGTTTTCTTACCAAAAACTATTACTAAAATCTGAATAAAATCCAGAATTGAAGCAGATTTTTCGACTTTGATAGAATTTACTATTGCATAATAAGTTACTAAAACGCTTAAAAGAGTTTTCTTCTAAATATACCTATTTTAATAAATTTTACGTACTCAGGTCACAACTATAAAATTACATCCGTATGATTATACAGTATACGATAAACTTGAAAACAAAAAACGTGTCCAATACATTTGCGCATAATGCAAGTAGAAATAAGTGTAAATTAGTCCAATTTAATAAATAAGAGCAAATGTGTCCCTTTTTTACCCGAGGTAAAGGACTGAACCCTACTTTTTAGATGACGTCAGTCCGCACCCTCGTCCGTCAGTGACGTCACCCATGCGTCGCCAACGCTCAATCGTGCAACGCTAACCGCGTGCTCGCTAATGAAAAGAGCTATATATTTTAAATTTTCTCATAATGTGCAGTTCTTTGGCTTAAAACCAAATATTGTATTAAAATTTATGGATAATTTCTGACTGCAGATATACAGGTAGGGTGGGACGTTTTTCCACGTCGACGTGTGGAGTGCCCTGGAAATGTATCCATTGAGTGCAATGAAAAAGCATTTGGTTTTTTTTATTATAAGATAAAGATAGGGGGAACTGTTAAGGAAATCAATTTAAGACTTATTTAAAAAAATAATACAAAACGGCAATACTTAACTAACTGTTATTTGTTGGAACATTATACACACCTTGTGCTTGAACAATGACTAGTAACAATTTTTATTTGTAAAATATTGTATTGTACAAATGATGAAAATACATACAAAGTTTTATTTTTCTCTTATATCTCTAAAGGATATACTTGGCGCCATGTTTACGTATGAAAAACACAATTAAGATTTTTTAATAGTTTAATAGAAAAATTATGTACATTCAAATGTTTAAACTTTTATATATACCTACGTAATACTAAATGTTTATAGTTATAATGTGTGTATGGAATCCTCACAGAATGAAATCTATTCATATTTAATAGGTTATTCAAAGTATGATAATTATAAAATATACCGTACATCAACATAAGTCAGTAAAGTACTTGCATTTCCAAAACTTGAAAAATGTCTGCTCTGAACTTACTAACATCAGTGAAACAATTAATAACCTTGGTTTACATCTAATGAAGTGAACCCGGCATTGCATTTCCTTTTTATAAACTGTAAAGATAATGACATTTCATTTATTCTATGTACTAATTATATAGTTAATTTAGCCTTTTTTTCAAAGTTCTTAAACTAACTAACAAGTTGAAGCTAGACATACTATTCACAGGTATTATATTACTCAGTGTAGTCGAAAAAATTTGACATATTGGACAAAATAGGAAATTTTAATTTTTTGGGAACAAAATTAAACAAGTTTTAAGAAAACATTGATATAAATTTTGGATTTTTGAAAAAAAATTTGGTTTTTGTGATTATGTAAAATGTACAATTCCTTGGCTTTAAATTATATCTTAGTGTTCCTTTGACTGTTACAGAAATGTTAATTGTATTTATTATAATTGGATTCAAATTTGCATAAAACATTTTATAATAACTTGTGGATTTTACTGTCACACGGCAACTACCTTAATGTAAAATTGCCCTAATTGCCTAGTTATATTTAGCTCATAATTTTAAAATATGCTATGATTATATAAATGAATGAATAAACAAGACAAAATAAATATACGTATTAATATATTCTTTACTACCTTCTGCAAAAGTAGCAGCACTTTGCATTTACATGCCGACGAGGTGTTTAACAGTAATAGCCTTGTTTTTATGACATCCAACATCTCTTTTTGCCAGTTTCTCGCTGCGGTTGGAACGCAATTATTTTCTTTAAACACTCGTATCAGGCGAAAGTGATACCGTGTTAGGATATAAAACTGAACATTTCATTTTAAAAACACGTTTCATCCTTAAGTTTGACGTATCGAGTGGTACTTCCAAATAATCTGTTTTTCTTAATATTACAAGGACGTAATTCTACTACATCTTCCTATAAGAATTTACCGGTTTCCGATAGCAAAAGCTATTATGCTATTCATGTGAAGGGTCGTGACGAAGTTATAAGTGTGATACTTTTGCTATTTATTACTCATAAAAACAACCTACCATATTTGCCACTATGGTACGGTAATAAATAAGATATACACAATTAAATGAAACTACGTAATGTAGTAATATTTCTACTTTCTTTAAGTTCTTTACCACGACCTAGGTTTCGTTGTATTACAAAATCTTCAGAAATAATACTACAATACGTAGTTTTATTTAATTGTGAATAATGAATTTCTACAAAATTAACGCCAAATATATTCAATATTTCAAAATAAGATATAAATTTAATATTGGATACTCTAGAATATCGTAGCTGAGAATCCGACATTTTATTAATTTCAATAAATTACCGATTAACAAAAGAATAATTATAGGATTTTGCATCATACTGAAAGATAGTAGTTTCGTCACTAATTTAGTTTTGAAAATAACCGAAGCAAACAATAAATTGACTCTTGTACGGTTCAGATTAAAGTGCTTCTTTAGAAACTTATTGTTAAAGTGATATTCTTAAAATAAATTATGTTTGAAACAAACCTCGTCGACTCTTGGACGTCGTTCTGGGCGGTGGAAAATATATTAAAAACTGATCACAACTTTTTACTTCGTTAAATAAAAGGAGCTGCATTGCAGTCAATGACCAGCATTTATAAGCCATGTCAGTCTTTGTAAGCATATATTATTTTCGCCTATCACCTTAATTTTTTTTTGTTAGGCGGGTAATAGAAATGATTAATTAAACCTCAGGACTTGCTTTTCATACATGTGCGATTTTTTAGAAATTTTTGAAAATCGGACCTACAATATTTATACAAAACTACAGCTGAGCCTACAAATTTTACGCAAAAAAATAGGGAAGCTCCAACAACCTCCAAGTTAATAAAAAGGTAATACAATTTGGGCGCAGCCGTTACTGAGCTCTCACTCGGTAATAATCAGGTTTATTAGACATTTTCACTGGTATGAGAAAGTTAGGGTTTGCTTTAATAATATGGTCACTTGCTTGTATGAGCTTGCAAAGATTGTCACAAATATCTTCAAATAAAAGTAACGTACTTATAAATAACATATATTTATTTATTTTAAGTTTTCGAGTGCTTTGTAAAAAGTTTAAAAAACTTATCAACGATGTACCTTAATAGTTGTAAATGGAATAATATATTGTTAGACACTACTTTCTACAAAATAATTTAGTAACCATATCGTTCCTTGTTTCAAAAAGTTTTGACTTTTCAGATGTAATCTTAAATAGTTAATTTAAATTTTTACACGTGGGGCAATTAAGATCTTATCTGATTTCATTTATAAATATGAAACTTCCAAAATTCAGAATTCAAGTATATATTTATACACAAAAACGATAAAAAATATAAGAAAAATGATGAAGTTTGAACGAAATCGTCACTGAATCAATAAATATTCCTATTCAATTATAAAATCAATTAAATTTATAATAAAATTCAAATATTGAGTAAAATACTCTTTTAATTTAAATCTTGTCCGCCTTAATTTTGAATATTTCCGCTTCCTACTTATTTAGGTTTTAAAAACGCCACTTACTCTACGTAAACAAATATAAATGAAGTGCCATATTTTCTGCTTCAAACACGCTTCTATACTAATTAATATTAAATGGCAATTGAAAATTTAGTCTAGTGATAGAGCGGTAAACAATTCTAATTTTGATATCTCATAATACTAAAACTATCTAACTGGCCATGCTGGAATGTCAACTCTAAATACCTTGTCGCCATAGGTCATAACATCCTAAATTTTGCGATAAAATTCCCATAATATATTGACATAACAAAAAGACTGCTATTGAGGGGTATAAATACGTAATGTATATGATTTAATTAATATTTATTGACCAAGGAAATTAACGCATCATTTGTCGTTACTCTCGTCGTCGTCAATGGCTCAGCAGGATATGTTTGCAGTATCGGGATTATTTTGTTTTTACGTTGTTTTTTTAACTGGGTATCAAACAACAAGGTATTTTCATATAATTTGGTTTTCTATTTTATGTTTTAGTTTGTCTTATTATACATAGTAAGGAATTATTTTTTGCATTTTTTTCTATATTAATAATGATTACTTTTTGTTTTTTTTTCTGAATTAAGATTCAAGGCGTATTAATAAATTAAAGAGAAAAAATAAATAAAATTTTTAAATAGGCAACTGGACGTGACATATAAGCATATTAACTTTTATTTTCTGCCGACTAATAAGAAAATATTGAATAAATGATTAATGAAAAACGGGAACAGTTTTTAAATTATATTTACAGTTTACACGTGCAAAGCATGACCAAAAAAAGAATAATAAAGTAGGGAGAATGATTCGATTTTTAGATAGTTTTATTATATTTTATTGTAAAATTAAATAGTCACAGGAAAAAAAAATTAACACCGTGTAAGTTTCGTAAGTTTATTTTTCTTTAATTAGTTCGCGAAATTCGAGGTATTATCTTAAATGGATGTTTCGAATGTAAATCGAATGAATATCGGCAGTTGGGTACTTGACTAATTTTTTTTAATTTCATTAATCATAATTTAAAGGTACAAGTTGATGAAGAATGAACATTTTTTTTAATAATCTTAAAAATTAACCGAGTTATAAAAGTTTAAATTTAACCTTTAGAGAAGGACCGCAATACTGTGTTGTAAGGTCATTTTTAATATTGCACATTATATTTTACGAGAGGAAAAGAGACAAGTCTATATACCCAACTCTATCCGTATCTTCAAATTTAGAAGCCTACAACTGGCTTATTTTTCAATCAAATTTTCAATTTTTTTCAAGACTGGTTTTTAGGTAACTTATATTTCACAATATTGTACGAAAAATATCAAAATTTAGAATGAGTCAACTACCATATCACGCGTATGACCAGAATAAATGAGTTTATAAACGAAGTACGCATGTCTAAAATAATTCCCTTCAGTCAAGCATTCATAAATATAGGTAAATTTAATCACTTATAAATATGGGTAAATATATAAATAACTACACATTCCACTAATTGGAGTGTTATTGTCGATTATGTCTTCAAATTGCGTCAGTTAATCATCCAGTAGGCACGTACATTGTTATAAAATATTATTAGCGTTTGTAGTAATAAATGTAGTGCCTAATGTTCTCTGGTTATGATCATCATCTAGTCATAATCATCACAACATTATCTAGTCTGGAATTAAGAGTATGATATATAGGCGTAATAGTCGAAGAACTATATTTAGCAAATCTGTTGCCAATACTATAGAAACTTTCACAAATCCAACTAATAGTAGATAAATAATAAAGATGATTCACGATAGTTATCAGGGCCAACGGTAGTGGAAATGCAAGGTTGGCATGTACATCGATAGATTGACACTGGTTAGTTTCACAGTTATAGAAAAATATGATCTTTTTTGCGATTTGCATTTTTTCTTTCTTTAGAGAAATAACATGTGACAAGACAATGAATATTTTTTAAATTAAAAAACATTTCAATATTTATTATTATTTCCTGATTGATAAATTTATCATGTAACATCAAAAATTATCACGTAACATCTATTCCCATCTGAAAGCGATAGTTATATAGACCGCAGAAAATGATTAACAACTAACTGGTAGTCAAAACTAATTGTTTTAAAGACAATATCTACATTTGTGTCAATACCGCAATTATTTGATATGTTTATTATTTGCTTTGTACCTTTTATATTGTAAATGGTACATTGTTCAATTATAGATGAACTTTTATAATTATAGATGCACTGAAGACGTTACCACCTTTTTGTATTTTTTGTGTACGACTAATATCTCCTTTAAGACATATAGAAAAAGAAGTTTAGGAATAAGTGTATATAAAAGGAAATATTCATAAAATTTAATTTTTTAAAGATACCCATTTAAAAATATATCATCATTTGTATTTATAAATCATATATAACATTAAAAAAAAATTATTTATATAATTTTTTTCAGTTTATTGTGCTATTATTAAGATTTTAAAATATGTCTCTTAGACTACTTTAAGGTTACGATAATTTATCTGTGGCTCAAAATTAGAGCAAAATTATAGAGCAAATAGTATAGAGCAAAATAATAATAGAGCAAAATTCAACATCTCCTTGTTTGCGATACATCAACTTGGCTCATCTCGGTGAAACAGTTTAAAAATGATTATGATTACATAAGAACGGCCTGTTAAGCCGCAGCCTCTAAATTGTATTATCTTTTTATTAAAACAAATATTGAGGTTTGGCTTACACTTCGTGGAGAATATTGGCTCAACTGTAGCTTTAAATGTTTATGTTGCACGTTAGGTGAATTTAGCTCGCTCTTATTTCTTACATAAAATTGTCTAAAAAAATTAAAAAACTTGACCATCTGCAACTCAGATTTGAAGACAGTTGACAGAAGTGAAACTTCTTTAGCGAATTAAACCTTGATTTGTAGTTATATAGTAAAGGGTAAAGTGACAGGCAGAGAGAGAGAAAAGAAGAAAATATTCTAAAAGATTTGAACCAAAATTCAAACGTATATTAAATATATATATATATATATATATATATATATATATGTATATATATATATATATATATATATATATATATATATATATATATATATATATATATATACAAACACACACATAAATTTTTATATAAATTTACACAGACAATTGTCAATTAAATAAGCATATGGGATAAATGAGTATTCCTTATTGACAAGATTATATAAGCTATTAAAAATAAGAAAAAAAATAGCCGCGATGTTAGTACCAGAACACGGCTAAATGCGGCTAAAGGAAGTCGGAATGTACCTGTTAGTATTGTTGTAAATTATATTGACGCCAACTTTTGTGCGGTTTTATTGCATAAATTAAGAACATATGTTGGTAGTTTTGGAATGGATGAAATACACGAAATTAATAATAAATCGATCAAAATAAAAATATTGAGCACCATTTTTGTTTTCGCGCGTATGTACACTTTTTATCTCGTTGTATCATGTTCGTCTATCTCTCTCGGTTGTTAGCTAAGTATGTTCCGTCCTTCTTGCGATAGTTTCGTTATGTTCTGACGTCACAAAACATTGCAAAATCTATGCAAAACGTCGCATGAAGGATGTTGCGTCTTTAATATTTTTCTTACATCGCGTCCAAAGAAGTTTCAGTTAAAAAATATTTATTGTATTGTGTCCCACATACTTTAACGTATTATGTTCTACATAAATTTGTTGTTCTTCAGTAAAAGTGTCTCATTACCTCTCATAAGAGACCACTGCATTTTTTCGGAATATGAGAAAGACAGACAGTAATAATCAAACTAAAATGCATATATACTAATGTAATGACTGTAACGTGAAACCCCTCTTAATAACCGACTCCAAAAATGAAGGTCCCCTTATCTTATGTGTATTTGTGTATATATATATAGGTGGGTATGTTTGCAATGATTTAAAATCTATTTTGATGATCCTATCTCATCCGTAGAATCTTCCCAATTTAAGGGAAGATTTACATTCATAAACACTTTAACTTTAGCGGTTATTGTAAAGAAAGGTGCATTAATTGAATTTCAATGCGCTTCTTATTAAAATCATTAAATTTATTTTAAAGTTTTATTATTTTTCTTTTAATAAATTTAAATTGAATTTCAATCAGTAGATGTTCAAACAAATATCGGGATAAATATTTTTTAAGACAGGGCAATTAACATATTTGAAGGAGAAACTCCTATATTTTGGGTATAATATGGTATGATTTAGACATATATATTTGTCTATAAACATATTAAAAAGCAATTAAAATGAACAATCATGATTAATTTTCTAACATTTTAAAGGCAGATTATTTTTAAAGTGTATGTCAATTACAATAAATATAATTAAACATTTTTTACGATGCAATTCATAATTACACTTCTTTTTATTAATAATGATAGGAAATTACAAAAGACAATATCTGCAATCTGTAGTTTATACTTTGGTATTAATTTTAATAGCTTTTTGTAATTAATTTATGAACTGTTGAAACAGTTATTTTGAACTTGTTGAAACCTATGCATTGGAATGATATAGAAGGAATTATTATGACCAGTACAATATCAATATCTCACTGAAATTATATACTGAACAATATCACTGAATTGAAAATACAATCTCACTGAATTTTTTTTATGATGTGACTCCAGAGTGACTAGATTAGTTAGGTTCTATCATTCAACTGAAGCTCTTGACAGCAAGGAGTAATCGATCGACTTCATCAAGATTTCTCATTTCTTATTAAGAATTTATATTCATCCAGGAAAATAATATACTGATACAATGAAAAGAGAGAGGAAAGATACAAAATTACGGCAATGTAGTCATCTGCTTGGTCATGTATATTTAATTTGCTGATAATTATATTTTCGGGTAACAAACTCAAAATATAGGGAACAGAAAAGAAAATACTCGTTTACTCATTATCAATTAATGCAAAAATATTGAAATATTTTCCAATACATCATAAGCAACGTAAGCAACTATAAAATGATAGAACAGCTAACATCAACCTTACTGAAAGTAAGGTAACTAAAAGTAAGGTTGATGTAAGTTATAGTAAGATTGATATTAATAAATTACCAGTTATAAGTCTGACGTGGTGAAGTTACAATTATCTAACAGAGTCAGAGTAATGGCCGCTCCTAAATAGTATTATATTTAGCTTTTTATTAACTGAAAAATGGAGTCTTCAAATGCTGACAATTATAATATGGGGTAGTCTTGCATCTTGTGACTTTCGTTATCCGAATGCTGGGACATATAGCGATAAAAATAAAAATCTAGCAAATTATTACAGAAGTAAATTCCTCGACCTTAGTAGTATGTAATCTGTCAAGCAAAATTGTTTTTTTGTCTCTCTGTTTTTAAGACACATCAATTTAAGTATTTCACGCATGCCGGGCGTAAATTTAAAAGTTTGTATTTTATCACACTACGCATTTTAGAGTGTAGCTTTTTTTTCATTAAGTGTTGATAATAATACGTTATTTATGAAATTCTTTCGAATTGTACATTCCATATATTCGTTGTATAATTTACCATTGATGGATCAAAGCGAGGAAGATTGCTATGGTTTGATTTAAATCTATTACAAGTATTTTCCATCCACAATTTTTTAATAAAATTTTGTCAACACTTTTAAACTTTTTCCAAACCAGTAGAAGAAAGAGCAGATTTCACAAAACCATATGAATTTCTTTTAAGAATATGTTCCATAACTAAACATTTTGCAACCAAACGAGGGAAATACTATTTTCGCAATTTCATTTTTAATCTTCTATACAATTTTAAACTTAACTCTTCGGTAATAAATTTGTATTCACTTCCCCTTTATTCTGTTGAAGACTCATTTTTGTTGGGTTTTCATCACACCCATTTTGTTTTCTCATGTCTGACAACAGAAAAAGGAAGTTATTTTCTAAACCACCAATATTTGTCAGCGGTTTTATCCTGGGCTAATATATTCGGGGTTACTTTCAAAAGCTAAAAAAAATGGAAAATTAGAACAATACAGGTGTAACTTAAAAAGATTAAATATACATAAAATGTTGTTCGTTATTTTCTCAGAAGACATGGAAAAATCAGTAAATAGATATTAAATGTGGATTCGACCGTTCGACATTAAATATATCTCCAAACATTAGATGGTGTTTCATAATCGTATACGAAAAACTATTAATAAAATTCAGCAGTTTACTCACAGGATAGTTTTAAGTAGTTTGTAATTTCATACACGATGTATTTTCCCCAAGAACTTGCTAGGCGAATATACGTTGCCCCATCGACACCTTCATATAAAGTTACATCATTTCTTATTTACAGGTAAATAGTAGAATAGTTATTATCCCTGTATCATAAGAGGCATATTGCGATATTAGTCCTCTGTGAAAGCGAAAAACTCACTTGTAAACGACTGTCACATTCTCGTAATGATATATTCAATATTTGTGAAAAGATAAGAAATAATTCATTTGTTGTTACGTATATTACGTTACGAGGCAAAGGAAATTTCCACCAGTCGTCGGGCAGTTCACTCGCTGGACGTATATCGCTTTAAAGTCCGCCGTTGCTAGTCATCATGCGCAGTTTTGATTTATTTAATTCCTTTCACAGTTTTACGTTTTCATTGCATTATTAATATATTGACTGAATACGTGACATAGTTTTAATTGTAAATGTGTAATTTTAACACTTTTTGTTTATAATTACGTGTGATAGGGCACGTAACGTGTAATAAGTGAATAATGTTTTTTTACTCGAAATAGGTACTATTAAAAACCATAATTTCACAATGCCTCGTAGGTATTCCATGGCTTCCAAAAACACTGATATGATTTTGATTTATAGAGAATATCATGCAAACGAGTTCAAGCTATACGAACATATTGAGAGATATAAGAAAACAGACGTATATATCGTTCAAATCGCCACACCATAGACCTATAATCTCCAAAAAAAGGGTCTTTTCACGAGAAATACCGGTAGCACGTGAGGAACGAATACTTGATCATTTTGTTAGCCACTAAATATTAAATCTACGTAAAGGTGCTTGCCGCTTCACAGTTACCTATAGTATGAAAACATCGTTACCGTTTTGATAAGTTCAGTAACGTAAACATTGTAATTAGCATTTCATTTTGTTTCTATTAAAAAGTTACTTAATTTATTAATCTTTTTTTTGTAGGCATAACAGCTTATTTCATTACTTTAAAGTATTTATAACAACTGGGTTTTCATTTATTGTCCAACGATCAAATCCACATTGTATAACGACGATATTTTTTTATTGTTGTAATTTCTTTGAATTAACTGTAACTCACCCACATATTACTTTAAGATTTTTGATCAAATTATTTTTCAGATTTTTTTTCAAACGATGACTTAATAATTAGAGGATGTGCATAAATTTAAAGGTAGATATTTCCCAAATGGGGTTTAAAAATGATAAGCGGCAAATCAAAGATAAATTTTAAAATACTACTAATATAATTTTCAAATTGTAATTGTGGGGAGATATGTTAATTTTTTTTATTATCTTGCTATTTATGAATTGGGAGTTTATAAATGAATATAGATCAGACGCTTGAAAAATTTAATTTCCCTAAGTCTGAATCTGTACAAACTATAAATCTGTAGTACACAGATGGACGGACATAACGAAATTTCAAGGATAATACATGCCATTTTTCAAAATGTTTACCTTTCTGAAATCTACGTAAAATAACGTAGATTTTCTACTTACGTAATATTATCACACTCAGGTGCAAATTAAAAAAAAGTGTGACAAATGCGGCAAAATAATTCCGAAAAGGAATGTTACACCATGTAATCTAAAGACGGAAATTTGACGTCTTTATGAACGGGATAAAATAAGTATAAAATTTTATTGGACTTTTTGATAAAAATTAAATTGAACAAAATTTCCTTGAGAAAATAAATCTATCATCCTGTAAGAAAATGTTCTAATAAAATAAAGATACATACATTAAAAACGATAGATTGTTCTTTATAATAAAGATACATTTATTTATAATATTAAATTAGAAATAGATAAATCCGCATTACTAGGATGTCAAAAATCATTACTTCTATAATATTTTTAATCAATAATTACGGATGCTTTTTAGTTTATTTTCCTTCAAAGGGAAACTCTACTTTTGTGTAATCATAATGATTATATTAAGTAGAATATAAAAATTTAGCTCATGTGTTTAATAGTCTTGTGTGAAAATTATTTCCCATTTTTATGTTTGCCTCAAACGCGTTGCTAAAGAAAATTATTTCATTTGCGTTGTTAAGAAGGCGCAAGTAATATCATTTTCTTGTTAACTTGTTGTTCGCATTTGCTAAATTCTCAATTACGAGTAATCACTTCATTCTGACACTGAAAGTATAGAAGAAAATTCGTAGAAAATATTTGGTTGGGCCGGAATTCGAAGGAAATTATTTTTACTTTCTTGAAGTCTTTCAAATGTTGAATCACATTAGAAATGTATCGAGTTAATTGTTAAGATATTTAAATTACTGGTAAAAAGGGAATGAATATGATCCGGTTATCACAGAAAAAAGTCCAGTTAAAATTTGGCTCCTTTATTGGTTATTTTATATGCTGTTTTTTGGATAGACATAATAATAATGGACAGATATTATATTAAATAATTTAAACAATTTTCTTCAGCAGGGCAGCGACCTATAGTGAATCTTAGCTTTATTAAGTTGGTGGCACTGAGATGATTCGTTCCGGAATGAATTTCTCCAGTTTCTTGTTTTAAGCATAAGTATATTTTGAGACAATTTAGCTATCTAAGCCACGGCTCTTCACTTGTTCTGGAGCGTAAAGGCTTGACTGAAAGAATTTGGCCTTTTAATAGTCCTTCTCTGCGGAGTTCTTTATAAACTTTATAACGTCAGGTTTTCAGCATTTTTGTAGTTATAGATTAATTATTTTTTTCTATATTTAATTAATATGACCACTTTCTTTCAAATATAGCAATAATTTCTTTATTTCTGAATGACAGTGTCCATGTTACAGATGAGTTTGTCAATATAGGTAAAATTAATTTTTTTACATAATAAGAACCCGGTTTTTAGTTTAAGAAGATCAAGTTTTAAATAATTTTTTACTCCATGAAAATATTTTTCAGCTGCGGTAATTCTTTGCTTTATATCTAGCATCAAGCCATTTTTAGTTGTGGCAATGAAATGTGGCCATTGTTAGTTGTGGCAAAGAACATTTTTGAAATTTTCAGATTTATACAGGTGTATTAATTTCTAAGTATTTGTCAGATGTTGTGTTT
The DNA here is from genome assembly GCA_039881145.1 of Druceiella hillmani. Lineage (NCBI taxonomy): Eukaryota > Metazoa > Arthropoda > Insecta > Lepidoptera > Hepialidae > Druceiella > Druceiella hillmani. Next base: position 34,394,519 of record JAYKKI010000014.1, on the reverse strand, counting down.
TTGCAACAAGATATGTACGTACTTTACCTTTATTAATCATAAAAGTAATTTTCTTCGCTTCATTTTCAATTACCCTAAATCAAAATTTCACGTCAAGTCTAAGTCCCCTAATCCTAAAATGATGAATGTTTATATCGCACAAATTGACCTCAGTTAACTTAACCTAACGAGTTTAGACAATTTTATTTGCAGTTACGAAATTGACTGTGATTAAGCAGGAGAAAATAGCCGTCTAGCATACAAATGAGTGAAGTGTAGACACCCGCAATAAATTTAAGGCGCTGGTTTAAGTCGGTCTATAGCAGTTGGCATGAATGGGTAATCATTTAATGAGTGAGTAATAATGTGCAAATTATGTCTTTTCCAATTTGCTACTCGTTTAATGGGAACTTGAAATGTTTTACAATCAAAAAATTTAACATAGGAATCTACCTTTTTTTAATTAAAATAGATGACAAATTTAGGTAAAGTTATGAGGCAAAGGAAAAGAAGAGCACTAGTTTTAGAACAGTCCAAAAAAATAGTGTTATCTCTCCATAGTTCATATCAATGAATTAATCGTCATTTATATATATACATATATATATATATATATATACATATATATATATATATATATATATATATATATATATATATATATATATATATATATGTATATAAATATATATATATATACATTTTTTTTTTCTTCGCTTTTTTAGCAAAGGGTTAAGAAATACCGGTTAACAAGAATTGAACAACGTGTTTTAATTCTTATATAAAAGAGCTCAATTTATGTCAGTTATACAATTTCAAGTCAAAGAACCGCAGAAGGATTTGAGTTTGCAAAAAATAAATCTAATACTTTCGTAATTACGTACGTACGCTTTGAAAGGCGTGTAGAAACTGAAAACATCATCCGATAGACAGCGGATTCGTTAAGCACTATGCTTAGTGGAACGAATAAAATGAAAATTAAGTTTAAGTGAACGCCATTGTAATTTCTAAGACTCGAGATATGTGAAGGTGAAAATTTGTAATAAATTTCAATTAATGGAATTGTTGTCTCTCAATATTGATGTAATAACACTTAGGGAATATGATACGATTTGTGAAACTATTAGATTACAAATGCACAGTTAAGAGTGACACATGATATAATAAATTAAATAGTCAAATTAAGTAAGAATAAAAGTGTTTTATAACGGACAACCGGTTAATTAGGCTTTACTTTTATATTTGGTCATTAACATCTTTCACACATTATTATTATTGAAATTAATTTTTAACAACTTGGCTTTCGCAAGTGCATTTTTAATTTTCGCGATATCAAATTTATTTCCTCATTTCTATATGTTATAAAAAAAATAGTATGATTACATCCCTATAGCTTGTTAACTTCGATTATTACAATTATATAAATTTAATAAAAAAATTTAAGCTACTAGTACAATGACAATTACATTTATTTATTCAGATGTAACTCCGGGTTGCGTGATTATGTACATAAATACGTATGAAGTATGCCTAATAAAAAATAATATGACGGTTATTCAAATAATTTGCATATTTTATTGGACGAACATCGACACAAATCGTTTTAATTAGCGGATTTTAATTGAATAACAATTATGAAAAATGATAATTCACAATTGAGTTATCTTTGTGATAGTAATGTTTTATCATCCAAATAAATTTTAAATTGCTTCCATTTTTGCTTCAAAATTCAATTGGTTTGGAAAAGCGCTCGTCTTAATATTAATCTATCTAGGTATAGATTGATATTATTTGCATATCATTCTAATTAATAATAGAAACTAATTATATGTGTTAATTTTGTCGCCGCCGTGGTATGGTTGGATAGCCACAGACTTACAGCTTTGGACATTCGTGATGAGTAACAGTACGACTGATGTGACAAGCTACGCACTGCAATTGTCAATTCGCATACTCAAGTAGGAGATTAAGAGCATTACTTCGAATAATATCCCGCAATGAAGGCAGACAGGCTGTTGATGATTTATGTAAAGAAAGTAAATGACCTTTTCAAGATAATAATGATTATTTTTCTCTCTACGCATTGGTTACTCATTTTTCGAGATTTTTTTACATATAAAATATCCTTGCCTTTTATCTCTGCATAGATAAAAGACAAGGATTTTCGTCAGCCATATAATATGTCGAAATTTATGGCATATTCAGTTATACATTTACACGATCATTTTTTTACACTGTGAGTCATAAGTCAAAGAACATAAAACTTACAATATTTGTATAATCAATTCCTTACTAATAGACTCTAGTAACCAAAATCTGATTTCACCAATTGATAGCAGACATACATGAAAAAATGTACAATTTAGTACACAAACTCTCTAAATCGAAAACCTGTTAAATAGTAAATCTAACGGCTGTTGAAATAAATGTAAAAACGAAGCACAAAACTCATAAAAATAATCTAACTTATTTGCAAGTAAGCCTCAAGTATCATTTCGTTTACGGCACGAGTATTTACAATGACACGAACTGGGCGCGATTCAAATTCCAGTGCTGAATCCAAAGTTGTTATCTCTCCAAGACTGCACTACAAAATAGCCCACAAAATACACTATTTCTACTTGTCAGCAACGTACCTAGAACAAATTACATTTACCCCTATCAGCGCATCGACTCTTATCTTCAATACTCCAGGACGAAAAGGATGTTAGAAACTCATCACAACTTTTATTTCTCGACGATTACTCTATGTAGAGTTTAAACGGTAATTTTCTTGTTCAGGTTTCAAAATTGATTCAATTTTCTCTGAGATGGTGTGCCTGATGTGTCTTATAAAGTTTCCTTACCTTTTAAGTAAAGTAGCTAAATATTAGATCGAGATGAATTACTTGATATCAGACAAAAATGAAATTATTTTTACAACATCAATATTTTATGTATTAATTTCACCATTACAAATTAATCTAGTTAAAAATATTTTAATTGTGCAATATTAAAGGATAGTTGATTTTTCTCCGTATAGTTGGGGAATAATGACGTTCATTTTAAGTAAAAATATAAAAACTAAATACCCAACTGGATATCGTAGAAAAATGAAAATTCTAATGTGATACTAGACATCAATATTATCCGTAAGAAGGTATTGGTTTAGACTTTGTTCATTGACGTATTTTTCGTGCACGGATTATTCGCTCTTAACAATCAATATGGTGAACAAAATCTGGCAAAGATATAATCCAGTGTAAAATGTAATATCTACAGCATGTGCTGGAAAAATGTGAATGGTAATCAACTATCATATTATCTCAACACTAAATGGAAAAAAGACAGATTGAGATAATGACATTAAAAATATTCATTGATAGGATTAACGGAACGATCAACGGTTTTTAATCTACTATTCACGAAAAATCAATTGGAAACGTTTTTAATACATCTGTTATAAAATATTGAAAAAAAATAAGTAACAAAGCTAAATAATTCTGGACTTTCTCCCGTTCATTCTTTTAAAACTAGCCTATCTTCTGACATGATATATCTGCGATGAGAAAAAAACACCTCTGTTAAACGGTTCTTTTCTTGCGGGGGTAGAGAAGAAATTACTGGTGACTAGTTTACTTGGATAATAACGTGTTATCATCAGGAGCCATGAGATCACTGGAACCCCACCACGTTACCGCAGCTATAGTTGAGGGTATGGAATCAGAGTCTAAAAAACGAAAAACGTTCAAGGACACAACTAAGTTATTCAAACATTTCTATATTTTTAAGGCCAAATTCTGGGGACATAAGGTGTGCGCTTATAGCACTCAATGTGCTAAAGGAAAACACTAATAGAAAAAAAATCATTGCTAAACCAAATAAAACCTTATATGGCTCAAAAATAGTTTACATTTGTATGCCACTCAGCTACAATTACTATCCTAATGGGACATTGGAAATTATATTAATTTTGTTACGTATCAAACAAGTTTAAATTTTCACACCACTCGACTGTAATCACTATCACAATAGGACAAATGAAATATCTGGTGTAAATTACACGATATTTTCTGTATAAATTATATTAATACAATTGCCAATCTGCATAATATTTGTCTACAATTACTATCGCAACGGAGTGTATTAGAGGGAATTATTCTAGATTAGTGTTTAGAGGAAATTATTCTAACTTTTTTGCATTTTACACAAAAGAAGTCAATGAGAGTTATTATTGATTTAGGACATAATATTTTTATTAAATCTTGGAGAAATATGAAATGTATTTTATTGTATTAGTTTATGGTGGTCGACAGATTAGCATTTTTTATATCGTCATTTTATAAGTTTCTACGTCCACTTACTTATAAATCGATCTTCTAATACTTTCAATTACTTTGTTACTCGTTAGTCTATACTTTACAAGTAACCATGATCAAAGAAGATGCTGGCTTGAGAATTGCTCGATTTCCTCATGGACTACTTTATGTTTTTCTTATGGTTCCTGACAGGATTTTAACGAATAAGTTCGAAAAGAAATTTATTTATTTTAAGAGTAAACGACAAAACTTTCAATGTATTTTATAAGGGAGTGCTTCAGTAATTATCACATTTACCATATAGTGAGCTTTATTCCATTTTAGACATTAATTTCAAATTTTAATTCAAAGCCGCCGGGTAACGAAAATACTATGAAATCAATTTTGTTACTTTTCATACACACCTGACTGAACAGCCAGTGGCTAAAGTTAAAAAGGAGGTTGATTTTAAAATTAATACATATTTGAAAACTATCAAACTCATTTCAGAATGTCTTTCATGGTAAGAAAAGTAATTAGATACTTGAAGTTATGAATTATTATAAAACCAAGCCATAAATTTACATCGAAGTACAAAAAATGGATGTATGGAGTCAATCGAGAAACTTCAATTATGTTGCCAAATTAACATTTATTCGAGTAAAACTGTGAGCGAAAACTGGTTCAACAAAAAATATAGATAAAATATGCGTTTGACAAGAATGAGAAAAAAATCTAAAATAATTTGTTTCAGGCGTAGATTATTTCGTTTTATTTTAATGTCTTTTAAATTAAGTGAAATTTCGAGTATTGATTTAATAATTTGTCAAAAACTTAGGATATTCAGTCACTATATATTTACAATATATATTCCCCAACCATAATTTAAAATACTACTTTAACCACTTTCGATGTGCACTAATCGATTATCTCAGAAGCTATAAATCCCGTAGGACATCTACTCTGTGAACATTACATCCGGCTTCAACCGATTTCAAAGTAACTTGATTACCTTTGCAAATCAGAAAGGTTTAGAGTTTAGTGATTATATTTATGCCTTCATTTAATTTAATGGTTCTGAGTAAGAAAATGTCTAAATAAACAAAGTACGAAATAAAATTACTATTCGTGAAATTGGTAGTTAAAGTCAAGCAACATATAATGGAAAGAACCATGCGGTTCAAAAAAAAATTCTCTAAGAATAAATTAATCAGTTAGAGAAACATTAGTAATCATACAACGTGAAAGTAGAATTTGCACCAATAGGGTTCCGTATACACTTAGATATACATAAAAATTAAAAGATTCATAGTGCTCTGATTAAATTATTTGTTAATATTGTTATTTTTCATCGTATAAGTACTTTGATAATGTATAAATATTTAGTTGTCTTTTTTTTGTAACTTTTCGTCAGTTTATTCATCTGTCTAAATGTCTCTAAAAGATAAGTGGGGAATTCATTTGTAATGACTCATAAAAGATTTTTCAAAATCATCTTCATGGTTCTGTAATATACTTCACCTTTATTGTATAAAAATTGTAAAATATGGCAAAATATACTACATAAAAGCTATGTTTATATTCGCGAGACTAAGTATATTTATACCATGAAAAGTTACTATATCTGGGTATAAAGATACTTTTAAGTAACTTTATACCCAGATATTGTAACTTTTTATAAACCTTCAAAGTTTTTCCTATAATCGACGTAAAGTAAAGGATATAACAGCGACAAAACGTAATTTTTTTTTAAACAAAATTTAAAAATTTTTTTTATATTTTTTAGCTCATACGGCACTTGTTCAAGATAAATTGAAGATTAGCATAGTCGAATTAAAACATTAATTAGTACAAGTAATAAATTTTTTATTAATTTCTAATTATAGACAATTACTAATATCTTAATACTAAATATTCGACTCAACTTATTTTAATTACAAACTGTAAACAATAATAACATAATAATCACATTCTCTCTCTTTTCTACCTTACATTTTTAAAACGAACTAAATTTACTAATTACATTAATTTATGGTATTTATTTACTATTAATAATTAATTTCTGAACAATGGGTGAAAGTTGAAATAAATTGTAAACTTTCTACGTCATGTTCAATGAACCTACTTGAGTCGAATTTTTGGAATCGACTATAGTCTCACCTTAATTATATATCCAGCTTTTTGTAGGTTTATGAACTGCAAAACATAGTAAACAGGTAATGAAAAAAATTAGCAGGTTTTTTATATAACACCTACATAAACTACATGCGTGAATGTGTAAGTACATATATATGTGACACAACGAGCACAAATAATTATTTATATTGTAATTTAACGAATATAAGTTTTATTGTTGTGTATTACAATAAATAAACCTTGTATACTCCAATGGATTTTAGCTCATGTTGACATTGAAGGGAATGATCTTGCTAAGGAAGCTCGAGACCTGGATTAACTTACCACAGTTACCTTGCAGATGCAAACGCTGTAGCCAAGCATAAAGTTTTTAAGCAGGTGGTATGGTATGCAACAATTTCAGATCTTGACTGCCCAAGAAATCTGCCGTCGCCAATACCAAGACTCCGTACTAGACATTTTAAAACCGTGAAAATATCCTCAGAGAACAGCTTAAGACCCTATCCCAACTGCAGGAACTGTCTCCAAAATCAACTAACACCGGACCATATGTTCAACTGCCAAGCCGTTATTATCTTACTTTTCCAACTTGGTTCATCATCGGATGAAATACTTCAGAGCTATGAAGCTCCGAAACTTGCGAATATTGTCATTAAGACTTTTGGGGACATTTAGTAAAGACCGTAGACACGACAACAAGAACAACAATAATATGAATATAATTTAAAAAAAATTGTCATATATTTTCACACATGCGCTTGTTTTAACCTGTTAAGAACATATAGTCCAATAGAAGAAGTTAAAATTGAAAACACAAATAATACCCCATTTTACTAAATATATGTAATAGGAGGTGTCTCCCATTTTAATGATTTGTTTTCAAAAAATCCAAATAAATGTATTTCCTGGAATTTGACTAGAAATTAGTAAAATATTGTTGGTTAACTAGCATCAATAATTACAAGAGATGTAGACTACCACAGTATCCTACGTACTTCTTGGTACAATATTTATGTTTAAATAACGTTGATTTATTTGAAGATAAAAATTTCTGTACTATCTACTTATCTTCCTTTTAAAATCTACATTAGTTAATTTAACTCTCAATCTTTAAATTTGAACAAAGGTAAAAAATTACCAACGAAACGAAACAACTAAATTAAAAGAAAAATGATCACAACTAAGTAGAATTTTCCAGTTTATGAGTAACAGTCGACCAAGTTATGATGCGTAGTTGGGTCCGTAACCTAAGATAGTACGGAACACGAGTAGTGTGAGTTACAGGCGTATTTAAAGTGTTTTAAAAATAAAAGGATACGCTGTAACAAAAGATTACCTCACAGCAAAGTAAATTGATCATTACTCCAGAAGAAGGAGTTTTCACACACATTGTCGTAGAAACTGTAAATAACTTTGCCCTTTACACTTAATGAAGTGAAAAATCGTGAAGAGTTTATAATTTCTTCTTTCCGTTAAGTACCATCAACTAGCTATTTTCCGTGAGCCCGTACCCTACAAGGAAATTTGCCCCGAGAAATTTACTTACGAAGACGAAATTCCCTTATTACGTAAAGAGATATAAAGTTGAATTCTGAAGAGGCTACCTTGTTTGAAGGAAAATTAGAATTTATTTTTCACTCGGTTTTTGTTACCTGTATTGACGTATATACTTTTTACATATATTCATGAGTTTTTTATGTACAGTTAGTTAATAGTTTAGTTGTAACTGCCTGTAAAAAATTCGTCAACAAAAAAATATTTCTGTCTGCCTGTATTTTACAAAACTACAATGGTTTATTATAACCGAGATTTCAAATAATTTTTCAAATATGAAATAGAAGTGAATAAATAAAGCAATATTTCACTGCATTGATATTTTAAAAATTTATATTTATATTTTAATAATTTTAAAAAAGATTATCTTTCAAAAACAGTGTAATAAAGAACCAACATTTACCTAAAGAGTTTGTATTGTATCCTTAAAATTATTAATTGTTAATGTATGCATATTTCACATACAAAAATATAACAGTGGATGGAAATATAGTAAAAAGGAGAAAACTATCCATATGATTTTAGAAGCTTTTCAATAAATTGATTTTCATTTATCATACACCCTTACTCTAAAACCACCACCATAAGGAGAATTAAGATTTGGAGGCAGTTGTAAAGCTAAATGATGATAAGAAAATACAAGTAAAATAACATTATTTGTTTTCTTTCGTAATTTTATTCCTAAATTAGAGAATTTAATATCAATTTACGAGTTTCGTATTGAATAATCAAGGTTTTTTAGTCTCTAATGGAGAGCTTATAATAAAAATATTAACAACTGAACAGAAAGCTATGTGGAACCGATATTCTAAGATATAGAATCTTTATAAAGGGTCATATAAACGAGGATTTTTTGTACTAATGAGTACGGAGTTAAATTTGTTAATTTACACCCAGTATATCTTAACTTGGTACGACATTTCTTTTTGTTTTGTATAAATTTTAATTAGCATACGTCCTGAAGTAGGTTTGCATAACAGAAGTAATCAAGCAATATAAAATTCATTCTTGAAGTTTCAAACAGAAAAAAAAACAATTGAACATACAGGTAAATTATCGACCCGTGTAAGAATATAGTGTGAGTAATACTCTATTCTAAAACAATAAATTGATTCAAGTTATAGTCAACGCGCCTAAACCTATATTCACATATTATCATCTAGTAGTTAGAAAAGTAAAGGAAAATATGGAGGTTTTGATGATTTTCTGAAACTGTATGAAAAAAAATAATAATTTGATATAATCTAGATGTTAGTAATATCACTCGAAGTAAACAATTATTTGAATCTAATAAATTGAAGCTTAAAGAAATAAAAAAAATTCACATTTTACGTTAGTTGCAAAGTGCGGAACTTCACAAGTGCGGGTGGAAATATAATACTATTCTTAAATTTTCCTCTTAATATCATAATGTATACTACGTACCAATATAATTCGAAATAACTTGTTCTTAAAATGTGAATATAATATTTATGTAAACTTGTTTATTTTACCGCCTGCTCGTTTTAAAATTTCGTAAATATATATTTAAAACTTTTCTTTATAGCATTAAATTCCATCCATAGACATTCTAAAATGTTTTCTTCAATTTAAAAGGAAAACTAAATTAATTCCAGTTTATTACATCACAATAATGTAAATTATCCTTGCTTCCTAAATATGAAAATATCATTGTGTAAACCTTCAATAACGTTTCTAATTTTACTGGAGAAAATACTTAAGTAAAATGAAAGCTATTATAATTCTCATTTAATTGCAAGGAATAACAAAATTCATTCTCATTGAAGTTCACCTTTTTTTCTAATTTCGTAACACAAAAGTCAATACATCCTTCTATAGTAGTAAATATATGAAATTTTAAGAAAGTGTGGAATTTGCTAAGATATGACAAAACATTTGTTATGATTTATATCAAACATTTGTTATGATAAATAATAACCGTTTTTTAAATGAATATTTTCCATCTTTAATTCTAAACCTATATCTACAACATTTTTGTTATAACTTTGTTCACAAAAATCATTCAAAAATATAAATCAGCTTACCCTCACGACACTTGCGATAATAATACAATTCTGAAAATATTTCAAAATATGGTGCTCTCAAATCTATGGTGCCTTCAAACCTGTGCTCTCAAATCATAAACAAATATTGCAACATAACAGTAAAGATAAGTTTCATTAAATTAATAAGTCAGTTATTTAGTTTTAAACCGTATATTGACAAACAAAAAAAGTTTTTAACCATAAAACGTTAAAATTGACGATTAGTATTTGTTTCAATAAGGTAAACATTTTCTTCAATTAAGGCAAAGAAAAGCAAATCCTTTCATGTACAGGTCGAATACGATTGTTATCAAATGTTTTTCAAAATCAAGGATCCAGCTTTTAAGTCTATATCTTGTCTAGACATAACTTTTAATACGACATTCCGAATGCCTAATCAATGAACAAACATTGTTATTTCCCTACAAATACAATATTATTAAAAGGATAATTCATATGGAAGAATTAAAGTTCTAGTAAGAGAGTAAGTGATACAGGCAAGTCGATTCAATTTTTTTATTTAATAGGATTTCCGAACCGGAAATACTTTTATATTCATCATGTCCGTCTTGCAGTCCGTATGTCTGTCATAGCGTTATAACTCCCACAGTTTTGAATCTATGTAAAAGCTAAACATTTTTGTTCGCATATTCCATGAACTGTAATCGGATAAATTTTTTTCATATTAAATTGAGAGTCAATTAGTCATTTTCAACTGTTAGCCAAATTTTTCAAAATGTTGCGCAATGTGAGCCATAAGCTTGAAAAATCTGACAAATCGGTAGGTTTAACTAAGAATATTTACAAGATTTTAGACATATAATTTTAACGTAGAATGACTTTATTTTCAGTTCTTAATTTTTATGACTGAATCATTACTTCTTCATGTAAACATTAATTATTTCATTTGAAATATTTTTCAACGTAACTCAATGCCATATCCATCCATCACTTGTGTATTAATTTAATACCAAGGTTATCTTTCACATACGGCCAGCACAGTCGCTAAGTTATGTTCTCTTTTGAATCTTTAGAATAAATACCTGGTTACATCATAGGAAAATAACGTTTCACCTATCGTTGTGGAACCTTGTATTTATCAAAATCGAAAAGACTGAAAGACATATTTGATGAATAAAGATTTTATTTTCTTGGCCTTTCCTGATTTGCAACCGCAAAATTGCTGGTTTTTTTTAAATGCCAACATTCTTCAATAGTTGCATTCTATTTCTGTAACTCGAGGCCAATAGTAATTATTTGCATAGACTAATATATAAATCTTAAAATTTTAGTAGTTTTCTACAAATATTAATATTATACTAGCTGGTCCGTGCGAATAACGTTTTTATTAATTGCTATCAGGCACTTTAGTTAAACAGATTGTCCATAGATGTCTATTTTTCGTCAAAAACGGAGAACATGGATTTTAAGATGAATAATTAATATTGATGAATAATTAAGATATTGCATTACCACAAAAACACATTTAAAATAATATATCTGATAATAATATTGAAATATATATATATATATATATATATATATATATATATACATATACATTAAATATACGTATAATTAAGCAATAAGCGATTATATAGGCAAAATGTATGCTGGGACTTTAACGTATTCACCTTATCTTGTCCACAACAAGTACTACAACGCATTTCTTGCAAGCGTAACTTGATTATACATATCTTCGATTTATTGGAAGTACCAGCCATATCTTAAATAATCTAATTATTAATTTATTCTATGCATAGCTATCCCTTATGTCCAATACTTTCACTTGAACACAGTTAAAAATCCCTTACATTTTTTTGGATATTATTCCACAGCGCAATATAATAAACTTGCTGTAAATAGACAAAACGATACTTTGCATTAAAATCGTGATACTGGCAATGAATAAAGCTATGAAAACGTATCATCATTTATGGCGAACTTAATTACACTCTCTCTCTTACTCAGACATAAGTAACGTTTCCTACAGACGCTCGCATAACTCGTGAAGCGACCTCCTTGGTAAATTTATGAATTAGGTATTAAACCGCTTGTGTTTTAAAAAGGTATTTAATTTTTTTCTCTCCCCTAATTCAAACTTTATTAGGCTTTGCAATACTTATAAGAACTGGCAATACGCATAACTTTTCATATTGGTAAATTGCAAACTTTAGCAAAGTTGTAAGGTAAATAGTTCTGAAAAGAACCTTTTTATGATCTCCACGAAATTGAAATATGTGATAAATTTCATTAGATATTTTTCATTTTTTTTTCATATTCTTCTAGCAATTGTTATAACAGATACTGGAAAAGAGCCACGATTTCCATAACCTTTTTGAAAATTTACTTGAGGAAAATTCTTGATAATCAAATAAAAATTATAGAGGATGTTGCACCGTGTCGTATCGACTGACTGGGCAACGAGAAATATGGTTTGATGCACATCGTAGACACTTTGTGAACATCGTAGCGCGCCACATGTGCGCCAATTCAGTGTGCGTCCATACAGCGACGCTATTAGTATTACAGTATTTAATGTTTAGAAAGGCGACGTAACGTGTAAAAATATTAATTACATATTATTTCATCAATAACTAATACATATTAAAAATTATACTAAACATTTTTGTGGTTCTTAACTGTCCAAAAGCAGTCAGGCAGTGAAATAAATAGTATTCCTTGCGGTTAAGAATATTTTTAATTTAAAAAAAAATGTAATATAATATTATTTATATTTTTACACATTTTTGATTTATAAGTAGAATCTTTTGGATATATGTAATTGTTTTTAATTTTCATTCAATAACTTTCTAGTTTCTGAAGGCTGAATATAATCGAGAATTTTATGAAATTATATCAACTGATAAATTTAGGGTATGAGATCAGTTTAACAAATATTCTAACTATTTTTTTTTGTTTCACAAAGTAAAGAATATATATAAACATCAACGTATATAAAAAAGTTTTGATTATCTCATAACAAAAAAGTGATTCCAAAAGAAATACTTACAATAAACACAATCATTTTTTCTAAAAAATATTTCAAATCTAATAATTTAAAAAGTATTAAAATAACTATGACATATACTTTACTTAACAATCAACCTTAACAAAAACATATATCTGTAAAATTTAAAATGGATTATCGACACTTGATTGAATTATATACATTTTTTTAAATTATAAATTCGTGTAGTTTTAAAAAGATTTACATCTTTTGACTTAATAAACAGGAAAATTTTCGTATTCTAATTAGCAGCGAGAAATTGAAAATAAAAAATAAAAACGGATTTTTAATTTTAGTGTAATGAGTATTTCTGTTGATATGAATGATATTAAGTATTTATCTCGTATTTAACCTTTAATATTTTCAGTAATACAAAAAATTAAGGTATTTACTATCGTATCCGTAGCCGTATACTTTTCTAATAAGTATTCATTTTAAAATAACAGCAACCCAACCCTATTTTTTTAAATGCGTCATTTTTATGTTTATCCCTTCATACAAAATGGAGTTTGCATTGTCGCCAAAACTGTTATGTAATTTATATTTATATTTGTGACAGACAGACAAATGGATAGATATCGAATGAATTGAATAAGTGTTATATTCTTTCCAATTTCGCCATAGTACAAACATAACTGACATACATATACACACACACACACAGACACGTGTATAAATATATATATATATATATATATATATATATATATATATATATATGTATATACATGTATATATATATATATATATATACTGCCTTCAACACGAAACTAAGTAATTTGGAGACTACCCTTTATTTTCCGTACGAGAATTATACTAATGTATATTTCCTCATACCCGCCTTAATTTAAGGATACAGAATAATTTTGAATCTGCTTAAGCTTTATTATTGATGCAAAATAGTTATTCGTCATTGTAGTAAAGTGTAACAATAAAATCACATACAGCTTATAAAAGAAAACATCATGAAATAACCATCTATGATTAAGTTAAAATTAATAAGAATAATGAAGAGAATTATTTTATAAATTAGAAAAGAAACATGTTCTTATTTTTATTACAATAATTCGATAGATAATCTTTTATTTTAATAAAAATTAACTTTCCTACCTCTTGAAATAATATAAAAATAACCATAAAAAAACGCATCGTGCGGGTTATTGCTACTAAAAAGACACAAATAAAGGCAATTATTTAAATAAAAAAGATACTTAATCAATAAGATAGCAATAATAATTAGTGCATAGAGGTAATTAAACTTTTGATTAAGTTTCTTCCTAAATTCAAGGAAAACTATGCCTTGTTTAAATAATTAATTTTCTTCCTCCGTATTATTCGAAACCGTCAAAGTCATAGTGTTAAAATCATGCCTTGGCTTCACAGATTATGATATATGGAAAAATAAAATTAGACTCTTAGTACACAGTAACGAAAAATTTGTATGCAATTATAAAAATTTTAATTACATAGAAATTATAAAGGAATGCCTTTAAAATAACGTAGCTAAATAGTCATATATCTGTTTTTAAAGAAAAAACAAATAATTTAGTAAATTAAATGTTTCGTTAGATACTACACATCCTAGGTCTCATTGAATTATTCTTGTAATCTGATAATTATAACATTTCTTATAAAATAAAAACAATAATATACTACTCTTGAAAGTCACGCTCGAAAAATCCTCAGCGAAACCAAGTATTTCTTCATCACGTTTACTCAATTTATTAAAAAAAGTGCATGCACGGTCCTTAGATGTACGTAGTCGGCGGCTAGTGTTCGGGATTGCAGTTGTGTATACTGTCGGCTTGCATACATCTGCTCGATGATTTGTATTAACAAAACTAGCAAAATTTTCGAATACAGCTTTCAACGAACCCTTAAACTTTGCTAACAACTGTAGGCGCCAGTGTTACCGGCAGGTGCATGCTTTTGTAAATTCGTATATATGCAACGGAGTAATGATGCAGAGAGCTCGTTAACTGTCTCATATCGTTACATAAACATCGTGGTATATAACGTTGCTAACGTCCGGATATTTAATAGGTTGTAAGTGGATATAGACTCGTCCCTTCAATTAAAAATGTAACAACCATATGAAAACTAAAAAGTGAATTTACTGGCCTTTTAACTGGCTACTGTCTTTGACAATTAACTTTTACAATTATTGTTATAATTAACTGTATCAGATATCATCGGTTCTTACATAAGTTATCCCAAAACAATTGAAAGTGGTATTAATATTGTTGTTAGGTATAAAGCCGGCATAAAGCGAGAAAGCTTACTTATATTTAAATTTTTTCTGAAAAGAGTCAGTGTCATATAACAATCGACAGCAGTTGTTATTATTTATTTTTGTATTGTCGCGCAAATTTCTACCCATGCACATTACAAATGCAACAAAAAAATATGTCCAGCAAAATTAGCGCAAAGTTGATAGCATCACCGTCGATTAATATATAAATAGAAATATTCTGGATACAGCGGTCTTGTCATTATTTTTTGAACTCTTATAGATTAGGAGATTGATATAAATATCTATATTGGACTTATTACGTAGTATCGAATTAATTGAAGCCAAGAAAGTATCTTCGGCATGGCCCAGGTTTTACAAACGTATTGTTATTATTAACGCCAGAAAGTTTTATTTCCAAAATGGTTATCAAGTTTCGACCTTTTCAGAACACCAAATTGTATAGACGGACTCAATATTAGTCTCTCGTCGTACAATGAGATATACACATCTGTTCTTTTATGATTTGAAATGGCCAGTAATTACAGAAATGGCACAATTTTTTTAGCGTCAAATTATCATTTATTCTACCACTCGGATGTAAAGACCAGTAACACCACGATTAGAAATTTGAATCATTAACTCCTCCGAGTTCTTCTCGGCGAATGCAACAGAAATGCTGCGCATATATTTGGGATGCAATTGCCAGAGTTGGCTTTACAAATTAAATTTTGAATTCAACTTCATATACGTATTACTCACACTGCGGAGTAACACTCATCATTTTAAGATCCTTAATAAAATAAATCAATTCCAATATAGGTTTATCACCCATCAGTTAAGCAAATCGTTCTAGGAACATTCTACTGCACGTAAAACACTTGTGATTATGAGTATTTTGAGGTCGTGAAGAATTGAACAACTTAATCGTATTCGTAAAAAGTTAAACGAAAGTAAACACTCAATTTTAAAAATTTAGTTTGGGATAAATGCAGAACTAGAAAAAAATAACCACAATTTATTTACACAAACTTTACGAATAATAATTTCACTTTCACATAATTTGTTTCCATGAGGTCTGGGTTAAAAATATTTGCAGATTCGTTATTGCTTAATTTTGTCCCGGCAAAAAGGCGTTTATGAAACAGTTTTGAACTGAATTAAATTTGCAAAATTTATTAAGTATGTAAAATACTTAATAAATTTTTGGGTTATTGATAAAAAAACTCATAACATCGAAATATCAATTCATAAGAAAATCGCTTTTCACAAACTATCTAAAAGGTTTATCGTTATCTCAATACATAAGTTGGGCACATGTGTAAAGGTACCATAAATTCCATATTTAATACACATGGCGATGTAGTTTAAGACCTGGATGGCTTGAATAATCCCACTTTTTTTTTTAATATGCGACGTAATATTTATTTTAGTCACTCATTCAGTCTTAGTTCACTTTGCAATACTATGATTATATTTTTAATTCTAATAGTTTTACGAAAAAATTACAGTGCTATTAAAAATTAAAATCTTAAATAATCAAAAAGACACAATGTAAGACGTGCAACGCGCTCATAGCAAAGTGAACCTGTGACTAGCGCTTCTTATGTTGGAATAATCGCTATTTTGATACGATGTTGTAGCAGCAAGTTTTTTGCCGAAATTGTAAGTACTAATTAAATACTATATTAATGGTAATTATCACTTTAAATACGAAAATAAATATCAATTTTGCCTTTGAAAAATTAAATATAAAAAATTATAGAAATTTTTGTTAAATTGGTGTAGCTCTCCGCCATATAAATTTGACAGAAACCTTTTATGGATTCCTGAGCACAAAATAAGAATATTATAATCAATAAGTTATCGTTCTTGGTTTTTTTGTATTGTTATTCATTTTTTCTTAAATGGACTTAAGTATCATAAAAGGAGAAACAAATCAATAATAAGATCCCCCATATGTCTGTACGTAGGTCCGTCAGAAAATTATAGCGGTAATTTTAGGTATTACAATATTTTAAATATTCTTCAAGTTTTTGACCTCCCTAAAATATAGTCGGCAATTTATTTACTCCATTTTCAAAGTAGATTTTCTTAGAAACTATGCGACGCGGAAACTATAAAATTGGCGTAGCAATATTAAAATGAGGCTAAAAATTGTTTTCTCATTTGAATTGCATCTTTAGAAACATACTCTAAAAATGTCAAAAATAAAACGTATGGCGGAATTTTCGAAACTACTGTAGCCAATATCATGAAACAAACAGAGGTGGTGAAATCTGACTAGAAGATTACAGAATATCGTTTTCACGCCTGTGATAGATATAAATATAAATATATATATATATATATATATATATATATATATATATATATATATATATATATGAAGGATTTAAATGTCGAAGTTTACATATTTAATATTTATGACGAACGATAAATTTAAATACAATAAACATAACCAGCTACGAATTTACTGAACTAAGTCATAATTTGGCGAAGCATTCCTAGTCATTATACTAAGTCTGTTCCGTTTATATTTAAATATAGAATCAATCTGAAAACTAGAATTTCCGAGAACAAATCTATTTCCTTGACTCACTCGATCACGACTAATCAACTTACATCGCCAAAGGTTGAGCATGGGATCAACTTCGTTTTTTAATCTGATGTTTCTTCTCTGTGCTCTTCGACAAATTATGACATGTAATAGTTTAAATATTTTATGCTAATATGTACATACCACTCATTACAGTATCATCCATTTAATATTTTTAATCTTAGACTAAACTAAGAAAAAGAAATTAGTTCAAATTTATGATATTTTTAATCATAATTTTTTTAATGCCTCAAATTTCTATCTCACAGAATTGCATCATTTTCAAAATAATCAAAAATTTTACTAATAAAACAAGCAGCAGATGCTTTACGTTAATAATTATCAATTGATACTTATTTACGTAATCAGCTCACACTTTATTTATTCAATATAAGAAATCCACACAATTCAAATATCTTATTACCAAATTCAAAAATACCATGCCATGAACCTGAAAAAAAATGGTAAACGCTGAAAGTTCACTAATTTCATTTTATATGAATAAATAATATTTAAGTAATATCTCAAAAAAAATATCTCACATTCTTTACGAGAAGTAATACACTGTTCAGATCGCTAAAATTTTCGAAAATTTCCCTAAAATCATGCGCTTTCTTTCCTTCTCTAGGTATATAAACACTTCAAATTTTTTTGGAATACTTCCCAGTTATTCTGATAGCTCCAACAAATGCTAGAAATCTAGTGGATAGTTTTCCGTTATTTATCGCTTTGACGATTAGAGTTATGCAAGGAAAAATCTGCATTGGTTTTATAGCTGCTGTCATATGGAAAAAAACGTTGGAAATTTAATAATTTATCACGGTTAATTTCGTTGTTGGTTTAGACCTAACATACAATAAATCTAGGCGCAAAACACTAATTCAATCATTCACCCTTCAAGCATACCTCTGCAAGAAGTTGATTGTTTTTATCTCGGAATTTTTTATTCCCATTAAACATTATATATTAAATACTATAAACTTTTACTGGTCTCTTAGAAAAATAATTAAAATCATCCTGTAGCAACAAGCTTGTCATATTATATCGTTGTAAAAATAAATTGTGATGTATTTATACGTATAAGTCGGCATCTAGTAAAATTGACGCAATTATATATTATAATAAGTGGAATACGTGAACGTAGTAAATGAAAATTACCTAAACATTTACCTAAAGATTTGTGCGTGAACATTTCAATAGAGTCTACCTTTTCCCGATCTGTCTAAATCCACCCTAAACTTACCTTAAACTGGTAATTTATATTAGGCAAATCTCTAGTTTAAAAGGTTTTGCTACCGTTTTCGGCGTTCTCTGCCTCAAAAGGAAAGAAAAAAGAACACTTAAAAGCTCGTTTTCGATCCATTCAGTTTTCGTCGATTCGTTCATTACAGCTATTTATTTTCAGAAGCCGTCTGAAATATCAATTGACATTTAATATAATTGTAAAGTATATTAATCCTCATATAACTAAAACATATTTATTTGGAAATCTAATTTGGTGTCAATTTATTTGATTTATATTTATGGCGAAAGTATAGACTAAAATTGCACATTATAAAGATTCAGCAATTGTTTTCTTTCAAATTGACGTTGTTTCCAGATTCATTAATAAGAGAGAACACACACTCCTCTATAACACCTTCTACGTCTCTGGAACTGCATAAGTACAAATTTAACGCTATTAGAAGTATATTCTATGTTTATCAGAGTACTAGAGCGATTATTTTTAATCTCAAATTTACAATACTTTGACGAATCTAAATAATGTGTTAAGCAACATTTTTTCCTGTTGAAAACGGTATAAATATTTGTATTTAGTTTATTGAAAATACTGTAACCTTAAATATTTAAGGAAGTGTGATCTGAATCTTACAATGCGAGTTTTACTCGTACCTAACAATTTTTTATTCAGCTATTACTTTCCAGAGCAAATTACTTTAAAATCAGAACTCCCGATGTTTTGAATTTAAATCTCTATTTTGTCTACAGATGAAGTTTCTAAATTGCATGTTTTATTCTGGTATTTATGGCAAACATAGTTACCTTTTCCCTTTCTCTTCCGCTTTATTATCCTGAACCAAATAATCTTTCGTTAGATATTCTCGTAAATCTTAGATCTAACTTACGGGGTGAATATATGAATTAAATATTAACACGAAAAGATGTTTTAATTTTTTTCATCCAGTGTAAATATCCTTTTTCCAATTTGCGGTTACTTTTTCTTATTATTTAATTATATAAGTGAATTTAATTTATTTTCCAAATGAAATAATATTGTGATACTCGCCTATTGCAGGCGTATCTAGAAATTATTCTTATGAAAATTTATTACATACATGGCAATGAACATTAAATCAGTCAACTTTGTTTTATAATAAAATTGAGAAGTTGCAACTTGACTTTCCATTTAGATTTAAGTTGTTAAAAAATCTGAGGTTTTTTTATATTAACTCGAAGAATATAGATAACTATCAATAAGAACTTTGCTCGAAATTTATTTGTAATATTACTGTAAGCTACGGATTGATGTTTAATAAATTCCTTAAGGGAAGACGACAAAAGATTCATCCTGTATGTGGTAAATTTGGGAAACCCGAAAATTTTAATTCAGCTGCCGTTTAAGTAAAAGAGTATGTTGAGACATTAATTAGAAAATAAATTTCAAGAAAAGCATAGCAAAGTTCAGTTTTTAAACGCTTTGGGCACTTTTGATTTTTAACATTAATGTAATTTTTTAAACTCATGCATTATATTAATAATCATATATATATATATGTATATATATATATATATCTATCTATATATATATATATATATATATATATATACCTATATATATATATATATATATATATATATATATATATATATATATGTGTGTGTGTGTATGTGTGTGTGTGTGTGTACATTTACATAAATGCACATTCCACTTAAGCTTTCATTCATAAAATGTATTTATTTTCATATCACTACTGCCACCATGCCTTAAGCTTATAGTTTCGTAATTCGTAACAAGGTATAAAATAGAATAGGTAGAAAAACAATGGATGAATTAAAAATAAACAAAAATCGAATTTTAAAAATTCTTTTCGTACAATAATGCAATAAAGACATAAAGATAATATAATAATAATAATAATAATAATTACGGTGTAAATTTTGATTAGATGCATTAATTTGTATTTTATAAACTGATGAGAATGAAACAAACTTCAAAGGCACTAAATTTTATATAATAAATTATGTTAACCGACTTTCCGATGTCTATAACCATTTCTACTGTTGCACCCTTCAATGTTTCTGAAATGGATTATTAGCTGATCTTAAAACCTTTATCAAGTGATATCGTTTGGAGCACAATTTATTAAATGTTTTTATTTATCTAAATATGTCAAATCAACACCATTTTTGGGGTCACTCTTTCGTAGAAATTACCAGCCTCATATAAAAAAAATTAATAAAAATAAATGCCCTCAGAATTAAACAGAAAATGATTAAAATGACTAACGGATATGAATATTCCAAATAGGGGTTGAAATAATACGTAATTGCACCCTTGTCAAATTTAAAAAAAGTAAATTATATCGAAACTTCCTCCGCAGTACTATCTATGCAATATTATTTTATTTAATAAACTGTACAATAAAAGCAAGTACGATCAAAAGAAAATAATATTTTATACGATTAAGCTATATTATCTCTGCAAAAGTTATGAAAATATATTAGTATATCTTTATTACACTCTTATGCAGAACTTAAAGTTATGAAATATATTATAACAATAACGAAATTAATTAAAATAACGAATTAAAATAACGAATTTAGGCGAAATATTTTACACTAATTCCTTTTATTTTTACGAATAAGTTTATATAACAAAAAGTCGAAAGTTTTTTTGAAATTTTTGAAAATTTTGTTCCATAGTACTCAATATCCGGATATAGAAAAATAATAGATAATCGAATAGAAGACCTTCTATTCCTGCGTTCTTTTAAGTTTATTACTTAACAATATTTAAATTATGTTATTAATTGGCACATTTGTTAACTTGTCAGAGATTTGACTTCTGCCTATTCACAGTATTATATAAAATACATAAACAATATTTAAGTTATGTTATTAATTGTCACATTTGTTAACTTGTCATAGATTTAACTTCTGCCTGTTCACAGTATTATATAAAAAAATAATAGATAATCGAATAGAAGTCCTTCTATTCCTACGTTCTTTTAAGTTTATTACTTAACAATATTTCAATTATGTTATTAATTGGTACATTTGTTAACTTGTCAGAGATTTGAAGTCTGCCTGTCGACAGTATTATATAAAATACATAAAAAATATTTAATTTATGTTATTAATTGGCACATTTGTTAACTTGTCATAGATTTGACTTCTGCCTGTTCACAGTATTATATAAAAAAATAATAGATAATCGAATAGAAGACCTTCTATTCCTACGTTCTTTTAAGTTTATTACTTAACAATATTTCAATTGTTATTAATTGGTACATTTGTTAACTTGTCAGAGATTTGAGGACTACCTCTTCACAATATTATATATTAAAACCGAAAAATGGCTTGGAACCGAAAAGTGCAAACACATACACACGTTGCTAATTTAACAAAACCATACCTCCTACTAGAAACACTGATACTTAGAACTGCGCAAAAGTCAAATCCTTCTCAGAAAGTTTTGTTCAAAATTTTACTTGCACAGTTAATGTGAAACGCCGGCCCAAAATATTTGGGACGACAATAAAAAACTGCTCTCGTAAACATTAGTTGCGACGTAAGAAAACTTATAGTGTGCAAATAAATTGATATCTACTGAGAAGTCTAATCATTAAAAGTTAGCACCACTCGTATGAGAACATATTTCATGTAATATATAGAAAAATATAATAGTATTAGTTGTACAAATGAAACTCATTTTTTGCTCCCCAATAAGGTTTCTATTTACATAACCGTAGATTTGTTTTCATCTCCCATTGATTATAGTTATTTTAGTGTAATATTTAAATAAACTACATTAGAAGATTAGCGTATAATAGACAGATATCATGACTATTGAATGTTTCGTTCGTTTAAAAATTTATAAACTATTCGTCGGTAAGGCACGTACAAACGTATATAACAAACGTAAAGAAAACTTGAAAATAAATGACAATTTCGTGGTTTGTTCAAAAGATATGTACATATATATATATATATGATAAGTGTGTGTTAAAAAAACCTTACTAAATTTGAGATAAGTCTCCATTAGTTCTGAGCTTATTCATTTTACAGTGACGACACATTAACGTATGATTAAAATATATAACTATATACATATTTAAATTTTCATGAAATCGCTTTTTCCCAAGATCTATTCAAAGAAATATTTCCTTTAAATATAAACATTTTTCTTCAAAAACTTAAGTAAAATTATTGGATTCGAAATGAAAAAGCTTTCACAAAAATAAGTAGAAGAGTATCAAAGAATTTCAAAGGCCAAAAATGAAATTCTTCTCACTCACTCGAATATCACTGGCAAGTCAGGCTTCCAAAAGTTTATAAGCCATGCACGTATAGTAAAAAATGGCTGTCATGTTGCCATTGAAATTATTACATTGTGTTATAGTCGAAATTTATCATACAATTTTGGTCTTGTTATTTTGATGAAATATTCTTTTCTGTAATTCTCAGTCACTTATGTAGTTTTATGTAGCTCTAAAGAACTCTTTAAGTGCTTAAATATATATTTCAAAATAATACACAAAATATATTTGAGCAAAAACACGCAATTAAAAACACTTATAAAAGAAAATACTTTAGTTTACTTGCAACTATTTATATTTAAATATTACAAAAAAATATTGGTGTAATGAAGATATAAACTTATGTAAACAAAACACAAACTTCAGCCCAAGAATGATTGAATATCAATAAAACATTTATAACGTCAGTCATTCAATATCATATTCAGAGTATAGCACTCTGAAATTTTGAACTTTATTTACTAACACGTTCACAAAACTATACTCACAAATTCTTTGTTTGACCTTTCTTAATATAAACACGAGAATTTACTTACCTGTCACGGCAATAAGTCACTTGACTTAACGAAACGTAGTGAAACGAACGTGCGCCATTATGGAACTATCCTTTCAGGTGACAATCGACACGTGTAATGAATAATAGGCTGCATGTAAACTAATACTGGTACTCATAAAATAATTATGTCATATAACAGAAGTATTGAAATGTATATTTAGCATTTATTCTGTTAAATTATTTACGGAACAATAGCTATTATTTTACTTCTTATTAAATGTTAACCAGTTGTGATGTGAAATGTCCGACAGCAAAATGGTGGAAATAGTGATGGAGTGAAAACTGTGTTAAGTTTAATTGTGTAGTTATATATATATATATATATATATATATATATATATATATATATATATATAACATTAAGCATATTTATCTTATTGAATATATTTGGCGTTAATTTTGTAGAAATTCATTATTCACAATTAAATGAAACTACGTGATGTAGTATTATTTCTAATTTCTTTAATTTCTTTACCACGACCTGAGTTTCGTTGTATTACAACATCTTCAGGTGGGATATTAGCAAAGATCTAATAATCTTTCTAATATCCCACATAATCTTTGCTAACATCCCACCTGAAGATGTTGTAATACAACGAAACCTTGGTCGTGGTAAGGAAATTAAAGAAAGTAGGAATAATACTACATCACGTAGTTTCATTTAATTATGCATATTTAACTTATAACCGCTTATACAACAATAAGGTCCAGTTTCTCGCGTAGTCTTTACTGTTTACTTAGCAATACCGTCCACAAATTGAAGACATAACAGATGAAGCAAAACAAGCTAATTTCGTAAATGTGATTTTTGTTTTATTTTTACGTTATTTAATGTGTATTTTAAGGATAAACCGATCTTAATGAATTTCTTACAATAATATGAGGTATTTCTATTATGTCATTTTAACGCTAAACGACTTAGCTGCCGTTTTGTTTAAGTGAGCACCGCTCATCATTAAAATTTTAATTATTCATATTATTATTTCCAGTAATAATTATAATCATTGCAAAATACTCATTGTAAAACATTAAATCTGGTTTTAAATAAATTTTATGTGAACTAAGTCACTGAAAATAGCCAGCATAAAATATAAAAATTCATAACGTATATGTTCTAGTACACTATTACATATGAATTTTTATCACGTCCAAAGAGCTTAAAACTTGAAGCTGCATCTGACTAAAAACATAATAAAACCCAATTAAATTAACGACGCAAAAATAAAGAACAACTTGCCCAAGATTGTTATTAAAATTTCAGAGTATTACTGTGAGTTACGAGAGAAAAAATTAAATAATCTTTAATAATGTAAAAGCCTTAATATTAAATCGCAAATCTCCCAAAAGGAGCTGCTCCGTGAGTAATGGCGGCGTCTATGAGGGACGTTATTTATTTCTGAGGAATAGAGTAGAGATAATTAAGCTCTGCATAAATGACGTTATAAAATATCTTTTGTGGCTTCGGTTATTGTTTGGCTTTCGCCTTAAATTAATTAGCGTCCTCTTTTACATGCATTGAAAGAATAAAAGCAGTATTGATTATTTCCTTCATTTTTTGTTTGAACTCCGACAACGATATTGGTAGTCATAGAATAAATGTAAGAATAATATTTAAGAACAATAGTTCAATCTTATATACTTTGCTGCAAATATTTTGGTCAATTCGATTCTTATATTCTAATCTATAGAGGGCTGAGCGAATTCGAAATTGTTTTTAGGTTACAAATTTGTATATTCTCCAAATAAATTTTCTTCTGTCATGAAATTTCCTCCATGCAAAACTTGACTCAAATTTTATTATATATAGGTGTTTATATATTAACATTAGAAAACTAATAATATAGTCTACGAAAATGGCCAATAACAAAGCCTTTCAAAGAAATTTTTATACACGTCATTATAAAAATTTGCACGCTATTTTGATCAGTTGGTCATTTAATTTGTTTATATAGGAATGAAGAGAGTACTGAAATAATTTGTTGCCATCTCTCATTATGGGACTGAAAAAATAATGACTTCTGAATCGACGCTGTGAGCCCTCACAGCTTTGATTTTAAAATTGACGCTACGAAACAAAACGGGATCGAAACGCAACAATATTTTTGAAGTGAAAACTTCTTTAGGCGCGTGATTTTTGGTAGGGGAAAATCTTGTGGGTTCGCGTCACCGACATGTTAATGTTGAGTATGACATGTTACACTTAAAATCATATGTCTGCGTGTGTGTTTATATATATATATATATATATATATATATATATATATATATATATATATAATCTATTGCTACATATGGCACCAGACTGGCGCGCAGCGGCCTGTGTAGTGTTGTGCAACATTAACGCTGTGAATATTCATACAAGTAACGTTAAATTGACTATGTGGAAAGTATAATTTATGTATACTGCACATTTTTTAATGTGTGTTTTAGTTTGACTATTATTTTAATTGTTTAATTGTAGGATAACAGTGCAACAGTATGATCACATCAATCGTAATTGTAGGACCACAGTGCAGCATACAGTACAACAGTGATTACTAAATTTGTTAATATTTTTATATAGATAAATGAATAACAAAAACAAAGTATTTATTTTGAAATAGTTCCAATATTCGTATTAATATTTGTATTTAAAAATTAGATATTATTTATTTTTTTAACACTTGACCTCCGCAATACATCATGAGTATTTCATAATGATTTAGTAGTTATCTTACTAGAGCGGTAAGACAGATTTCTAATTGCTCGATAATATTTTTGTCGCGGATTTTAGAATTAGAAACTGTATAAAATTTTATAAAACCACAGCTGTTTCATAATTTGAAGTTCTCACTTCTGTCAGTTGTCCCAATGTTTATTTTTTATTTAAGTGAATATAATAATTTTTCCTTTTTTTTCGGCAAAACCGGGTAAAATGAAACTTCTGCTTAACTCGAAAATAAAGAGATAAGAACTTAAAGTGGTTTAAAATTGTACTTGTCATATATATCCTAAAATTATTTCCCTGCGTTTGTTCTTATACTTCCTCTTTTACTAGTGAGTATTTATTAGTGGAAATTACGCATTATGTAGTCCGCGTTTTACAATAACGTCTTAAATAATGTTATAAAATACCCATGTTAATAAAAATAGAATATTGTCATAAATATCTTGTCAATTTTATATATCTGCGTAAAATATCAATGTGTATGAAGAAATAAAAGAAGCAAGCCACTATCGCACGAAATTGCGTTCATTGATTTGGCTGCCACCAACTTGGTGGAAGATAATTAAATCTTTGTTTAAGGGTGATGTTGTCCAATAAAATTGTTATTTGATAAATCATGTACGCTGATAAAAGTAATACTAAAAGGGTGTAAAATATAAATATATTAATAGATTACGTTTAAAACAAAATTCCTTTTTATTAATGACGAAACTAATTGTACACTAATTAAGGGGAAATTTGGGACCAGAAAATATAGGTTAATAATTGGTTTGTATGTATTGTTAGAGACAAAAATATATTGTCACGGTCTTAACAAGTAAAACGTTTACTTTTATGGTATTATACATATTTTTTGTATTTATAGTTTCTTGAATTATTAATATTTCCAAAATTGAAATTTTAAATTTAGACAGAAGTAAAAAGCAAATTTATTGATGAACTTGATTTCATTGACACTATTATTTGTTTATTTAAATATTTGATTAAATAATACAAATAAACTAAACGGACTGATATATTTCATTAATTAGCCACTTCGTTTGGCTTTTCTCATCTAACTATGATATATATATATATATATATATATATATATATATATATATATATATATATACATATATATATATATATATATATATATATATATATATATATATATATATATAGCCACTTCCTTCGGCTTTTCTCATCTAACTATGATTTATATTTTAGTTGATATACATGATAGATAAACATTAAAACAAAGTGTTAATTTTATGTATGTTTTTGAATCCTAACCATATATCCGAACATCGGTTACAATTTAAACGGTTAAAGATTCCTTACCGTCGCAATTTTTGTCATCTATGTTGTCTATACCATATCCTCAATAATCTTATTACACCTTCATGCGTCCGAAATAATTTCCAATACTAGGTAGGTATACTCATAGCTTTAAATTACGTTCTATAAACGTTACATAAAAGTTTCATGGAAAAAATTCAGACATATTTATGTATAAATTTTAAGGGTTCAAATGCGCTAATAGAATTTTGTTTATTTTATTATCTTATATTTCTTGATATCAATTGAAAGTGTAAGTTATACGGATTCTGAAACTTTTTGGAATTGTGTGTAAAGAGTCCTACAGTTTTTGAAAATATTCACAAAAATATTTCCCTTTATGTGTTCGAAAAGTTTAAGCTAAAATAATGAGAAACCAAGAAATTTCTATAAATTTATTTAAGTTTACTGGAAAACCGTAGGAAAGAATCCAAATCTTAGGGTGTTTGAGGAATTCACGATATTTTTACCCGTTCAATAGGCAATATTTTTAAATGTGGAAAATAATGTGACCATTTCCAAATAGTTTAGTAGAAACATAATGTACTCTTAAAAGTTTATACGCATATTTGTGTATACGGAGCCTTCGTAATGCGTACTCCCATCGTAATCAACAGCTTTCATTACCTACAGAGTTCAATTTATATGTGGGCACCGTCGTATATGATAGACAATTTGTAATAAGTAGTAAAATAGTACGAATTATATATTTATATTTATGCGCGATATTTATAACAATAAAAGTTATTCCTGTAGAATAACTTTTACTCCATAATATATCATTAGAATAACTTTAACTCCATAATTCGGTTAAGCTTAATTATTTATATTCCAAGTTAATTTTAATAACTCATAAACATGTTTCATCAATTACGTTTTACATTTACAAATAAAAATTAAATAAAATGAGTAATAATTATCATGTTTTGCTACGTTTCATTAGCCGTTTTTCTCTTTCAGACGTCTCATCCGATTTAAGCGTGGAAATTAAATGTTTCATGTGCAAACACATAAATTCGGTTATATTTGCGCATTTAGATGAAGGCCTTGGGAAAATGATTTTTGGTTGGGAAAGCGAATGATATTATGGTAAAGGAAAACTTCAGTCATGCTTTTGTGAACACAGTTTACTTTTTGTTGGCAGGAAGAACATATTAAATGTTTTCCGTCTGAAATATATTTATGAGAGCGGGCACCCGCTAAACCAATTTAGTGGGCTTTCGATTATAATATAATATAATATAGCGTGGGCTAATGTCGTTTACATTTTTGTTTTCGTGTCCCATAATAGAAAAATAGATTTTTGCAAGGACATAAAAATGTTTATTTCCTTCAACCTCGAGATATATGTATAAAAGAGTGTTGGAATAGCTAACAAAAAATTTAAAATTATTTTTAAAGTCGGTCATGAAGTTGCATTAGAATTTTTACATTAACTTACATTGTCCATATGCCTGAGTAAAATTAATGAATTACTTTTTTATAATTTTAACGTCATAATCGTTATGGAGAAGTTTTCAGCAACTATGTATGAGCGCTTATAGTTGAGCTAGGAACCTAAAACTTTGAATTGGAATTTGGACAGTATGTGAGTTTACATGCTTGATTACACATTGACAGTTTTTTATCTAATTATAATAAAATTAGTAAAAAAACTTCGTAGAAACTATTCCTTGAATTCCTCATTTCTTCAAGTAAATCATTGGCGTAGAGATAAAGCCCTGGACTCTGAACACAAAAGTAATAGGTTTCAAACTTAGAATGATTTTTTCTTTTTTTTGAAATAAAAACGCTATATTTTTTAATGTTAATACAAATAGTCGTGATGTTTTCAACGTTAACCATCGAATCTGAGGAGCCACATTTATACTATACATACAGTTAAAATCTATTACTTTCCCCAAAATAATATAATTGGATTGGTCAACTAATCAGCTTTTCTCTTCATTGTAACTCCGTATTTATCAAATTTACAATATTTACAGCTTTTTTCTTCGTTTATTGCACATAATATTGTAAATCTACGGTTTATTTAATTACCTTTATTATAATTTATATTTCATTTGCAAACAAAAAAATAGAAGTTATTTTTAATTATTGAAATGGTGGTTTATAATGACACTTTTCATTTAACGAGAGTCGATTTTGTTGACAACTAATCGGTAAAGATCGATGTTATCTTTTATTTTAATCTATAGTTGTATGTAATCTATGTTAATCTATAGTTATATGTAAAATAAAATATATCAACTAATTTATAACATTTACATGCTAATACCAATACTTAATACACGATTATACTTTAACGGACTACTTCTCGTTTTATTGTCTCAAAAATAACTTGAATATATTAGAATACATTTCAAATACAACCCTGTTAAATGGCAAAAACCTAACTCATATAATTTCGTCCTATTCTTCTGTCCGTCACAGCATAATTCTTAAGTTTAAAACAGATTATGTTAAAATTTCAGGGGAAGGCATAAATGAATAACAATGAGACGAAAGGAACAATTAGTTTTAGGCATCTCCCATATCCTGAACCTAAGGATGACTTTGTTCACTAAACCTATCAAATAAGGTACCATTAAAATATAATTTAAACAGTAGTCTAAAATTTCAAGAAATCTTTAATATTTTGTCATGCAATGGGTCCTACGTGAGACATTATTAACCATTTTGTTTTTCCGTTAGATAAATATAGCCAACCAAGTTACTTCCTTATGCCTGTGAAGTACATACTAGGTAAAGTGTTATATTTTTATGTTTAAAAATAGTAAGAACATTTACCTTAAATATTTAAACTTTTACGTGAGATGTCTATGGGTGTCGACAGGTTTGTATACTCATAGTTATAGTACGAAAGTAAAAATGAAAATTTGAGGTAAATTTTTCCTCCCCGTATTATATTTTACATTTCAATATACCACTAAATTTATTTTAATTAATTCGCTTTATGGTATTAACCAATATTATCTGCTTAGTGCGGAGGATACTCCTCCTCGCTAATAAATAATGGGTTAAAACAACAATTTTATGAATATAAAAAATTATAAAAAAAACAAACATATCTCCGGTTTTATTTATTCATATAATTATTTATTTCTCTTAATTTCTTTTTTTTATTATTTATACTTATATGTGTATTTGGGCTGAAACAATTTCAAGAGTACTGTAGTATCAGTGTTGTCTAATTATATTATATCTAGAATATATTAAGATGCTAAACATCTCATTGAAAATAACCATCACCCCCATACTGTAGAATTATTGGTATTACCTTGTCCTTACTTTCAAATACCCTTGCTTTTGTATAAATATATTACCGATAATAACTTCCATTTAATTTTATTACATACACCGAAACATTTGCATTGTACAACCTCACATAATAACAACAATTACATTTATTACCCTCACTAAAATACTGCTATATCGTATAACTCTTGGAAATATAATAAAACCTACACCGCGTCCCTGCAATAAACTCACTAACATAAGCAGTGGAAAAACCCGCACAAACCCGACTTCCGCTATGTTTGAAACATATAAATGCTATTGGATGTTCCTAAGAATTAATCTTTGCTAATATCCCACCTGAAGATGTTGTAATACAACGAAACCTAGGTCGTGGTAAAGAAATTAAAGAAAGTAGAATCTTCACGTAGTTTCATTTAATTGTGAGTCCTTAGTAAATGCTACTATTCCAATTTTTTTACATTTTTCATATCATGGTAAACAAAATTAAGGGATGAAGGATACACACTGCAAAATACTTTGAACACTCATACTTGGCAAAAGCGATGCCATATCAGAAAATAAAACTGAACCATTCTGATTTAATTTTAAAAAATACGCTATATCCTCAAGATTTATATATACTTCCAAATAATGTTTTTTATTAATTTATGTATTCACGTAATTCTATTACAACTCTCTATAAAAACCTATCGGTTTCATACAGCAAGAACTATGAAGCAATCCGTGTGGAGGGACAGGACCAAGTCATAAGAGTTCTGCTTTTGTTATTCGGTTATGAACCCATAAAAATATACCACTGTATTTGTGACCATGGTACGGTAATATTTGAAACAAATTTTAATATTGAATCAATAATATTCTTTCCTAGATATACTGTCCAACACTTTCTTTATTTCAATAAATTACCGATAAAAAAAATGTATGAATATCATAATGAACAACGGAGTAGAGTAAGTTGGATGCAAATTAGATTTAAAATAGAGGATAATTAAATTAATATCTTGAACATGTCAATTTAGAACTTTATTCTTAGTATTCAAAGTGATATATTATTAAAAAAAGAATTTAAAATTATCTATTTAGCATTTTACGTGACATTGCAAGAAAATGGTTTCGTAACTTATTTATTTTTGCCTCCTCCTGAAAACAACCAAAGCAAACTATAAACTGGCTCTTATACGGTAAAGATTATAGTACTTCTTTAGAAACTTATCATTAAAGTGACGTCGTTCTCGGAAAAGTATTAAAAATTCTTACTTTGTTAAATAAACAGAGCGACGTTTCAGTCGACGTCCAGATCTAACTTTGTAATCACATATTTTATTCGCATACCACATTCAATTTATTTTGTTAGGTGGTTAGTACTAAAAGAAAAGCTTAAATCATAATACTAAATTTCCATATTTATATGGTTTTTAAGAAGATTGTGAATATTAGCTCTAAAATATATATATAAAATTACAGCTGAGCCTACGGTTTCTACGCAGAAAAATTGGGAAGCTCCAGCAACTTCCAAGTTAATAAAAAGGTGATACAATTTGGGCCCTGCCGTTAGACCACCCTCACTCGGTAATAATCAGGTTTATTAGATATCTTCACCGGGGCGAGAAGGTAAACGTTTGCTGTAATAATATGGTCATTTGCTTGTAAAGATTCTCACCTAAATAAAACTTTTTAAATATAGGTTATGCTATATACATTATCCTCATTTAATAAATTTAATTATTTAGATAACACCTGTTCTTTTATTTTAAGCTTTCGAGTGCTTTTTAAGAAGTATGAAATGCTCCCCATCGGTTTACCTTAGTGGTTGTAAAAACAATATAAATTGTTGGATACCACCTACAACCAAATAATTTAATGGCCACATCATTCGTTGTTTTAAATAGCCTTTTGTTTTCAGGTGTTAAATTAAAGAAATGACTTTTGACGAAATTTATATCAAAAAATAATCTTTTTATTGATTAAAATATTACATAAAAATAATAATTCATATATTTTGGAAGGGTATACTGCAAAAAAAAATGATATATTTCACGAATTTCAAGTATATATTTATACACATAAACAATAAAAACATAAGAAAAATTATGTGGTATGAAAAATTCTACTGAATAAATAAGTATTCCTATTTAATATTGAGATGTTAACTCAATTATTGAATAAATGGTCGCAACATTTTTTTAATTAAATTTAAATATTGTTCATCTCAGCCCTGAATATTATACACATCTTATTTATTTACCTTTAAAAACACCATCTTCCTTAGTTAAGCAAGTGAAGGGGTGCTACATTTTCAGTAGAAAATAACTAACACACTTCTATTTCAGTATTAAATGACGATTTAATATATCTTAAATTACGATTTTAGCTTAAAAGACGATTTAAAAATAAACAGTGAAAATCAAACTGAAATCCATATATACTAATTTCATGACTGCGATGTGAAAGTCTATCTCATCACTCGAATTAAAAAAAGAACGCTTCCTTATTTACCCGTCTTTATGTTTATACGTGAATATGTTTGCGACATTCTCAAAATGAACTTAACCGGTTTTAATGGTTGCCTTAAAAACAGAATTTTCATATTTAAGGGAAGGTTTAAGTGTATAAAATATTCTTCATTTATTAGTTACTGATATTGAATATATTTGGGGTTAATTTTGTAGAAATTCATTATTGATAATTAAATGAAACTACGTGATGTAGTACTATTTCTACTTTCTTCAAGTTCTTTACCACGACCTAGGTTCCGTTGTATTGCAACACCTTTGCTAATAGCCCACCTGAAGATGTAATACAACGAAACCTACGTCGTGGTAAAGAACTTAAAGAAAGTAGGAATAATACTACATCACGTAGTTTCATTTAAATATCATAAGTTACTCTTAATAAGTTATCATTAAAGAACTGGTGAAGGGTGGTAAATTTTTAGTGCCTTACTTGATGCTTATTTGAAGTAGGTTAATTTTTTTTAAAGTATTTATTCTTAATAAAAATATTTTGAAATAAAAATAAAAAATAGAAGTTTAAACGAATGAAAAGAAAAATATTGTTTAAGATACGTGCATAAAAATTAATTTATTTGAAGAGGAAACTGCATTATTTTGGATATAATGTAGACTAGTTTAGATCCAGTAGTAGATCTTAATAGCAATTATTTTTTGTATTTTCCTGTGAACATGCCAAAAAGTAATTGCTATTAAGATTAATAATATTCCAAAATTTGTTTAAAAGTATTTATTGAAATGAAAATATATTAAGTAATAAAATTATGGATGACATTTATAATTGCATTTATTTTTAATAAAATTTTGGAAAGCAATATTTTACATAAATAATTTATACTTTGATATTAATTTCAAAAGGTTTTTGCTAATAGTTTATGTACTATACAAACAGTACGTGTACTAAAATTAGAATGTTTAGAAAGAATTATTAAGACCAGTAATGAAGAATACTACTCAAATTATGGAAGTTCAATATAGTTTTTTTAATTGCTAGCTTTTAAAGTGCTTATTTACGCCAACCTATAAGTAAATCGTGTTTTTAATATAGTGTTACATATAGTTTAAAATGTGTTTGATCCGCTTTAGTAAACTTACGACACCAATAATAATAAAAATAGTGCTAGTGATTGACAGTTATTTCTATTCTGTCTGATTGATATAACAATCTATCAAGTACTAATAGAAATACATTTAAGCGAATATAAATTAGGGATAGGCGATTATGAATAATTATAATGAAATCTCACGATAAAGAACACGACTCAAGATATCTCAATAACGATCATTAGCAATTACTAATTAGTGACATACCAATACGACTGAATTGACAACAGTGAACGTTTGACAGAATACATATTATTGACATGTGTTAACTAACTAGTGCGACACTGTATTTGTTTATAAGATAAAACAAATATCAATTTATTTTATTTTTCTGACGGTCTTATATCAATTTTAAGACCGTCACTAAAATTTTATTCAAAATGTGATGCAAGGGTTAAATTGCCTACATTAGTTACATTTGCTCATTTCTTCACATCATTCTGAAAAGAAGAAAGCTTTAAAATCTCATCAACATTTCTCAACTAATTAAGGAGAAAGAACAACGCCGTCCACCGTGTCCACCAAATTTTTTCGCCGTCCATATGTTAAATATAATCTTTACCAGATATGCTTAATTTAAACCATAATTTTCACTTTCCTTTTTCAAAGTTATTTTTCCTGAAAGCTCAAACATGAAATCTAAAACGGTATATTCAATGGCAGCTAATTTAAAGAACATCCTTGAATTTTGAAGAGGTAGATTCTCTACTCACAAGAAATAGAATACATTTACAGAAAATTTAACCAACACTAAAAATATTTTGTTTGGACGAGTACAGAAAAAGTGAAGAAAAGTCTGGCTATATAAAATTCATTTCAAGTTTCTATACGTGAAACCAAAATTATTTAGAGTTATGATAAAATCAGAAATTATTTTTATATATTCTTGTTGAGGTTCTTTTCATTGAACATACTATAAAAGAAACAAAATAAACAAATAAAAAATACTGACAAACCTAAATTGCAGTTTTGAATACGCTTTTCCTTACGTTATAGGAAATTGTACAATTTTCTACTTTATTTAAGTTCTCTTATAGAATTAGGATTTATTAAATTAATAAAAAAATAAAAAAAACCAAAACGTAAAATTTTAGGTGGTATTATATTTTTTATATTATAACTGTAGAATAAACTAATATTAAAATAAATAACCAGTTTGTTTTTGAAGTTCCCTAATTATAAAAATTTTTTAACTTATACGAATCATCGAGGAAATAAAAAAATAAATATTGTGGTAAAATGAAATGATAAAGAAACACGATCATATTTTCAGCGGGTTCGACCCTATGGTCGCGTCTATTAAATTTTCTGACAATTTTATTTCCGTCGGAAATAAAAAAAATCCTAAAAGCACGGGAAGAACAATTTCTTGCTTTTTCATTATAAATTAAGAATAATGTTATATTTTGCAACGAAGTACAATAATTGGCTAAAACAATATTTTATATCTTCCACTTTATTTGTAGATCAGTCGATAAAACAAAAGGAATATAAATATCTGGAATAAAGAAAGCTAGAAACATAAAAAAAAACCTTATGTTTACATTATGATAGCAATTTAATATAAAAACCTAACATGTATGAGTATAACAAGATAATACAGCTAATGTCTATCTTACTAATGCTGGTGAAAAAATTTAACAAGATGGACTTATTATTATCGGATAAAGACCGGCTAACGGCCGCTCCTAAATAGTATTAGCTTCTTATTAACTGAAAAAATGGCCAGCCTTCGATTGCTCTTATTACTAAGGCAAGCCATTTTCTTTTTTTTTCGTGTCTTTAATTTATCTGAAAGCTGGGAAATGAACTGAAAAAAGTAAAATTCTAGTAAAATCTTTTGGAAATAAATGATTTAGTATTGCACTTTGTGTTTTACCATTTTTATATTAAAACTTGCCAATGCAAAATTTTATATGTTGTTACTTTGACGACTTCCATGAGTTTCTAAGTAGAAAATAAGATGATAATAATCAATGTTTTTGTAACTTGTTCTATTCTAGAGACCTTATTTCAACGTTACGGAAATAAATTTTGT
Organism: Druceiella hillmani; assembly: GCA_039881145.1. Lineage (NCBI taxonomy): Eukaryota > Metazoa > Arthropoda > Insecta > Lepidoptera > Hepialidae > Druceiella > Druceiella hillmani. The sequence continues at coordinate 34,357,650 of JAYKKI010000014.1, read as the reverse complement.
ACTTCTTGATATTACTAAAGTTATTAGCCTGGAAGGATTTTTATTTTACCTTTATAATTTTACGAATGAATAAATTGTATCGAATTTTCTTGAAACAAAATAAGTGATATGGATTTAATTTTATAGCATTACGAGTAGATTTTATTAAGAAAATTCTCATCAATAACTTGCTCTCCCCTAATGGCTAGGAAAAATAGCGCTTATGAAAGCATGTAAATTCCTTCCTAGAACGTCTAACCGAAAACATTTCCGTTAGCTTATTACTCCGGAACTAAATTTTAATTGTCTACAAATTTTTCACTGAATTTTGGTCATATAAACTCTTTGATATATAGTTTGAATTCATCGCCCCTGTATATTGTCGTAGACTTATTTATTTTTTTATGACAATCGTTTAGTTTCTTCATGTCTAACAGCATAAACAAAGTTTTATCGTAAAGCACCTACATTTGTAAGTTCATTTAATTTTTTTGCCAAATATTCCCAAATGTTAGTAACATTTGGGAATATTTGACAAAATAAATTAGAATGATGCAAGTGTCAGAAAAAGTTATTAATGTACAGAATTAAATATATGTTCACTTTTTATCAATTTTCCTTTTTTCAGAATATTTGTAGAATAATTTTTCATTACGTAAAGACGCTAATTTTTTTTTCTACAAAATTAATTATTAGTATTGTTAATCATCATTTATTAAGTTGATTGGCTATTTAAAATATCATTTTAAGCCGTTTAACCAAGTGTTAACACTCAAGTTTTTTAATTTTTAAAAACCATGGTTGATAAATTAGACAGACGGAAGGAACATGTGTATCCATGTTTAAATATTAGAGGGAAAAGGGAAAATGTATACCCATTTTAAGCTTAATACTTCGAAGTGGGACTTAAAAATTATAAATGGTACTGAAACCACAATTTTAAGAACTTATGAAATAATACAAACTTTTTACACTTTAAAATTACATGTTTAATTGGTAGGTTACAGCTTTTTTAAATATTTTGTTCCGCAATGTTAGTTTACTTAGATGTAAAACCTCAGATCCAGTGAAGCTGTGACACACGAACGGAAGGACATGATGAAATTATATGACGTGAAAAATTTTAGAAAAATTTTCACTATTTAAGAAAATGTGTAATCTTATGCTAAGTAATTGTGATAAATGAAACGATGGTAAAGGGATGCGGAAAAAACTTGCAATAGGTTTGGTAAAGAAACTCGAAAAAGAGATATTTCACGATACCGTCTAAAGTATGAAATTTAAGTCTCCGCAGATGAGATAATAATTAGTATGGAGTGCTATTACGCTTGTTCCTAAAGTTAAAATTGAACGAAATTCCACGGGCAAATATTTATATTATCTTCTCCGAAAATAAATGAAATGAATGCATTAAAAGAAAGGAAGCATATTTATGAAATTATGTTCATGAAAAATTGATTTGGAGATAACAAAGTAAAGGTAAAAAAATATTTATAGAAATAAAGAACTGTCATCTATTTTTAAAAATTACATTTCGTTTAAATTCAAGAATGAGATTTTTTTCAATCGCGTGAAAATTGTACGGGTGAGATTTTTTTATCAATCGCGTGATATTTTTACTAGAAATAAAAAACTGACATTTATTTTTAAAAATTATACAAAAAAAATTTGTTCGCTTCATTACGTTTCAACCCTAGAATGAGATTTTTTTTCAATCACATTACCAACCCAAAAAACCTACATTCAATTCGATTGTAAAAATTGTTTCATTTCTAAAATACCGAATTAATTTTCATGTACCTTTCGTCAGCATTTATTTCTTTTTCTAATTTTGTGTGTCCAAAATATGAAATCTTTACAATAATAACTCTGACATGCGTTGTCCTAAGGTAATACCAAAACATTGTTGAATATATTTGGCATTAATTTTGTAGAAATTCATTATTCACAATTAAATGAAACAACGTGATGTAGTATTATTTCTTCTTTACCACGACCTCACGTGGGCTATTAGCAAAGATTTTTGCTAATAGTTAGATCTTTGCCTGAAGGTGTTGTAATACAACGAAACCTAGGTCGGGGTAAAGAACTTAAAGAAAGTAGAAATAATATTACATCACGTAGTTTCATTTAATTGTGACCAAAACATTGATTACGCGATTATGAAAACGTGGTTAATTTAAAGTCATTGTTCTAAAAGTTCCTGAAAATACGCTTAACAAAAACAATAATACTTGTAATAATACTTGTACATGTCTAGAAATAAAATCACCATTTCTGAGCTTCAGGCTTGTGATGGATATTCAAAGTTTGGACATATATTTATTTGCTTGTAAGTTATTCATTAAAATCAAAAAGACATGTTGTAAATTTATTTAATCGGGCCTAAATAAATTTTCTCTTAAATAAAATCTATATGGTCGCCATATTTCGAATAGATTATTGTAATAGTTGAGCCGTGAATGGGGAACAATCGAACAAGCTTACATTTTTTATTACATGAAATAAAATTTAAATATATTGGAAGATTAGAGGTAAATATGAAAAATAAAGTAAAATAAGGTAGATATTTTCTTCTGTCAAGTTAGAAGAAAAAAAATATTGAAGGTGCATTGCTATTTAAAATTTCTAAGTAGTAATTGTACTAAGCTATTTTAAATTTCTTCAAGAAAGAAAAATATTTCGTAATTTTCATCCATTTTTTTTATTAATTTCATATGTGGTATAATATTGGATGACAGTCGTATTTAAAAAAAAAATGTATGACATTATCTGAACAAATTATGGAAAATCAAAATTATTTTTTTTTAAACGAAGTGATAATTTAAATGTTCCATAATATGCACATTTGTCATATTAGCTCAGTGATTCCGTTAGAAGGATCGTTGATATCTTACCATGTTCGATATTACTATGGCGTATTTTATGTTGATTAAACAAAATTATAAATAAAAAATCCAAATGACAAAGGTTTCAAAATAATAAGTGTCCTGATGTCTTTGGCCGCTGATTTCCATTGTATTTTAGTATATTTTTCTTCAAAAGAGATATGTAGATACACGCATATATTTGTTGGTACATATACAGTTATACACTGGTATGTAAATACTTAATACTAGTTCAAAACTCATATAATATCGCCTATCGAGTAATATCACTTCTGACTATTCTACAGTTTGGACCTGTATATTCATATAATATATTTCAACTAATTTTAATGTATTTAATTAAATAATTCATATTGCAGTATAATAATGGTTAATTGGTTAAGTTGTTAAATAATGTAGGCAGCAGGAGCATTGCCTTTAATTCAGTTAATATTATTATCGTTTATTACCCAAATATTTACAGGAAACATTAACTGCGTAAACGCACGAAATTATTGCGTATGAAAAACAAGTTATTATAATGATATCATGTTAAAATAGTTTCAAGATTTAAAAAAAAACTTTTTAAACCACTGTCCTGAGCAAGTATACTGCGGAAACATTCTTTATACATACTGAATCATTCTATTTACTTTGATTCTTATTGACTTCAAATAATTGATATTAGCTATTTTACGAACCGATGTTAAATAATATAAACCTTAAAAAATGTTCTGAGCAAATCATAATCAATATTAAACAAAATCTGATTTGGCAAATTAATTAAACATTTCCATAAATTAATGCATCATATAGTGTACAAACACCCCAAAAACAAAACTTGTTAATCGCTGAATATGACGACAGTAAAAATAAACATTAGGACGAAGACACAAAACAATAATTCAACGAATTTGCGAGTAAGTGTCAAGAACGATTTCGTTTACGAGTATCTACATTGGGATGAGCGGTTTGTGATTTCAATTCCATTACTGAATCAAAAGATGTGATCTCCCCAATATTACATCGCAAAGTAGTCCCAATAATACACTATTCTCACTTACGCGTAGTGTATCCAGAACAAATTACATTTACTCCTAGCAGCACTACGATTCCAATCTAGACACTCCAGCACAAGGAGGATTTTAGAAACTGGTAACAACTTTTTATTTCATTGCGATTATGTAATATTTTATTTCAACCTAAAATTTTATCCAGGCAATGATACGAAAATTAAATATACAATATTCAATGTCATGATAAAATGAACATTTCAATGTAATAATAGATACCGGCATTTTCGATAAGACATTTTATAAAAGGAGGTATTAGCTATGAAGAGCGGAATTCGTTCAATTTCAATCTCCATTTAATTACTTCGTAAGTCAACTTCTATTTCATAAAGAGAAAATATTATAAAAAGTCTGGTGGAGATATAAGCCCGGTTGTAAATTCAATAATACGCGCAATGCGTGCACAAAGTACACCAACCACACTTTGTATATGTATATATATATATATATATATATATATATATATATTTATATATATATATATATATATGTATATGTATATATATATATATATATATATATACATGTGTGTGTGTATATATATTATGGGCTATAAACGACTGTTAAATAATAAAGGGAAAAAAGACAGATTGGTGGGATATTAGCAAAGATAATCTCTATCTTTGCTAATACCCCACCTGAAGATGTTGTAATACAACGAAACCTAGGTTGTGGTAAAGAAATTAAAGAAAGTAGAAATAATACTACATCACGTAGTTTCATTTAATTGTGAATAATGAATTTCTACAAAATTAACACCAAATATATTCAATATTAAAAATAATCTTGACTGGATTATTGGGATGGTCAACAGCTTCGATCAATTATTTAAAAAAAATTATTTGTATTATTATTTGTACAATTATTTAAAAAAAACTTATTTTTCATTTTCTGATTGTCTATTCTTAAATACCAGATTACATTATATTTAATTTAATTGCTAACCGGGTCAAAATCATGCTAGGCTATCCCAGATCCACTGTTCTGAAATGTGATTACTCATGTAATACAAATGCCTGTATGAGGAAAGATACCTCAAAATATCAGCAAATCTTAAGAAAATAGAATTGAGTTCACTGGCGACGTTATTTTATTTAGGTGACATTATACCATCATCAGGAAATTGAAGGCACAAATAAGTTATTAAAATATTTTACTACTGTTTCTGGGAATGAAGACCCTCTGGTGGCATGCAATGTGTTAAAAAAAACATTAACAAAAAAGTCACAACTATCACTAATAAAGCTTTAATTGCTTAAAAACATGTCACATATAATTACGATTACTATTGCAACGGATCGTGTCATATAAATTATACACAATACTCGATTGCAACTGCTATAGCCATGGGAAGTGTGAAATATTTGATATAAATTACACCACGTTTTTTGTATTAATGAGACTAAGCATTAAAATTGTTAATCTATGTGCTACGTTTGATAACAATTATTATCAAAATGGGACATGTAAATTATTAAAGGAAACATTCTGATATTTGCATAAATTATACTTAAAAAGTTAAAATTGACAATTTATATCCCACGTAACTGTAATTAGTATGACATTGGTAGGCGTAAAATATTTACTGTTTCTTACGCTAAATTTATAACTTAAATTATTATACATTAAAATCGTTGAAAGTACAATTTTCCCCTCTCGATTACAACTACTATCGCAATGATTCATGTGAAATAATTTATGTTAATAATTTGTAGAAAAAGTTATTCAGTTTACATCCAAGTAAACTACATAAATGTAATACGAATTATTTATTTATTTAGATACTTTACAACTGTTACATATGTCACTTATTTTTACGAGAGAATAGTTTTATAGTCAACCAGAATATCAGCCCATCCCGCTCGAAAGCCCCTTGGACCTCGCGGACCCGTCAATGGTCTTAAGCCTATGATCAACCCAATATACCACGGCAGCGATAATAACTTAGCATCACGTACTAAAATTTAGCTCACTGGTCGAGATATGACGGGTTTGTTTATATTTATAGCCGAATTACTGACTATAGAATTTATGTGATCATTCTTTAGGATACGTTGTTGCTTTCTCTATTTGAAATCAGTAGTCATTTGAACTTGGTTCCCCGCTAGTATATTTAATTGTATAGTAACATTTTGAAAAATATTTTTATACGTTATCTTATATTTATTTTCTCGTATTTTTATTAAATCTTCAAAAAAACATAAGTATGTTGAAAAAATCAGCTAACATTAGACTTTATTCTATTATATCAGTACAAAATCGTGGTCAGATTTGTATTTTTCCATGTAGTCATTTTATAACTTCTTCTGCTCACTTATCCGTAAACCCATTTTACAATCCTTGGAAACTCTAGGCAGGTATTCACTAAATTATTTAGTTGATTTGGAATAAAATTGGCCTTAATTTTACAGAACTTCATTATAATTTGATTTTTCACAACTAGATGAAACTACGTGATGCAGTATTAGTTCTACTTTATTTAACAAATGAAACCTAGGTCGTGGTAAAGAATTTAAATAAAGTAGAAACAATACTACATCACGTAGTTTTATTTAGTTTGAAAAATGAAATTATTTAGTTGATGTTTTTTCCTCGACAATTGATTTTGAGATAGTTAGTACATGCTTTGCAATTAATTTTAACTAAAGTAAGAGCTGACGTGAGAATTAGGTAATTTTCTCGGGGTCCAATTTTTGTAGGAATTTCATAATAAATTAGAACGTTAATTAATTTTTCGTGACAGAAAACGTCAAAGCTCTTAACATAGTTCATTAATAAGCACCTTCGTAATTAACAATTTTGTAGTAATACTAATTTTATTTCTGTAAATTATTATACATTTTAATTCAATGCATTTGTAAACAACGAAATTTAGGCTAGAGAAATGGCGTAAATTTTGTTAATGGTGTTTTAAACTTTATCATAATTCATCCACAGTGACTAAACTGTGAGGAGCAAATATTAAAAGAGGTTTTCAAATATTATCTTTGAAATGTATTTAAATCAATCGATTTCCCTCATAAAAAAGAAGATAAGTAAATGCTCTAAGTTATAAAAAAAAATTGGTCCAGTTTTGTAAAAATTATTGTCAACATCAAGCTATACTCATGTGTTTGTCTACAAGGAATTATAAAAAGTTTGTTTGCATTCTAACAGAATTTTAGAAGGCCAAAATCCAATTACTCTAGGATAACCAAATCCACTTTATCATAACCACAGGCAAAAGCTAATTCAAAGTAAAACAAATAAATATTAGCTGTTGACAAGAATGAGAAAAAACCAAAACGTGATTAGATCCATTTAAGAGTGCTATTATTCCTATTTATTGTAAAATATGTTCAAGTTTAAATAAAACTTCGAACATATGTCTTGTCATCTATCAAAACCATTCTGAGGACCTTTAGTTTTAAACATTTAATATATATTCTCATACCATTATTTCAAACACCACATCAACCACTTTCCGTGTCCGCTAATCGAATATTACGGAAGCTGCAATTCCACATGAGATTTCTAGTACGCGAGCTTCACATCCTGCCTCAATCAATTTCGAGATAACTTAACTATCTAGCTAATCAGAATTTGAAGGTTTATAGCACATTGTTGAAATTTATGCTTTGAAGGATTTTCATGAATTTATGTTTATACTTTTGTTTGATTGCTTCTACATAAGAAGATATACAAGGAAACGAAGTATGAAACACGAATAATTTCGTTAAAAATGTTGGTAAATTGAAAAATTATCAGTATTCTGAAAGTGGGCGATGTCAAAAAATACCATGAAAGTAATTAGTGTCGGGCACCAAAAATGGAAAGGGCAGTGCCCCCTGCACCTTATGTCCCAATAAGAATGTTTTCCACAGGACGAAAATTCGTCAGTCAGAAACAAATTAAATTCATTTTATTAATAATGAATTTAAAAACTTAAAATTAAATGTCAATAAATCTGTAGAAGCAAAACTCGCTTTACGAGGTTTCCTGAAACACTTGGGCTTCCTTACACACTTTATAAACTTTAAAGGGTACATGGAATTTCTTAAATTAACTGAGTGTTGGTGAAATTGTGGATGTAGTTGGATGGTTATTGAGATATTCCTTGATGAGGAATTCACACAAATAGTCAGTACAACTTTTGAGGCCGCCAGATAGAATAAGCAAAACAAGAAATACACGGTGACGAATTTAAGGTTTATAAACTATCCACCATAGACTAAACGGAATATACAGGAATCGGCGACGTTTCTATATACTAAATATATTAAAGCTTCCCTTAATTAGACTATTACTGACATATTAAAGTGTTCCATGCCAGGTAATCCCACATAATGAGCCCTATTCTGAATTTACATAGATCTGCCCTTAATTTTACCATAATTGAAATTATCCGTACCATATATTTTCCATGTTACTAGATATCTATTAACATAATTATACCACATTAATATTCTCTTCATAGTAGAGAAATTTTGATACGTGTGAGTTCCTAATATCAGATAAGCTGCAATAATATCATGTGCCTATTCAAAATTATGTATTACCAAATCTACAAATGTACTTGCCTAATTAATTTAAGTTTACGGTTTACATGTACATTGAAGTCATGTAATAATCCTTATTCTATGTTTATACAGATAAGTTTCTAATTATATTATATGTATATATAAATATATATATGATATATATATATATATATATATATATATATATACATATATATATATATATATATATATATATATATATATATATAAATTTATTTTATAAAGTATTCAAATATTGTTCGTAATTTTAATTTCCGCAGCAAAATTTTAAGCCCAAAAAATTAACCGAAATATAGATTTTTCCACCATTTAACAATAGTAATGAATTCTTGGTACCAAAGCTACAGTTTATATGTGCCTATAAGCTATTAATAGATTGATAAGTGATAGTGCGCATTTCTCTGTATTGTAAGATTTCTCTGTATTATAAGTTTGAAAATTCGTGCTTACTTAATTTAATCAACGCAACTTAATCACAAGGTTGAATATTGACAAATTGTTATTTTGTTAATTTAATCTTTCTCTTTGAAAGTATCTCGCTCTATTGAGCAACGTAGTTTCTGTCGTATTATAAACAGCCGAGTGAACTAAGCTCATCCCTTTTGTGGTTTTCGAACATTTATATTTAAATGGCAATCGCGTTAGTATGCCTCAAAGTATATCATATATTTAAGTCCGTTTTCTTTCTTCAATAATTGCACACCTTAGTAATTTCTACAATATTTTCTCACACTTTTTGATTAATATTATTTAATTACTTTAAGATATTTTTATCTTTTTCATTGTTGATGGTTTGATAATTTTCACGTTCTTATGTAACATCGTTTTTAATAGTTTCCTTGGTTTTGAAATATTGAAATGTTTCGACATTTAGGCACATGGCCCATAGTCGGTTGAATTAATGTTGAGTTGATAGAATTGCGTGCATGATTGTTACGATATTTTTAAATGAGGAATTGGAATAAATAGCCAGTATAACTGTTTAAGTCACCGAGCAGAAGAAGTAAGAGGCTGTGCGTCCAGGGAGTTACAGTTTACACACCTTCCACCAAGGACTGCGCGGATCATATGCGAAGGGTTAACACTGAAAATATTTAGTAAATAGTACTATCGTTACTATTTACTAAATATTTTAACAGTGTTCCCATTAATATATATATATATATGTATATATATATATATATATATATATATATGTATATATATATATATATATATATATATATGTATATATATATATATATATATATATATATGTATATATATATATATATATATATTACTAATATTGATATTATTTCTCATCATATAAATATTTCAGTAATGTTCAAGTAGACTTTTATATTATTTTTGATCATGTACATGACCGTGAACATGATCTGATATAGTACTGGCATACATTTAACAATAATACATTTGGTTTCCTTTATATCAGAAGTTCCCAAACTTTTTTTCTGGTAGTTCACTTTCAAAATTTTTCTGGTTTCGGTGGACCCCTGCTGCTATATTTCTACCATATTCCCAAAACTCTAACGATGGTTTCCATCTAACGATGGAAATTTGCGTCGCGGATGAGTTCCAACCCTAAATTCGGAGTGGTAAAAGTAAAAAGAAAAATAGTATATGTTCTTGTGTTCTATTTATTAAAATAATATGATTACAAACTTAATTGTATTAAAATTAAAAGCTAATAACGTAATGTAACTTCAACAATGCAAATCGACAATTAAAATAAACTAGTCATAATTTTAATGGGAGGGATTGAGAGAAAATTATTTATATTTGGCTTCAGTTTTGTAAGGAATAACCGCAAATCCCCCCCGTTCTCTGATGTTCAATCTGCTCCGTTTTTATGTTAATAGGTTTGTAACGACACTAAAACTATTTTCGACAAGGTATGACGAGGGAAAAGCTATCAAAAGTGTTTTCGCCATTTCCCACAGCCCAGGATATTTTTCGGGTATTTCTGCCTGCTGCAAAAACGTTTGATAGTTTTTTTTTTAATTTCATCTTCAGCTCCTCTTTGATGCTAAGCTCAAGTAACTCCTCTTGTACCACATTCGCGACTTCCATTTCATCAAATGAATTTCTGATCCATGGTGTTATTCCCATTGTTAGAATAACTTCAGATCTGTTTTTGAATTCATCATGCAGTTCATTTAAATGTTGAATTTATGTTTGAATATCCTTATCAACACATTCTGCCTATGACATGTTTGGAAACTGGGAGAATTCGGGTCGACTAATGTTTTGCTTAATAAATTTAAATTTTCCAAGAAAAGCAAAAATTATCCAAACACCCCTTGCTTTTAATAAATTTAGGCTGTCCCCTTGTAACTGCAGGTTATTATCATTAAATTTTTGGAACAAATCAGTCAAATACGCGACGTCTGCTTTCAATTTGATGAGGTTTTCTTTTAAATCTGGATTTTCACTTTCCAGAAACTCTAAACCTGAGTCAAGAAGTGAGTAAAATCTTGTTAAATATGCACCTTTCGACAACCAGCATACTTCAGTATGTACGAGCAATCGTTGGAAGTCTTTATCATTTTCATCGCACAATTGTGCAAATAAACGGGTATTCAACGCATTGCTTCTTATTTTGTTAACTGCTTTAATTACAATTATTATTGCATTAATTACAATTAATGCAATCTATCACTCAAACTATCGACATTTCTTCTTAAATTCAGATATGCTTCATATCAATTACCTACATGTAAAGAAAAATATGTTTGGTTTAGTAATTGTAAGGTGAGTTTAACAGAATATGGCTATTTTAACAGAATAGAATAGGATTGATTAATTATTACAATGAAAAAACCAATATGCTGGCGGCAAAACGAATTTTAATTATTAAAAGCAATAAACCGCTAAGACCCATATAGAGGTTTTCAAAAAACGGCCGAACCTATTTTAATGTAATATAAAACATTCTTTGGTTAATTATATTTTGATACATTTCTGTCAATTCGAGAGAAAATACTTTTATAAAATGTTTTGACATCAAAACTCTGTGATTTTAATTATTTATTTATTACTTTGATGTACGTTACGAGTGGTACATAAAGACACGCACAATTTATGATAATATTTTTAGTCATTTAGCATTGCAACTACGAGGGCCCTGAAATATGTAGGACAGTCATATGTCTCTCCTTTAATGAATCACCACAGTTGAGTAAATAAATAATTTTATAATAAAAAGTACTAAAAGTTCAATCTTTCTCAGTTTTCTGTTTTTTTTGTAGAAGTATCGAATAATGGCCCTTTCCAGTGTTTAATTTTTATTACGTACCTACTATACGTAAACATAACAAATATAATATTAATACAATATGAAATAAAAGTATGTGTAACAAATAGGTATGTACTTACATCGATTCACTCACACTTTTATTTTCAAAATTCCGGAAACAAATGAGTAACGTTTGTCCTTGGCATTCGTATTTATATTGGTGAAGAATCAAATAAGTTCATGCATGATTGCAAGCACAGCATAAGTCGTATTTCGTCCCTTTGCACGTCTAAACAAGCGTTCAGGGAGGGCGGGCGGCGCTTTGTAAGTCACGACACGCGTTGTATTGGATATTGAATATGCAAGTTTTTACAAATAACAGTCTTAAAATATTACCTGCCTACATCGATACGTAAAGCCAAGCCATCATTTTTATTCTTTACTATCAAAACCAGATAAATTTTCTTGGACCCCCACTCACAACTTGTGAACCCCTATTTTTTTCACGCCAACGTAGACCCCCGTCGAGTTCCCTGTGGACCCCTTTGAATCCACCTGGACCACTTTGGGAATCACCGCTCTATATAATAACATCATTTGCATGACGCCACAACATCTTTTTCAGCATTTACTCCATTTAGGAAGTTAGTGAATACAAGTAAAATTATGTATGTGAGTGGAGGGGTAGAGGGTTATAATTAATAAGTAACTCACAAAAGACTTTCCAAAATCATCTCCATAATTCTGATACAAACTTATAATGTATCATATAGAAATTGAGCTGTGTAGTCAAAACAAAATATATTAACTATAATATATTAAAGCTAAAATTCGTTAATATACTAGAAGAATCAAGTAGATATATATATATATACACATATATACATATACATAACTACGTGTGTATATAAATATATATATATACATATACATATATATATATTTATATAAATATATATATATATATATATATATATATATATATATATATATATATATATATATATAAATACATACATATTTCTAATTAGCTATTACTAAGCTATTAGATCCAAAATATTTATGAGCAGATGAGGCATAATATAATTTTTGTTTCAGTTGCTGCAGTAACGTGTATGTAGACGAAAGAAAAGAAGGTGAACTTTTCTCAACTAAATTTTATAAAGCAATCAACCATTTAATCATAAACAATTTTTATAATTCTTAATATTACATTATATTTTAATATATTTGCTTCTTTTGGAAAAGAAAAAATGCTTTGATTTTTTTCTTTTAATAATGATTAAATATATTAATGTGGCAATTAGTTCGAGTACATATTCATAAGCATTTTTATTTTATTTTTTTTCTTTTTGCTGTTGTTTTTATGTTAAAAATCATAATACGTTTTCAATTTGTTAGTTTCTTTTTTTTGTCTACTTGGAATGACCGGTTATTAAGTGTCCCTACGAAACATACGGTAAAAGTTTTATACAATTTCTGACATTTTAGTATTCTTACTTCCCTTAGTCTGGAGATTTTCCATCCTTATTAGAAACAGGATCGAATAGGATGAAGAAAAGTTTTGCGAAATTTGTCTTTCAAGTGACTGACTGTGCCAATTTTTTTCAAAATTTTTGAATGCCAGTCGAAATATCTTCAAACTTTATGAACGGTCTCCTAAGACCTGACAGTATCTTATAGTCAGGATTGCCGTAGCTAATTTTATTGATCCGTCTCCAATTTCTACGTTTAACATTATATTATCAAAATTTTATTGAACATATTTATAAATATGCCAGAAAAAAATTAAGGCTGTAAGTAATTGACAGTAGTGTAATTAGATTTCATATGGGTACTAGAAAAAAGTATTTTGGGAATGTTACTTCGCAGCTGTCAGGGACTTATCCTGCCATATTGTAATTGACTGTTATAGAGATCGTTACTCAAACTTAGGTAAAATATCGGGCTGCTTACTAAACTTAGTTTTTTTCTTTCCAAGCCATCTACGCAAATGTGCTGATTGTTATTTTTAAATTATTGGTTGTTTATTTATGTTGATACGTAATAAATGATCAATTATATACAATTTTATTAGTTATATGTAATATAGTCACAGGAAGGTATATATTTGGAATTTTTGAATTACTTAATAAATAGGCTTCAGACTTTTAATGTAAACTGTGATAAACTCTAAATATTTAATTATGTAATAAACATTTTGGATTTTTTATTTTGCGAAAAACATTTTATCTACGCTCGGGTTATATGAACTCTCTAGCAGTCAATTACAGCACGACGAGTAAGATATTGTCAGCTGGTGAATAACGTTATCACTTTTGCAACTGCCTACCCGTGAAATATTTTTGTCGCATTCCTATGAAATCTAATTTTGCTTCTCGTTTAATTTTTCTAAAAGTGGCTAATGAATATTTTCAAGGTTTATTTCTTTTTTAACTTTTTTAGCTGTGCATTCGTTAAATACTTTGCTAGAATTACATAAACACTTGGCTAGAATTATTATCCAAAATTTTGTAATATGAAGTCACTATTGTGGAAAATTTCGTTACGCCTAAAATATGTTCCCAAAACTTCTCATAGCTATCCAACCCATGTTAGCTTTTAGCCGTATCTTCGTTTACATATGAGAAATAATGCCATTTAGTGATGACCTAAGATTAGGTTTTTCTTAAATAGTGCGGGTTTTTTAAAAGTTCTTTAGATTAGCAGAGAATACAATCCATGGAATACAATTCGCAATTTTTATAGAAAATTGGTTCATTCTCTAATGGTTATTTAGTAACAACATGGAGAAAAATTCTTTTATATGTGTAATATTTGTACAGCAATAATGACGACAATAAAATGCCTTGTAATAATTAACTAACCTGGACATTGTTAATTGTTTAATATATTAAATACAATGATTCATTTCAACTAAATTAATCAATCGACTGACTCTTTCACGTGTTTTTTTTTGTCTGTATTTCACAATTTAATAATGTTCCCTAGAGCCAAATTGTCCTTAAATACACAATAGAAATAGTTACGCATTCATGAATATTGTAACCTAATAGGGTCTTTTGTTTTTTGGTCCTACTTTTTATTACTATATTTCTTATTATTAAAACTTGTCTTCATTAATTTTTTAGAAATAAACTACTGGGAAATTGAAATTTTCATTCATATTTACGTTTTTATCCTAAGGCTTCGTTCTTGTTTTTCCTCTAAATAACGTTCCTTTTCTTTACTTTTCTTGAATATACACTTCTAATTAAACGCAAATAGACTATATTTATGCTATATTATATTGCTAGTTCATCGGCCTTTATATGCAAATCCACAACAATGATAAAAAACTTAATTTGATATTCAATTTAGTACCACTGACACGCATTTAATGGACGTCGCAATTGTGCCGTTGTAATGTCGCTAATAAAAATAATAATTTGTTCCACAAGCGTGCCGGTTCGTTAGCAGAGAGTCAAAATTTCCATAATCGAATTAAACATGAGCGAGTATTTATCATTCAAACGAGCAAATAATAATATTATTACAGTAGGAAGGCTCATTATCGCTTCGTTCTGATCGATTTTATATGCAGCAGATCTGTAATGGTTACAGATACCGATATTATTTAATATTAAATAACATTGGCTTATAACTTTATTTCTATGATTTGCAAACCTTCGTATTGAAATTGTTTGGATAATCTCTTCGAAAGCATTTAGTAACAACTTAATGATATGTATCTGCTTTATTCCGAGTGTTATACAATAAATACATAATAATGACCCTATTTGAATATAGAAGTTTATAAACTTTTAAATGTTTCATAAGTATATACGTATGTTTGAGTATGTATGTCTATAGTCCATTCAAATTGAAGATGGAATGTTTGTAAACAATAACTTTTGACAGTTCAGGTATTGCAAACCTTTTTCTTACATTCACGTTAGTAATTTACGGTGGATTTATTTGCTATTTGTGATTGAAAAATATTTTTTTTAATTAGTGTGCTTATTTACACTGTACATAGATTGCTGTGCACGTAGCTTACATGTGATGTGATGTGCACGTAGTTTATATTATATAGATTATATTTATGAGAAATTCAGATAAGTAAGGTGATGTGTTTCGAACAATTTAAAAGTATTATTGAATATATTTGGCGTGAAATTTGTAGAAATTCATTATTATACATATAAAGAAATGAAAGAAAGTAGAAATAATACTACATCACGTAGTTTCATTTAATTATTAAAAGTATTACATAAAAAAGACATATAATAAAATAATACTAAAAATTTCGATAGAAATAGTTGTTTAATTAAATGTTAAGTTATACAAAACATTATTACAAAGTAACTGCAAATACTTAATTTTTGAGTATTCATTAAAATATTTTTTTTAAACGAACTAATGCATAAAAATACACGAAATACAATAACATTTCACAGACAAAATACACTGCATACGTATACAATTACATCACAATGCATCTGGGTTTCACACCGATATCCAAAGATGGTTATGCCTAATGCTAGTGCCGGCGAGGCCGGCCTTTTGCCGATATCACTGAGAAATAGTATTACAGAACATATAATATCTATTATACAACATATTAGCAAAATTTATTCATCATAAATCTATCTATTACATCGTATATCAACAGTAATTACATCGTATATCAACGATAACAATGTTCGTTCAGCCATGCCGCGGGGCTTAATTAAATGACATTGCTCCAAGTAGAAATCTTTTGACATCGTTAAATTTAAAAGTAGTGTTTTTTCGCCACATATAATTTCTTTTGTGTCCAGATCATTTTGTTTCTGTTTATCTTACAGTGATATGACAGCTGTATAGGTACGGTCCTTAGAAGAACATTCACCATTTTAATTACACTCGTACTTAAAAATATCACACATTTAACACAACGAATTTAACATTATTAAACACATAATAATATATTAAACTTAATATAATACAAAATATTTCTTTGAAACACCAAAAATTTAGAGAGCAGTATTGGAAAACGAGAGTATGGACGTCTCCCGCCATTACGTTGAAAAGTGTTGCAAGCAAGCATTGAATATACGTTGTATAAATAAGTTGCCATACGTGGGCATACAGTAATCAAAAAAATATAATTGATCTCCTGAATCTATATGCCGTTGGATAAGAAGTATGTCATTTGTGAACGTATAAATAATGAATGTCGCAAACAATTATACTAGCTATGCGCTCGGCTTAATTAAGATTGTTTGGTCCTACGTAAATTTATATATGGCCACTTCAATACAATTGTTAGGTTTCGTGTTTGTGCAACAGACGGACAGATAGATAATTATACAACCCCGCATTGGTTGTCCTCAAACCAAAGAGTAATAAGTTAATTTTACCAGATGTACATATAAAGTTTATTGTCCGGCAAAATTCATAAGCACAAATCGGCATTTTTCTGATGATTTTTTGAAAGTACGGTGTGAAAATAATATTATTAACTAAGTCTCAAGGTGTATTGACCATAAAAATGGGTATTACATTTTTCTCTTTCTAATATATATTCAAATATTTTTCAGATTATTCGAGTATTACAAAAATGAATATAGGTATGTCAGTATGAAATAAATATTTAATTGTTTGTCGAAGATTTGAGATGAGGTAAATATTACATTTTCCGCAGCCATTAACATAAATATATTATTTTTCAAACTACTTGTACGAAACACAAACGTAGATACATGTTTTCTTTTCAAAATAATATTTCAATTATTATATTATTTTCCGCTTAGTACACTATGAAGCTCATAATGCGTTTTCTCTTTGTACGACTATTAAAATACGTCATAAGGAATCACTGCGAATGCACTATAATATATATAAATACAATCGAGGCCGAGTTCCCGGGTATTAGCGTAGGGTAATTGATATTATATGGCCTGTTCGATGAAACGACCAACCAACAAATTTTACTGCTGCTCTATATATCGTGAGCTAAGATTGGTGAGCAATTGCTTCTCGAACGTGTACGTCGCTGTATACATTTTTTTAGTGAAAAAAAAAATTAAAAAGTATATTTAAACTTCAAAGTATTTACCTGAGATTTTTTTTAGTACGTTGATATTTGATGTTGCAATGTTAATATTTTTAACATTTATTATGTTTTTACTGTTTTTTAGTTGAACATAATAACCTGTCGATAACATAAGTTCAAATTGAATAACAAATTCATAAATGGTGCTAAATTTAGATTCCGGATCTTTCCAGATTATGCTTACATATCTGATAATCTTAAAAATGACAGAGATATTGAAGAGATTTCAATAATACTTGAGGATCCTACGTCTGAACGGGTTCAAATAGAACTACCACCAACCGGGCCTTTAACATAAAGATCTAATGAGGATGCTTACAAAAAGACCCGCCTTCAGAGTATCTGACTGATATGTACCCAGTTGTAGAACTGCTTAATAGCATTCGGAAACATGTGCAAGCAAGTAGCAAAGGTACTCGCATCCCAAGATTACATTAGACAAAAAAAAGAGAAAGTAAAAATAAAAATATTATGAAGAAACATCTTAATATTGAAAAGCAAAAAATGAAATTACATTCAAATTCTGAGGAAGAATAAACGATAGAATTAGCCGGTGAAAATTGCGGTCCCGAAAATAATATATATGATGCGTGGAATGCGATGAAAATTACTACGAAACTGAAAAAATAAAAGATTAGCTGCTATGAATTGTTTGTAAATTATGGCCGCATGTAAATTGCACTCTATTCAACAATTATTGTAATTCTTGTGGCACGAAAATGAAGAAACAAGAAACGGCAAAGAAAAACTTGCACGAGAAAAAAGTAAAAAGTAACGGAAAAGGCAAAGGGAGAGGAAAAATGAGTCAGAAATTATATGGCCATTTTATCCTTAAATGAGCGGCAAATTTCTAACGGATTTTAACATTAAAGCTTTTAAAAAAACATTATCCTAAATTGCATATATACTTTGTAGACTACTAAAATATTTTAGTACCAATATTTATTTGAAAAGAAAATAACTTGTCACAATGTTTGTTTAATTATCTATACGCCAAATATACCATAACTATATCTGCATATAAGGTAATCAAATCTAGAAATATAGCAGCGTAAGCTGACACATTGTAGCTATCTCACTCTAACGCCTTATAAAATTAATGAATAGCATATATGGTCTAGATTTTTTTAGCGTCGAGATTTTGATTATTTTCACAAAATGTGAAACGCCTGACTATTTCGCAAAAAAAATGGAGGGTTGCCAATTTTTCCGTGTAAAATTTTAGAATTCGTATCAATAAAATAATGGTATAATACTTGTATTTATAATATTTTTCATAGTGAAACTTTCTGAAGTTAATATTTTGATTATGTATATACTTTAATAATACTCCGGGAATAATGCAATGAATTTTATAAATAGTTGTCAGCTGATCGAATATTATATTTGTGCCAACCATATTTTAACTGTCAAATTCGATTGTTTACAAACATTCCATCTTCAATTTGAATGGACTATAAGTGCACAAACATTTTACTCAGTGAGCTCAAATCATTACTCACTTACATTCTAATTTTAAAAATATAATTTAAAAACTTCGTTTTATATTTTACTCTATGTGTTTATTTTAAGTCTTAAGTATTTACAATCTCATAGAGGAATGTAAAAATTAAAAAAGCATGTACTTTTTGAAGTTGTCTCTTATTTTAACAACATTTTATAATCAATCCAAGACATTCGCGATCTCAAAAACGTGCGGTACTATTAATAATTTTATATAAATGCTAAGTACAAATGATAATAATGTGACTACGATTGTAATTTTCTTGTAGAGAAAACTTAAAGCTTATGCTTGTTCATTTAACAAAAAAGCTTAATAAATTTTAAATACTGATGTTTCCTCAATTTATAAAAAACCAAATTCTTTTTTAAGGAGGAAAACATATACCTTAATAGAGCATTACCTCAAAGCAAAGTAAATTGATCGTAACTTCTGGACAATATATTCGCGTAAAAACTGTATATAACTTTGCTCTTTCCGCTTAATAAAATGAACAATTGTAATGAGGTTTTAATATCCTATTTTTCGTAAGTATTGCCAGTCGAATATTTTATGAGAACTTGTCTTTTACGAGAAAATTTGTCCCGGGTAATTTTCTTAGAAAGACGAAGTTCACATATCAGGTAAAGTGATGGAAAAAGGAATTCATGTAACATAAATATATAATCACCGGTTATATATATATATATATATATATATATATATATATATATATATATATATATATATATATATATATATATATATATATATATATATATATATATATATATATATATATATGTATTTTTTTTATATGTTTCACCCATTGGGATTCCAACGTTTTCCCAAAATTTTAAACAAAAACCAAATTTAAAATTTACTAGCAATGTACTAATCAGAGTAAAGTTAATAGACCGTACTTCATGAACACGGAAATATTATTGCGTATTATTTCAATAAGTTCCACCAGAAAAAGTGTAAAATCGCGATAAGTTTTTAATATCTTCCTCTTCATAAAGTATCATCGTGTCAATGTCCGGAAATACCGGCAACTTAAGAAGAAAAAAATTGTCTCGAAAATGTTAAGCATTAAAAAAAATCCTGTATTATATTATCTAAGTGAAGTAAATTGGTTTGCTGGAAAAAGTGTTAGAAAGCTCAAATTAAATAAGCTTCCCATTCTCCTCAGTAATCTAAAATTATTCAATATAAAATAATTTTCAATTTAAGTTTAATATTTTTTCTAATTCCATTACTCAAAAGCTAATACCTTATTTCTCTGTCTGCTTGAACATTGTTCAATTACTTTTTATACCGTTAACAGTAATTATATAAAATACTATATGAAAATGAATTTTACTAAAATAAAATCAAAACATGTATAGTGGTTTTTGATTCGAAGTGAAAGATGAGTATATAGTGCGAATTTTGTGAATAAATATTTAACTCTAACTTTGAAGCCGTATATTTTTTGTTATAGTTTTGTTTATAAAAAAAACTACTCTAAAAATATCTAAAAACATTGTTCCACCTTATAATCTCAAACCATATTCAAATATTAGAGTTTAATCCTAAAGACAAAATTAGAGTACATTAGTGAAGCAAAGTATAACATAGTTTAAAAGTGTACATATACTGTCAAATGGAAAAAAACTTTTATAGTTATAGAGAATATTTTTTTCTTTTATAACTAAGAAATGCAAAACTTGTTATAATATATTTAATATATTGAATATATTTGGCGTTAATTTTATATAAATTCATTATTGACAATTAAATCAAACTACGTGACGTGGTATTATTTATACTTTCTTTGAAGTAGAATTTTCTATTTTCAAAGAAAGTAGAAATAATACTACATCACGTAGTTTCATTTAATTGTGAACTCTAATATACTTTTTTGTCATATAGTTTCCAAAAATAAATATTCCACTTTAAATTCCATCTCTTGCCACTTTTATTTTTTTTTTAAATTATCTTCTAAACACCTTATTTATGGATGAAGGAGGTTCCCACAAATGGAATAATCCGGAAGTGTGAAATATTAAACTTCATAATAACATGCAAAATAAACCACAGGTTTAAAACATATGAAATATTGGTAAGTTTAATTAGATAATACATGTAAAATTTTAAAAATACTGATCCTACTCACTTTTCCTTCGCAATTTGCGTCAGTAAATTATTAATTTTATAATGCTCAATTAATATTTTGAGAGTTAATAAAGTCGTACGATATAACACGATTATCAATAATTATACAATTATTATTAGTGTCATGATATTTCCCCAGTTTTTGAATCACATGTCAACAGAAAATCTTTATATATAGCACCAAACAATTATTTATTCTAATATAGAACACAGAAGTTGTGTAAATTCTTCATTAAAAGACAAAGGTTTTGTCTTAATCTAATCGTTTAAAAGATAAAAACGTACAAAATTTACCATTGCTCACTTATTACACATTCTTATGAATTTTTAGTGAGAATTTCAAATATTTATATTACTAAATAGCAGGCTAAGTGAATCAATATGCAATAATTACAGTAACAAATTTAACGTTTCTCTCTAAAACTCTTTCAGAAAATAAAATGGATATTACAGATGGACAGAGGGACATTTGTGTAAACTTATAAGTGTTACGTTTTTTTTTTTAAAATAAAAAACACTTAAAACAAAACGTAATTTTATCAATATTAATACACAAATCGCGTACAGCCTTTGCCCTCGAAAATTTGCAGGTGGTGAAATGATTTGCTTCAGTATTCGCTTTACAGAATACATCTGTTGTCAAGTTAACGTAATTTATTAAACGTAACTACTCCAAATTGAATAACATGTACAGATGTTCGCTAATAGTGTTTGCGGTATGCCTCTAGTTGGACGGCTTGTACTAAAAATGCCTGCAAAATTACCGTGCGAAACTTTAACTGAATGATTTAACTTTGCGCACACCTTTAAGCGTTTGTCTTATCAACATAAGCGCGTGTTTTATTAAACGAGGCGAAGGGTGTAGGCAGCTGGTTAATGGTACTAAAAGCTAGTTATCTATCTTACGATGCTATAAATATTTAGACAAAATTTTTTTTTAATGCTGAATATGTCCTTTGAATAAAATGTGAAATAATCTCACAAATATCTTTAAAAATCTCTTATTAAAATGATAAAAAAATATTTTTATGCTTCGGTATTCACCATCGATGATCTATTGGAAATTAATTAACTATATTTATAGGTCGTAAGAAAAAGTCTTCCATTGAAATCGCCTGGCTCCATAAACCCTAATTTTTTTAGAAATTAATACAGTAATCTTTTCAGTTATTGTTATCCATTATTTTTAATATAAATAAGTACAAAAAATCACTACAGACCACGTTGCTTTTAAGAAGGAAATATATATAGACATTGCTATAAACGATATATGCAAAAATGCATACAAATTATTTTTATAAATAAATCATTTTACGACATGGTTCCGCTATCAATAGCCACAAAAAGAGAAAACAATATAATAATCGTTACTTAGATGAAAAGACCAAATTTTTCAAGCGCTTTAAATGTCCTCTATTTTGCACAATATTATTAAAAATTAGGTCAACACTTTATGCCTTCTCATTATTATTTTATTCAAATACTACATTCCCGATATAAAATTGGTTTCAGCGCATATTGCATGCACATTCTTCTATAAATATAACATTCTTAATATTTTTATTTCAGTCATTGATTTATTTACGAACAGTTACAAAAAAACTACAGTTATACACCTATATATTTCAATAAATGTGACATATTTAAAGAAATATATTTTTGTTTGTCATACATAAGATAAATTCTTGTACAAGCGCGTTATTTTGATAAATCAGTTGAATATCCTAGTAAAGAGGGAACGTCTAATATAATTTATGTCTAAACGTTAACCTTGGAATTATTATGCCAGTATTAAAAAACTTGACGACGATACGTATATATTATTTAATAAAACTATTTCAATGAAACTTGAAATAATATAATTATTTAATTCTAACAATTTTTACATCTCAATTTTTATAATACAAATAAAATATAAAAATCTTCTACTATTTATGGGATGATAATATCTATAAAAGTTTTCCTTGAGTATATTATTTTAGGTTATCGTAATTTCGAGTTTTCTATAATAACAAATCGAATGAATGCTACCCTGTCACTGAAACTACAGAACACAATTATTTAAAATTAATTTGGTATATATTATATCACTTAAAATTTAAAAAAAAGTGGATAGTAATCTGGTCATCACTATTAATTCTCCTTTGTCACTCTAAACAATATGGCTAATTTAATCCTGTTTCGTAAGTACCTAGTAATTTTATTATTATCTTAGATATACAGTACTGCACTTTATAGTGATGTAAATTTTATACACAATTTTCTGTAATATTTTCTATAATAGTATATTTTTATTAAACAAATACATAATTGGAACTGAATGAAACAAATTACAGTTTTATATATTTAGGGTTTGGTGTCTCGAAAAGATGAAATGAAACACTAATAATATCAATTATGTGATCTTTTGTGTGCTATAACCATGTTTCTCTAAAACCATATGACGTAGAAGATTGACACTTGATATTGCAATAAACCATATTAATAACCAGCCTATATTAAGATTTAGTTTTTTCCTAAATATTTTTTTTTTCATTTTTGTATTTCGGAGATATTGCTGAAAAAGCTCACAAAAACGTTGTTTTATGCAATTTCTATAATTAATATACACTCCAATTACCATTTTGTATTTCTCGCGTTTACATCTACGACCATCACGATTTACCACTTGTAACCAGAATATATGTATATATCACTTGTGTGTTTATGAATCACCATCGTCATGTTTCACTTGTGGCTAGATTGTGTGCATTTGTTAATCTTGTGTTCCATCTATCGCCATAGTTACAATATTTTACGTCTCGCCAGCATGTATGCACTTCCGAGATTATTTATCGACATCATAGTTTTCTCACTTTTCGCCAGCATCATTATTGCGTATTCGTCTATCACCATTATTATGTTTCACTTATCGCTAGGATATATCATTCTTTGAGCCTTTAGAAAAACAGAATTCATGAAATTAGAGTATTACCCTATGTTACCTTCCGGATATTTTCATATTTTGTTAATTTTTTACTTAGAAAAAAGTGAGGTAGTAACTAACTTAACAGGCGATCAAACGCCGCGCTCGTTGTATAACTCATCATAGCGTTCAAGCAATTTCTAACATTCATTTAACGACATTCCAGAAACGGCTGAAAAAATAACACTGTTTGCTAATTTATAATTGAATATGTTAATAAAAATATTATGTAGCTTTATATCACGTAATACAGAGGAATATTTTTGGTTTGCAATTTAGTCATTATCTCAAAAATGACTATTGCGATTGACATACAAATTTACAGTATGATAGCTTACAGTTTTTAATTTTTTATAGTCTGCATAGTATTTACATATGTTATATAATTTTCAAGATACTGTTAATCATATCAGTATAGTGGGAGAAAATATCGCATTTCTGGGCGTCTCTTCATAAATGCTAGCAAGACTGTTAAAGACACACTAATAATACGTATAGGGTAAAACAGAAAAAAAACCAGAAAAATACTTTTATGAATAAGCTACAGTTTCTGGTAATAGTTCTTAGGTTAAATACGTACGTGGAATAAAAGTGGCGAAGTTTAAATCAATTTATTAATCTTCACGGAAATTAACTTCGTTGATCTTTTAAAGGTTTTCATTATATTAAATCGACACTTTATACCGTGTGATTTAGATTAGCAGTTTCAGAGAAATCAAAATCTCTTTGAAAGTATATGAAGGTATAAATACGATTTTGATGATCTTTGATACAATATACTCATACCTGGATGTGAAGCGTCAGACTATTTTAAAAAGGGCACCCTTCGTTCGGAAATATCACAAGCTCATCATATTCCGATATATTATTACATTTTTGTTAAATTAACATAAAGAATAAAACTTGCTGAAAAAAAATACCAAAAAACCTTAATAAAATAATTTAATTTCACCTACCTATTGGGGGGGGGGGGGTCATTGCGAATGATTATATAAAATATTTATATAGCTCTTATAGCGCGAATACTATTCTTACAATCTACATTTTCTAATTTGATTATAATATTTTTATCCATTTCTGTTTGCAATATTGCATGTATACATATATACAAATATATATCATCTCTTCATCCGTAATACTGTTAAACAAAAATATGTGTACACTGTTATCTTGTTTTACGTACTTCTTATGCGCCTGGATTTTTTGTGTATTTCACGTCATATTTTCAGCATTTATTCAGTCTGCATGATTTTGTTTTCTTTGAAAGAACAAACCTCCAGTATAGTTCTAGAAAAATGTGGTTTAGTATTTGACCATTCAAATTGAAAATATACAATTCCTCAAAAGAGAGGAGCGCTGGTATTGTGATCGAGCTTGGATGATCAAGTTTGGATGATCGAGTTTGGATTATTATAGGAATAATAACAATCTAGATACAACTAAGGACGATATAAATCTGCTCTCTAGAAGGATTATGGTACTCTGACTACCAGAAGGTTCACTGACTGCCAGAACTATGAGACTTGTGTATTTACTGTTCAATAAAATATTATTATATCTTAAGCAGAGATTCTATCATTAAACTTCCGGTTTTAAGTCTTCATTTCTGATGTTGCAAATGGTACTACCTTCTAAAACCAACAAATTAAAAGATCTGCTGTTTTCAAATTAATATTTTGGGCTTCAAATAAACATAGTATTATTGGAATTTGGGTTTCAACTCCTCAATCCTGATGCTGTAGGGAATTGCCTGCTTTTTAACTTTCATCTTTTTTAAATTATTAATGTGGGGTTCAAGCTCTTAGTGAAATTTTTTGAGATTAAAACTTATAAATTTATAATTCGTGAAACAAACAGCCTCAAGAGAACTTAGTAAATTATTTAAATCTAAAAGTTGAATTCTTTAGAATAAACGTCAGTAAAACATTACCATGAAGGAAGTTACTCATAATGTAATTATTTAACAAGTTATTCCGATATATACTACATCCACCTTCTTAATTTTTTCATGTGGCTATGCAGAAAATCAATCCATTTTCTATATTCACTTGATCATAATTAATTAACTTAGGGTATATATATACTAAGCGTACCTGGTTTTAATGAATCGTTTATTCATTCAGACTAAGAGGTATTTAAATAAATAACAAGACTTTAGCTCTGTGAATCTATTTATTTCACCTAACTGGAAATAATTATTAGATCACCAGAAGTGACTGCCGAAATTTATTTTGATTTTTCTGTTAGAGAATTTTTATGCCGGTCTCTGCGTTTCTCGCTTAAAATATATTAGAAAATTATTGGATTGCATAATTACTGTATTTCTTACTATTATCTATAAATATATTACATGCAACTATGCAATATAAATCGGTACATTGAACATTTTGGGTAATTATAACTTTATTGTTATCTAAAATTTTCACTTCGTAGAACTTTTATGTAAAATAATTTGACTTCGTGTTCCATGTGAAAATATTATGCTTGAGACAAATAGAAGATATTCTATTTCCAAGTCCACTTTATTATAGAGCTATCTCCATAGCTTAGAAATTAGAAAGAATTTTGACCTGTCCGATAAACATCATCCAAATCCTAACAATTGATTTAGAAAAATTCAAAACCCTTATTTAAACAGATCCCAGATTTTCGTGCTCTTATACTGCAATGGAAAAAACAACTTCATGTATTGAGAAAGAAGTGGAAATGTGCTTGGAGCTACTTAGTTCCCAACGTACCAATGAGAGGCTAAAGTATCTGGTTACAGGCGTTGAAAAGTCGACGGCTTATGTTACTTTATAGCGTAAACACAAGTGGTTAGGAGCTGGAGAACAGGGTGTACCTAGAACAAAATATAATATTTCACAAAAGATACTTTCGAGTGTATGGTCGGGTATAAATGGAGTTATTCATAGAGAACGCTTTTATGCTAACAGTACAAATACATCAATGATTTATTGTGAATAATTGAGCAAATTTACGACTAAATTTACTTCAAATCAATGAAAAGTTTATTATTATGTGACAATGCATGACCCCATGTAGCAAAATTACCACGTGAAAAATTTCTTCAATTTGAATGGTATATGACACTTCACCCGCCGTACTCTTCAGATTTTTGCCATCTGACTGTTCCGCTTTCCGTTTAATAATTTTTGTGATACAAAATTTAAAATCGAAAGTCACGTCAAAATCAAACTTCACCGGTTTTTCAGTAAAAGGCCCAAAGATTTTTGCAAGGACGAAACTTTAGCTCTGGCTACACTTTGACGACAAGTGTTAGATACCGACGGAGTTGCTATAATTAACGATTAATTTTATCGACTACATAGAAAAAGTTTAAAAGTTTGTGTACAGAGATGGCGGGTTTAGAAGTTGCCAACCTGATAAAAAGCTCCTGAATTAGATAATAACTTTTATAAAAGATGACAAATAACAAACAATGAAGTTGACTTTTTTTTAATGTGTAATCACTCTCCTAATTAATCAAATATGAACTATTAACACGGAAAACGAACGACAGTACAGTCGTTCTATGTTGTCAAAATGTAATTTTATCTTCCGATCTTTGCGATTTTAATGCGGCTTTATACGACAAACCTGCTGGACTTGCGAGTTTCATGGGCTAGTATCTTACATCTATGTATGAAGCATACAATGGTATGTAATCTGCACTTAGTTTCATTTTACTGATTTAAAGAGTTCCGCAGAAATGACATTTACAAATTATTATGAAGAATAGCCCGAGTTTTACAAAAAAAATACAATATTTCATTTTTATTGGATGGCAGATTTTTATAAACTTTTCAGGAACTCACTTTTTTTCTTTTCTTCTGTTAAAGAGACTCTTTCAACACTTGGAAAATTTGAGCCTAGTACTATGTGAACTTTTGCCTGTCTTCTTTATAAATTATAGCTATTAATGACTTAAAAATATAAATATTTAATAAACTTAAAACGTACAAATAGAAAGAAGGCTATGTTGGGTTTCAAAAAAGGGAACTAAATTTTAGAGCATCTTTTTGTGGAAAAGGTAGTAAGGTATTTATGAAAGCATAGTAGATTTGTGAGTAGTTTATCAATTAAATTTGCTGATTCTGGGTCGTTAATATTTTAAATGGAACATCGGACGTTGCTTCAGTCTATCGTATAATGTATGTAGACTTGGATATAGGGTTTCTTCTACTTGTCTCAAGTAATACATTTTCACATCAAGTTATTTTTTTTTAGTTTCAACGAAGTTACAATCTAAGATAATAATAAAGGCCTATGACTTTCAAAATATCAAACTCAATTCGTTGCGTAATTTAGCATGTAATATTTATAAAAAGCAACAAAATTTGATTTTTAAGTCCGAAAATTTCTCGACAAATATTGCGGGAGAAATATTGTGATGATGAAAAAAAACCTTGTGCTGAAAAACGACATTGACCTCGAAAGTCTCTATCAGTGACCTAATTAACTACAATTTTACGTGGAATAAATATTTCCTCGGAGATAACGCCTTGCATTTATTTGAACTCTCAGTTAGTCTGAATGATTAAACGATTCATTAAAGCCAGGTGCGCGTAGCGTGTCTACACCTTAAGTGGATTAGTTGCGATAAAGTGAGTCAAGAAAATTAATTGATTTTCCACACAGTCGCAGGCAGATAATCTATCTATGTTTCTTTAAAGAGTGAGTTATTTGAGTAAGT
The DNA here is from genome assembly GCA_039881145.1 of Druceiella hillmani. Classification (NCBI taxonomy): domain Eukaryota; kingdom Metazoa; phylum Arthropoda; class Insecta; order Lepidoptera; family Hepialidae; genus Druceiella; species Druceiella hillmani. Next base: position 34,328,575 of record JAYKKI010000014.1, on the reverse strand, counting down.
TTCTAGTTAGCGCTATTTTGATGTTACTGCTGACGCTGTTTATTTTTAAAATTAAGCTGAAGTATTTTAAACTATCTATAAGTGTTTTATTATTCCAGAATATTTAAGAAATAATGGATGCATTAAGATCAAATAAAAAAAGAGTACGGGAAAATGCTATTTATTAAAATAATTAAAGATAATATCGAAATAAAACAAAATTCCATTTCAAATTTTCAAAAAGGTATAAGTATATAAATGATCACTGTAGGATGTATGATATCACACCTGTATTTGAATAGGATGACGTTTACCAAGATATTGCATGTTTATCCGTAATATGGAAAATAGCTACTGATTAAAAATATAAACATTGCAATCATTTAAGAAGACAAAAATGAAAAAAAATGAAGGGTGCACAGTATTTCTATTAAGCATGGAAGTTGGAAAATAAACAAACTACTTTTTTTAGAGGTTTCTGGAAAGTTACATAAATTTTTCGAATATTTCCAGTGCGATTTCATAAAAATTGTGGCGTTGGATCTTCTTTTCATTTAGCAACTTAACCTGCCATTTTTTCCCTAATTACTAAAAATATGGAAGTAAAAAAAGAATAACCAAATGTGGAAATTTCACGAAGAAAACTTAGACCTTGCTTACTACGAGAATTTCGCTTAGGGCAAAATTGAAGACGCAATATATGCAAAACAAACGCAGCTTTATTGTCCTAGGATGTAGCCAAGTATTGATTCTAACGATTCAAAAGAGGATAATCTAGCGACAACTGATAGATGAATATGTGCCGGTCATAAATGAAAGATACTCTTGGTGTTAGATTAATACACAAGTAATAGATACGCACACGCTGGGGACCAGTGGAGATAACAATGTTGGTTGAGGCATATACGCTGGAGACAAGTGATAGGAAACTATGGTGTTTATATAAATAAATCGTGATTTTAATAATGATACAAATCACTATTTTAGTGGATATTTTTATAACTATTTTACACATAAACATAATCCTTACAAATTTATACCATTAATATTTGCTGACATTTTCAAATATATGATATATACTTTTTACATACTGTGAAAAACGCTATGCTTCTACGTCATAGAGTGTGAGAGAAAAATGGCTGTGTTTATTTTGATGAGACCATAACTTTAAACTTAACCGTTTGAAGTTATGGTTATATCCATTCGCTATAAATACATAACTATTATGTGTATATATATATATATTTATATATCTGTGGAAATTGCTTTTCTTTACCGTTATCAACTTGTCTCAAAAATTCAATAAAACTCTAATTCATATGGTAAAACCCTCATGTTTTGAATTAAAGTGACACGATAAAATGTAGGAAACACGTTTCATCATTCATAAAAATATTTCAAATTTCAATAAGATGTTTTGAAATTTGTCTAGTAATTCTTTAAGTTACTTCTACGTTATATGCGTGACTATTATTCATTGTTACTTCGTTTAATGCACACCGCATACGAGATTTATCTTGTAACGTATCGAATGCTTTGGTAAATCTAGCTTTCTAGAATTTTTTTTCAGTAATTTCTTTATTGGATATATTTGGCGTTAATTTTGTAGAAATTTATTATTCACAATTAAATGAAACTACGTGCTGTAGTATTATTACTTTATTTAAGTTTTTTACTACCAGATCTTTGCTAATAGCCTACCTGAAGATGTTATAACGAAACTTAGGTCGTGGTAAAGAACTTAAAGAAAGTAGAAATAATACTAAATCACGTAGTTTCATTAAATTGTGAATAATTTATTTATTAATGTACAATTATATTTGTTTTATAATTATATTATAATTAACCACTTATACCTTCCAATAATTATGACATGTTTTAAAAAAATCATTTGCGGTTTCCATATAGAAATTATATGCTGATATTATAAGTACAATAAGTTGACGAATTATTTTAATACCTTGCAACAGAGGGAGTTTCCACTATAATTTATTTGTAAATGCGGACATTGCTTATCGTACCAATATGACAAAATGTGTTATCTTAAAGTTTCAAATAATTATTTTAAACGATGAGAGTTAAAGATCTAGAACAAACTGGGTCATTGTTTAAAAATTATGTTAAAGTATTTCATTCAATAATTGAAGTTTAGTTTTTAAAAGATTTCAACAATAGCGTCGTCACTACATTTTCACAAACTTTATTTTCGTCACAACATGTCTATTTGAAAATATTTAAGTGATCGGTGTTTCAAAGCTTTTTTATAATATTCAATCGCGCGCACATAAAAATATGCACGTATACACGCACACACGCACAGACTCACTTGTGTACCCACACATACTCTCACGCTCGTATACAGACCCCCAAGCGCGCACGCTTACATCGTATGTACGTTTTTAAACATGTACTTTTTTTCACGTACATAAATTTTTCTCTGGAGAAATTAAAATATCCCCAATATATAATGAATTTCAATATACTCCACATAATATTATAACATATAGTTAAAACTACCAATCACTTCAATTTGTGTAAAGTGACGAAAGTAAACTTTATTCATCACGAAAATATTCTTAAAGGCTAATAGAAATTAAATGTTTAATATTATTTAATAAAATTATTTGAAGGATATTTGAAATAAAATAGATTTTATTTTAAATACCTGTTTTAATTACGTTTTTAGACTTGTCTGGGTTTTTATAAAACAAATGAAGAATTGAATAATTGATTATTAGTGTGCTAACAATATCTACAAAAAATTTCGCTTAAATATACTTTATATCATCTTTATTTCCGGATTAATACAGTAAACAATCTTTCTAAAATTGAAAATTATTCTTTGATTTCTACCTCCAATACCACAAAATATGGAAATTTAAAAGAACTCTATACACGAAATATTTCTTAAAAATTTCGTGAATGGTTTATGATGATATCTGGTCAAAAAATTATATACCTATATTCAGGACATCGTGGTAAGTTTCGAGTTGAAATAAATAGTTGAAAGTTGAAATATAGATTGAAATAGAGTATAGAGTAAAAACAAGACGTGATCTCCGAGGAAATATTTATTTCACTTAAAACTGTAATTAAATGGGTAACTGGTAGAGAATATCGAGGTCAATGTCTTTTTTTAGCACAACGTCTTTTTATCATCATCATAATATTTCTCACGCAAATTTCTTGATAAATTTTCGGACTAAATTTTTATCAACTTTTGTTGCTTCCTATAAAGATTACATGCTTAACTATGCATTTTGGTATATTGAAAATCATAGGCCTTTGTTATTATTATCTATGATTGCTACTTCGTGGAAATTAAAAAAAAATAGCCTGATGGGAAAATGTTTTACTTGAGACAACTAGAAGAAACCTTATGTCCAAGTCTACTTACATTATACGATAGACTGAAGCATCCTCCGAGCTTCCATTTAAATGTTAACCACTCAGAACCCAACCCGTATCATTAGCAGGTTCAATGGAAAAAACTGGTCTAATATCTACTATGCTTTCATAAGTAGACAAAAAGTTCCTCTAAAATGTTCTTCCCTTCTTTTGAAACTGCTAACTTAGCCATTCTTTAAATTTTCACGTTTTAAATTTATTAAATATTTATATTTTCATGTCATTACTAGCTATAATTTATAAAGAAGACAGGAAAAAGTTTATATAGTACTATGCTCAAGTTTTACAAGCATAAAAGTAGTAGTCTTTAGGGGAGAAAAAGAAAAAAGTAAACTCCTAAAAGTTTATTGAATCTGCAATGCACAAAAAATGCTATCTTGTATTTTTTTATAAAACTCAGGTTATTCTTCATAATAATTCGTAAATGTTATTTCTGCCGAACTCTTTGAATCAATAAAATTAAACTAAGTGCAGATTATATGCCATTGTATGCTTCATACACAGATGTAGGATATTCATCCCTGAAACTCCAACAGGTTTGTCGTATAAATCCACATTAAAATCGAAAATATCGGGACACAAAAATTCATTGTGACAATATAGAACGACTGTACTGTCGTTCGTTTTTTGGGTTAATAGATTAAAAATATTGCACATTAAAAAAAAGTCAACGGAACTATTTGTTATCTGTAATCTGTTATAAAAGTTTACATAACAAACATAGGGTACACAAGTTTTTCAACTTTATATGTGTAGTCAATAAAATCAAACGTTAATTATAGAATCTCCGCTCCGCAGAAACTCCGTCGGTATCTAATACTTGTCGCCAACATGTAGCTGGAGCTAAAGTTTCGTCCTTGCAGGAATCTTTGAGTCTTTAACTGAAAAACCGATTCGAACCGAAATTTAGATTTTGACATGACTTTCGTCTTTGAATTTTGTATCACGTAAATTATTATTAGACAGAAAGTGGAACAGATGGTAATTACATGGAAAAAATCTGAAGAGTACGACGGGTGAAGTATTGTATGTAGTATACATTCAAATGGAAGGAATTTTTCTCACGTTACATTTGCTGCGTGGGGTCGAGCATTGTCATATAAAAATAAACTTTGCGTTTATTTGAAGAAAGTTTAGTCGTATATTTGCTCAATTATTCACAATAAATCTTAGATATAATTGTATTGTTAGCTTAAAAGAATTCTCAATAAATAACTCAATGAATAACTCCATTTACACCCGACCATACACTCAAAAGTATCTTTTGTCAAATATTATATTTTGTTCTAAATACACATTTTTCTCCAACTCCTAGCCACTGGCGTTTACGCTAAAATTAAAATAAGCCACCGAATTTTCATCTCCTGTAACCAGATACTTTAGTCTCTCATTGGTATAATGGGAACTCAGTAGCTCCAATCACACCTTAGCTCTCTTCTGGAGTTGGCAAATTGTTAGCTCATGTGGTAAATAAACGAAATATTTCCACTTCTTTTTCAAAGCAGGAAGTTGGTTTGTCCATTGCATTATAAGAGCATGAAAATAGATCTGCCAAACAACGCATACTTAATCTGGGATATGTTTCAATAAGACTTTAAAATTTTTCTAAATCAATTGTCGGAGGTGGCTTTGGATGCAGTTTATCAGACAAGTCTAAATTCCTATCTTTAAAATTAGGAAACAATGCTTAGCCGTGTCGTAAAAGGGCATACTTTCACCCATCGTTGTGAATATATTGCATGATGCTTCGTTGATTTTCGCCCAAACGTCATTCATGAAGAAAGTATCCTTTAAGTTCAGTTCGAAATACTTCCATTTTTAATTTATTCTTTACTCGTCGATTACTCAATTGAATAGAAGTTAAAATGCCACACTCTTTAGATACCTTACGAGAAATATTCCAAAATTTCTACAATATTCTAGAAATTTGTTGAAAAGATTGGCGGGTTTATAATTTGCCAACTTAAAATTATTATTTTAATTTCTTTTTGGCAATTTTCGATATATTCAAAATATAAAATAAGCCTATTTGATGATTAAAAATGCCAGCTTTTTTAATAGTTATATTTCATTTCTGTAATGCCTGGCCCATTTTCGTTGATTTCCTTATGAACTTGAGGGTGCCGTAATTTTCATAAGCTATTATGTAAATTTTGAAAATTTACGGTTTTTCTTTAAATATTAATAATATTATTGTTATTGTATACTATTGGACTATGTGTATTTAGGTTCAATAAAAGTAAATATTGCCTCAAATATATATGGACTCATTTTCGATAATAAACAATTATATAGGCGGCCCGCATGCCGGGGCTAAAACGTCTTCCCCTCATCTTGTCTACAACATGTTCCACATTACATTTGTTGCATGTCCACCCTGTTTTCAAATACCTATGATGTCTTTGAAGTATCATCCATATCCTAAATTATCTAATAATTAATTTGTTCTATGCGCAACTATTATTACATGTGACCAATAGTTCCATCTGAACACATGGTTAAAAAAATCCCTCACCCTCTTTTATATATTATTCCGTAACGCAAATTCAATGAGTTTGCTGTTTATATACAAAATAATAATATGAATAGAAATCATAATACTGATATAGAATAAAGCTATGAAAATATTTTATATCATTTTTATGGTGAAACTAATAACTCTCTTTCTTTTACTCAGATATAACTAAGGTTTCCAATAGACTGTTACATAACTCGTGAAGTTGCGAGAAAATTTATGAATTAGACATAAAACCTTCCGAGAAAATTAGAGACTTCGCAGAATTAGAAATAAAACCGCCTGTACTTTAAAAAGTTATTTAATTTTTTTTCTTCCTTTAATTCAAAGTTGTTACGTCGTAAAACTTTACAATATTTATTAGAATTTGCCATACTCACATTTTTTTTGAACGCCAAAATATATTTGTGGATAGCTAATTTTAGCAAACTGTTATAACGTAAACATTAAGTTTTGCAAAAATGTAAATTTTTGTAAACTCCACGAATTAAAAATATTTCACGAACTTCGCTACATCTTGACTTTTTTCACCTTTCGTTTACAATTATTTTAATTGATCTTGAAATAGAACCACGATTTACGTAGCCTTTTTGAAAATACTTTAAGGAAAATTCTTAATATGCAAAGGAATATTATCAAATACGTTGTACCGCTTCGTACCAACGGACTGTGCAATGAGAAATATAATCAGAGGATATCCGTTGTGAGTACGCCATTTTAGTATGTGTCGATACAGTGGCGCTTCCTTACCTGACGATTCTATATGTGTTTGAAAATTATTTTAATATATAAAATGGCAAACTATGCTGTCAAAAATTGTAACAGCGATTCAAGATGAACTTTCAAAAAAAATAATGGTATATTATTTCATCAATAAATAATGCATATAAAAAATACGACTAAATATGTTTTTAAAATACGACTATTCGTGTTTTTTAACTATCAAGCAGTAGTCAAAGGGTTCAGCATGCAAAATACTGCACAGTGAAAATACATTCCTATGAAGTCAAGAACATTTTTAATTTCAAAAAAATTGTAATGTAATACCATTTATATTTCTACAAAATTTTGTTTTAGTAGTAGAACCTGTTGGATATATGTAATTGTCTTTTATTTTCATTTAATGACTTTCAAGTTTCCGAAAGATGAATGTAATCGAGAATCTTATGCAATTCTGTCAATTAATAAATTTAGAGTTTAACATTTGTTCGGAAGAAATACAAATTTCTTATTTTTTTTATTATTTAAGAAAAGAACATACATAAAGTACGAAGTATTTAAAAAAAGAGTACAGTTGCAGTTATCTTATAATAAAGAACTGATTTGTAAGAATTATTTACAATAAACCCCACCATTTTTTGGATTTCTAAAGTTCTTTTACGTATAAGAAATTAAGAAATTTAAAATTATAGACAATTATGATATATATATCTCACTTAATAATTAACATTACCTAACAATAATATACTTTCTGTTAACCATAAAATGTATTAGTGTCTCTTTAGTTAATTATACACACTTTTTAAATTTGGAAAATATGTGTCATTCGTATAAATTTTTCCTTTTCTTTGACTTAATAAACTGGGATATTTTCGTTGTTGCTGAAATACATTTGTTTCAAACTAAAAGCAAAAAATTGAAAAGGAAAATCATGAACAAAAAACGTATTTTTAAGTTGAGTGAAAGTGAGTGTTTCTTTTGATATTAACGATATTGAGCTAAATATTTGTCTTGCATTTAAAGTTTATTATTAATATTTTCGTTTATATTTATTAAGTATGTAGTATCTTATCATCAATTTAACGTAAAAATAATGAAAAATGTTTAGCAAAAACAATAATTGTGCTCTTTATTATTAACTCTATATTACTAATAATTTTTTTAAATAAAATGGAACAGACAGAGCCTTACTTTTATGTCTATTCTTTCTTTTAGAAACAGTGAAATTTTCAAAGTTTTTACCAAACTAAATTTTTCTTCAATTTAATGCATATGTGATAAGCACATATTCCCAATATTTCGTGAAAATATGAATTACAAGAGAACAATAATCGATCAAAAATAAATTTAGAATCAACCATCTTGTGGCCCTAAATCGATTTGTCTCATTTTATTTTATTGCAAAAGAAAAAAATCTCATTTTATTTTATTGATGATGGTATGATGGTATTAAAAGAATAATGGTATATTCCTTCATCAATAAATAATGCATATAAAAAAATACGACTAAATATTTTCATGTTTCTTTAGTATATTTGGTCAAATAATTGAATATGATGCTCACTCGATGGAATTCGTTGAGTGTTTGTCAATTAATACCAAAATAAATAAAAGTAATTCTACGTATTTAAAATTTATTATGTAATCTTCGAATATAAAAAAAATGATACAGTAACAATTGTGATTTGTAATGCGAAGCTTATAATCTTTAACAGTGTGAATTATATCTTCAGATGCCACAGGTAATGTCCGGCACTTTGGAAATTCAACGGTTGGTATCCCAACCCCCGCAAAGGCACTTCACTTGTTGACATCTAGCAATAAACATGGCGTTGTCTAGAACTTTATAGTCTTTGTAGATGATATATTTATATTTTTAATTGAATCAGTTTTTATTTCGTTAATTACATAACATAATTAAGAATAAAACTCTTAAAATACTCCTAAACTTGATATACATTTCTTTTGTAATTTACGTCTATGTTCGTGTGTTTAACGTGTATAACTTCTCTATATATCGCACGGTGTCTGAAAATGTATATTGCGATAGACGAACAAATGGATAGATACCGGACGCATTCCTTAAGCGTTAGTTTTTTTTCCAAGTTTACTATAGAATAAATATAACGGGCTAAAAACAAAAAATATATATTCAGTAAGACCCATAGGTCGAAGATCGTCAGTCCAATACAAAAAAAATCTATTAAGATGTGGTGTTATGTCCAAACCAAACTAATTTGAAGGGTGCCTCTTATTATCATGATATCAGTGTAACAATTATAATAATATAAATTTCTTCATCCACGCCTTAATTTAAGAATATATAATAATTTCAAATATGACTCAGTTTTATTATTGATATAACATAATCGTCTATCAGTGTAACAAAGTGTAAAAATAAAAGCACATACATATTATAACAGCAAACATCATGAAATATCCATTCATGATCAATTTAATATTAACAAATATTATGAGGAAAATTATTGTATAACTTACAAAAAAAACATATTCTTTTTTAATATGATAATTTGATATTTATTCTTATGTTTGAATAAAAAATTAACTGTACTACTGAATGAAATAATATAAAAATTAAGAAAAGATAAAAATAATGACAATGGTTTAAATAAAAATGATTGTAACTGAGTAGAAATAATAATAATTATTATTACTACTGACTGACAAAATATTTAGTGCATTGAACTTATTAAACTTTCATCAAGCTTATTTCTGAATTTGAGCCAAATTATACATCTCAATATTTATTTAAACGATATTTGTTCCCTCTATATTATTGGAATACCATCAATGTAATAGTGTTAGTATCATACCAGTTCATACCAGTTTTAACTACATAGGTTACTCAATATGTATTTAAACGATATTTTTTCCTTCTATATTATTGGAATACTATCAAGTGTTAGTATCATACCAGTTTTAACTACATAGGTTATGATGTATACAACAATAAAATATAACCGGAACGATAAATTTCTATACAATTATATGGAAATTCTATAGGAATCGCATTAAAATAACCTGATTAAATTGTCATATATTTCTTTTCAAAGAAACAAAATATATTTTAGTAAATTAAGTTTTTAATTATGTGATGTACAACTTATGTTTTATTGAATAATCCTTGTAATCTAACAATTATGATATTCTTAATCTAATCAAAATCAATAATCTCGAAAGTCACACTCGAAATATCTTCAATTTAAAAGTTATTCCTTGATGACCTTTACTTCATTTATTAAATACTAGAGTGTGCACGGTTATTAGTTGATTATAGTCGGCAACGAGTATCCAGGCACACAGTTGTACAATATCGGTGTGCATACCTCCGGTCGATGATTCACATTAACAATACGAGCAAAATATTCGAATAAAGCTTTCAACGAACCGGTAAACTTTGCCGACACCTGTTGGCGCCAATGTTACCGGTAGGTGCATGTTGTAGGAAACTACGCAGAGGCATGCAACTGGGTAATGATATAGAGAGCTCATTACCTAGCTATATTGTTACATAAATATTGGGATTTATAACGCTGTTAAGATTTAGATGTTAAATAGGCCGTAAATGGGCATAGACTTGCACCTTCGATTAACAATTTTAATAATCTCCAATAAAGCCTATAATATAATTTATATAAATGACTACTGTCTTTGAAATGAACTGTTTTAAATATTTAATATATTTGGCGTTAATTTTGTGGAAATTCATTATTCATAGTTAAATGAAACTACGTTATGTAGTATTATTTCTACTTTCTTTATGTTCTTTACCACGACCTAGGTTTCGTTTTATTACAGTGTCAGAGATAGATCCGGCGTAACATGAAGGAGCCCCACTTCTATTAAAATTCGGCGATTCCCATCATAAATATGGCAAGAAAAATATTTTAATATTTCCAGCGAAATTAGTAGCTCTTTAATCACTGTCAATAAATACATAAACAGAAATAACGTGGTGGTTACGGTTATACCACGGTGGGGATGGTATGGTTTTTTGAACTTTTGTTGATTAAAAGACCCATATAAAGTTTTATATTGCGCTTATTATATAGTATCGGATCAATTAAGTAGCAAAGAAAGTTTCTCCGTTACAGTCCAGCTTCCTACACGAAGTAGTGTTATTATTACCACCAAAAAGTTTAATTTCCTAAATGATTTCGATTTTTCGAATTGTAAAACCTAATGGTTAGTCCAGCCATAATAACACTTAAGATGTGATTGTATAGATTGGTTCCATATTAATCTCTCGTCATACTATGATAGGCACATGTCTTTTGTGATTTGAAACAAATGGACAGAAGTGACACAGATTTTTTAGCATCAATTTATCATTTGTTCAAATGCTTGTATTTAAAGATCAGTAATATTACGAATGGTAATTTAAACTATTGTTTCATTACCAATTGCTTTGATTCTTCGATGTAACAGAATGCGGCGTATACAGTTGGCGTACGATAACCGGAATTTAAATTCACAAACAAAATGTTGCGTATTTCTCATGCTGTTCAGTCACATTAATAATTTTAAATTCCTAAATAAAATTAGATCAGTTCTAGAAATTGGTTTATTACTGCTAAGTTAAGCAAAAACGTTCTAGAAACATCCTGCTGCACGTAAAAAACTCACGATTTTTCCAATTCGCACTGTAAATTTGTCACCGGATTTCGAAGTTGCGAAGTCATCAGCTTACTTGTATTCGTTAAAACTTAAGTGGAAGTAAATACTTAATTTTAAAAATGTAATTCGATATAGATACACACTTATAAAAAGTCACTATACTTTAATTTGCACACATAATAATTACCCTCTCACCTAATTTTTCTTCATGAACTATGGGGTAGAAATATTGGCAGATTTTTGTGATAGAACTTTGTAGTAGAAATATTGGCGTTCATGTAATAATTTGGAATCAAATTCATTTAGCATGAATATTGAGTACGCATGCTAAAGGAATAACTACAGAAGGTCATCACTGGTCGCTCATTATTAAAACAAAATTCTTATAAACACGATTTCAGAAGAAAATCGCAGTTGACAAAAAATCTGAAGGATATAATCTAAAGGACATAATATCACAATACATAGGTGGCATGCATGTATGAAAACACCATATATTACTAATTTAATATATAAAGTTTAAGACCTGAAAGGTTTGAGAAATCCAACTTTTTATTTTAATATGAAACATAATGTTTATCTTAGAAAAGGAACGCTACGAAAACGAGATTACATTTTTATATTTTTCATTGAAATAATTTTACAAAAAATGAGAAATATAATGAAAATAAAATCTGAAGTGCACCAAAAAGGTAAAAAGTGAAAAAAGTGCGTGCACGCGCTTATGGCGAAACGATCCTGTGACTGACGCTTCTGACTTAAATATGTTCGAATAATTGCCATTATGATACGATAGCGCTGCTACCGCACTTTTCTTGGTGAAACTGTATGCAGTAATTTAATACATGAAATACCAAAAACAACTCAATTTTGCTTTTGAACAAATAAATGTAGTAAAATGTAGATGTTTTTGTTAAATTGATATAACTAACCGTTTAGCGTTTAGTTATATCAATAACGTTAAATTACGAAATTTCTTTCCTGGATTCCCAAAGAAATGACAATGAACTTGAAAGAAAAGTTTTTTGAATCTATTAGTAAATAAAATTAATAGCGCTGTTTTCTAATTTAGGATTATTGACGTTATAAATGTTATATTGATAGTCGGTCGCACTTCGCTTAAAGCTTTGTGTTCTGTTTGCAAAAATTTGTATCTCCATTTTCATACGCTTACACATTTTCTCATGATATTAAAAAATATATATGTTCAAGTAAATTTAAAGTGTTATTACTAGTAAATTGATCGCTTTTGTTTTTAATTTTGTGTTATTGCTCAAATGTGTTTTGTGTATAATTTTTAAAATTATATAACCGTCCTTTAGTGCTATATATAAAATTATAGAAAGCACGGAAAGTTATAGAAAACAACATTGCGTCAAAATAACACGACCAAAATTTAATGTTTAATTTGAACTGCAACAAAATGTAATAATTTTATTGACAAAAACGCGACAGTCATTTTTCTACTATACGTGCATGGCTTAGATAATATTTTGGTATCGGACTTACCAGTAATATTTGAGTAAGTGGGGAAAAGGTCGTTTTTGGCCTTTAGAATTCTCCAATACTATTTTACTTATTTTTACCAAAGCTGTGAGTACATAAGTGGTTAAAAATAAAGAATCTGATATTATTTCAATTCGAATCCAATAACTTTTGCTTAAGTTTTTGAAGAACACAAGTTTAGCAATATCTATCTAATCGAATAATATGTAATCTCGTCACTATGAAACGAAAAAGCTCATAAATTAATGGAGACTCACTTCAAATCTTATAAGGCTTCTAAAACATATACTTCTCATATATACACAAATATCTTTTAAGTAAACAAACTACCAGATTGTCATTTATTTTCAAGTTTTCTTTACATTCGTTATATAGGTTAAAGTCAATCAGTTTAAACATAAAATGATAAATAATAAAATATGACTTATAAAAAGACAGAACTATCTTTAAAATAACATTTAATGGCTGTGCGTCACCGACGAATATTTCAGTTCGTTAGTCTAATATAGTAAGTTAATCTAACGTAGTATAATATTTAAATATACACCAAAAAATGGGTAATCAATGCGAGTCAAAAACAAATCTACGGTTATATAGATAGTGACCTGTGTTGGGGAATAAAAAATCAGTTTAATTTTTACCATTAGTACTGTTATATTTTACTACATATTACATGAAGTATATTCTTATATGACTGGTGCTATCTTATCTTTTTATGATTAGGCTTCTAATCATAAAATCCTAATCATAAAATGATAGCATCAGTCGTATAAGAATATATTTCATGTAATATATAGTGAAATATAATAGTACTAATGGTAAAAATGACTTATAGTAATTTATTATTATTTGTCATTTTGTGTCTAAACTGATTAACTTTATACTACACAACTAAGTAAAAAAAAATTTTAAATAGATGACAATTTGTTAGTTTGTTTATTTAAAAGATGTGTTTATATGAGAGGTGTGTATTTTAAAAGCCTCAAGAAATTTGAAGTGGGTCACCATTTATTTCTGAGCTTTTCGTTTCATGGTGACGAGATATTTCCATTTATTTATATTTTCATGAAAGTATTTCTTTCCGAAGACTAATTCAAAATAAGTAAAACAGTATTATCAAATTCCGCAGACCAAAAACGAACTTTTGCCCACTTAGTTGAATATTACTGGCAAGTCCGATACCAAAATAATATGTAAGTCATGTATCTATAGTGGAAAAATGACTGTAGCGTTATTGTCATTGAAATTTGTACATTTTGTTGCAGTCCAAATTTAACATTGAATTTTGGACGTGTTGTTTTGACGTAATGTTATTTTCTATAGTTCTCTGTGACTCCTCTAATTTTATGTAGCTGTAAAGTATTCTTTAAATGCTTTAATATATATTAAAAATGATGCACAAAACACATTTGAGCTATAACACAGAATTAGAAACAAAAGCGATCAATTTACCAGTAACGACACTTTAAATTTTCTTGAACTTACCTATTTTTTGATATTAAAATGAAGATACAAATTTATGCAAATAAAACAAAAAACTGCAACCGAAGCGCGACCAAATATGAAAATCACATTTATAACGTCAATCATCCTAATAGCATTCATTTTAGCATTCAGAGAATAGCGCTATTAAGTTATTTTTACTAATACATTCACAAAACTATTCTCTCAAGTTCATTGTCTGGTCTTTCCCAATATGAAAACACGAGAATTTACTTACCTGTTACGGCAACGAGTCATTTGACGAAATGCGGCGAAACGAATGTGCGACATTATGGAAATAACCTTTCAGATAATAATCAAAACGTGCAATGAACAATAAGTTGCATGTAAACTAACGAAAATATTTGTACTCATCAAATAATTATGATTTATAACAAAGGTATTGAAATGTGTATTTAGCATTTATTCTGCTGGAAATTATTTAGGGACCAATGATTATTGCGTCACTTCCTTATTAAATTGATCAACTTGTGATATGAAATATCAGATAGCAATAAGGAGGAGGTAACGACGGAGAGAGAAATGTGCCAAGTTTAATTATGTAGTTACATATATTTAATCATTAAGCCTATTTAAACTTGTAACCTCTTATCAAATAACAAGGTCCAGTTTCTCGCGTAATATTTACTGTTCACCTAGCAATACTGCCCTTCAATTGAAGACAACACATGGAGAAAAACAAACTAATTTCGTAAATGTGATTTTCGTTGGTTTTTGAAGTAAAACTTCTGTACACACGCTTGACTTGGGGAGTGAGCTGATGAATGCGTGACGAGAGCGAAGTTGAGAGGGAGATATAAGTTAGTAAAGACAGAAAGAGAGAGAGAGAGAGAGTTACGTTTCGTATATTACTGTAGGGACAAGAGAGAGAGGTGCGAGCACACATATTCTTTCTCCTGTTTCTCTCATAGTCAGTTATGTTTCATACATCTAAGACACAGTGGTAGCCTATTGTCTGTATCACACTGTAGGAGCAAGAGAGAGCAGTGCGCGCGCACATTTTCTTTCTCTCTTTGTCTCATAGTCAGTGCATGAAATATATATATATATATATATATATATAATATATATATATATATATATATATATATATGCGAGTTTGCTAGCGTTACCCGAACTATGATTTTTTTATTATTTTGTAATTTCATTTCGTTCTTGAACAATTTTATAAATTATTATTTTGTTCAATACATTAAATATTCTACGTTTAAAGTGAATAAAATTTTAAATGCCTTTTAAAGTTTGGAATTTTACTTCAGTCTTGTCGTCTAAAGCACACTCATTTTTTATGTTACTTAATGTACGAGTATATTTAATTCAAAATTCCTTAAGGGATAACAAAAACGTTTCTCAAAGTACCGCTAAATGATTTTTGATGCTGTTTTTTCTTAAGTGAGCGATATCTTCAATAAAATATTAATTATTCATATTCTTGTTATTTTCAGTAAAGAGAAATATTACATTTGGTATTCAAGAGAACAAACTAATAAATCATCATACCACATATAAGCCTTTATCACCTCCAAACCGTTTGTAACTTGAGACTGTAGCACCCGACTAATGAAAATGTAATAAAGCCCAATTAAATTAACGACATAAAAATAAAGAACAAGTTTCTTAAGATTGTTATTAAAATTTCATAGTATTACTGTAACGAGAGAAAAAATTAAATAATCTTTTATTATGTAAAAGCCTTAATATTAAATCGCAAATCTCCCAAAAGGAGCTGCTCCGTGAGTAATGGCGGCGTCTATGAGGGACGTTATTTATTTCTGAAGAATAGAGTGGAGATAATTAAGCTCTGCGTAAATAACGTTATAAAATATATTTTGTGGCTTCAATTATTATTTGGCTTTCATCTTAAATTAAGTTGCGTCCTCTTTTGAATGCATTGAAAGAATAGAAGCAGTATTGACTATTTCTTCCATTTTATTTAAACTCCGACAACGATGTTATTATTCATAGCAAAAATGTAAGAATACAATTTAAGAATAATAGCTCAATGTTTTACACTTCACTGCAAATATTTTGGTTAATTTGATCGTTATATTGTAACCTGCAGAGAGCTGAACGGTTTTTAGGTTACGAATTTATATATTCTCTATAGAAATTTTCTTCTAGATCATGAAAATTCCTCTATGCAAAAGTTTTATTACTTAATATTCAAACAAAAAAACGCAATGATTTAATATGTAGGTGTTTATTTATTAACATTAGGGAACTATTTAGGTAGCCTATTGATATGGTCGGTAATAAGATTTCAGAATTAGAAAAAAAAAATTTACACGAGTTATCAAAACCAAATTGCTACGCTATTTTTATTAGTTGATCACGTAATTTATTTATGTAGAAATGATGGAGTACTGAAATAATTTGTTTCCATCTCTGATAGTAGGATAATGATTTCTGAATCATAGCTACATAATGTGCGCGTTAGAACACGTTACGTTAGTAACGTGTTGTTCAACAATAGTATTGTGTATATATAAAGTAAAGTTAACTTGACTACATGGAAAGTTAAATGTGGGTATACACACAGTGAACCTTCAACGTAGCATTGCTTAAATA
The DNA here is from genome assembly GCA_039881145.1 of Druceiella hillmani. Taxonomy (NCBI): domain Eukaryota; kingdom Metazoa; phylum Arthropoda; class Insecta; order Lepidoptera; family Hepialidae; genus Druceiella; species Druceiella hillmani. Next base: position 34,311,738 of record JAYKKI010000014.1, on the reverse strand, counting down.
GTGTTTTAATTTGATTTTTATTTTAATTGTTTGACTGTAGGATCATTGTGCAGTACAACAGTGAGTACTAAATTTGTTAATATTTTTATATGGAAAAATGAATAACAAAAACAAAGCATTTATTTTAAAAAACATCCAATATTCGTTATAATATTTGCGTTCAAAAATTGGATATTATTTATTTTTTAATATTTGACCTCTGCAATACATCATGAGTATTGCATAGTGCTTTATGAGTTATCTTACTAGCGCGGTAAGACATGTTTTTAGTTGTCCAATAATATTTTTATAGGAGATTTTAGAATTATTTAAACAATTTTATAAAACCACCACTATTTCCTAGTTTTAAGTTCTCATTTCTGTCCGTTGTCCCCACGTTTGCCTGTTTTTTTTTAATCTAAATGAAGTTATTAATTTTTCCTTATTTTCAGCAAAACCGCATAAAATGAAAATTCTGCTTAACTTAAAAATAAATAAATAAGAACTTAAAATGGTAGAAAATTGTACTTTTCATATGTATCCTAAAATAATTACCCTGTATTTGTTTTTATGCTTCAGCTTTTACAAAAATACGCGATTTACGAACTATATTTATTAACAGATATTATGTGATCCGTGATATATAATAACGTTCCAAAATAAATTAATGTTATAAAATACCAATGTGCATAGAAATAGAATAATGTAATAAAATATCTTGTTAAAGTTATAAAGCCGTGTAAAATATCAATGCGTATGAAGAAACCAAAGAAGCAAGCCACTATCGTACGAAATCGCATTCATTGATTTTGCTTCCACCAATTTGGTGGAAAATAATTGAATCTTAGTTTGAGGGTAATGTTGCCCAATAAAATTGTTATTTGATAAATAATTAAAGCTGATAAAAGTGCTACTTAATGAAAGGGTGTAAAACAGAGATATATTAAAAGATTACGTTTCAAGTGAAATCTCTCTATTTTAGTGAAGAAATTAATTGTACAGTAATTAAGGGGAAATTCGGGGGACAAAAATACAAGCTTCATGTATTCTCAGAGACAACAATTTAGATTTTACCATTTTCTTGTCTTAATAAGTAAAACTTTTACTTTAATGGTATTATACATATTTTTATATCCATAGTTCCTTGAATTATAAACTTATCCAAACTTAAAATTTTAAATTTAAATGGAAGCAAATGTAAATTTTTCAATGAACTTTATTTTATCGAAACTAATATTATTTATGTTTATTTAAATATTTTATTAAATAATGCAAATAAAACTAAATAGACTGATATATTTCAGTAATTAGCCACTTCCTTCGACTTTTCTCATTTAACTGTTATATGTTTCTAAGTTGATATATACCATAGGCACATGTTATAACAAAGTGTTAATATAATATATGTTTTTGAATAGTAACCATATATCTGAACATCGGTACAAATGAAATGGTCAAAGATTCCTTACCGTCACAATTATCTATGTTTTTTTATATCTGCCAACTCATAGCCCTAAATTATGTTCTATAAATAATTTCTTTCTCGTATAGGCTGCTAGTTTATGCATGATTAAAATTGTACATAAAAGTTTTGCGTAAAAAATTCAGAGCTATTTATTTATAACTTTTTGGAGGGCAAATGCGCTAATAAAATTTTGTTTATTTCATTGCCTTACATATCCTGTTATCAATTGAAAGTGTGGATTATATAAAAATATTTTTTTTGGAATTGTATGTAACGAGTTCTACGATTTTTGAAAAATATCCACTGAAAATATTTCCCTTCACGTGTTCGAAACAGATGAGCTAAAATAATGAATAACCAATAACTTCCTATAAATTTACCTAAATTATAGTGGAAAACTATAAGAATGAATTCAAATCTATAGTTTTTTAGAAATTTATTTATTCATATTTTAATACTTAGAAAATATGTACTAGGCAATAATTTTAGATGTGGAAGATAATGTAACCATTATTAAATAGTTCAGTAATGAACTCCTAAACGTTTATATGTATCTTTGTGTACACGGAACCTTCGTAGCGCGTAATCTCACCGTCCTCAACATATTTTATTACTTATCAAGTCCACTTTAAATGTGACTAACGTAATGTACAATGTATATCATTTGTGATAAATATTGAAATAACATAAATTATATATTTATATTTATGCGCGATATTTTTAACAATAAAAGTTATTTCTATAGGATAGAATTAAGCTTATTTATTTACATTACAAATTAAGTTTAAAAAGTTGTAAACGTCATAAACACGTTCCACGTATTACATTTTACATTTATAATTAAAAGTGAAATAATTAATTAATTATCATGTTTTGCTACGTCTCATTAGTAGTTTTCCTCTTTCAGGCGTCTCATCCGATTTAAGTGTGGAAATTAAATGTTTTACATGCAAACACACAGATTCGGATATATTTGTGCATTTAGATAACGGCATCCGGAAAATTATTTTTAGTTGGAGAAACGAAAGCTAAAGGAAAACTTCAGTAATTTTTCTGTGAACATAGTCTATTTTTTATTGACAGGATGGACATACTAAATTTCTGCCGTCTAAAATATATTTATGAGTGATACCAATTTAGTGGGCTTTTGATTGTAACATTATACAGCGTGGGATAAACTCGTTCATATTTTTAATAGTTTTCGTGTCTTATAATAGAAAATTATATTTTCATTGGTGGTCTGTAATTACTTGATAGTAAACATTTGGTATTTTGTGTATGAAAACCCGTAAGTGCATGTCTTTTTAATCAATTGTGCTCAACAGCAGCCGATTTTTGCACCATAATGTTAATTAGGATAGAATAAATATTAATTAAATGTTTGCTCCATATTATTATTTATTTTTGGGATCGAAGTTATTGGCGCAGACGAACGCCATCAAACATATTTACTTTAGACATCGCCATGTAAGCTTAGCCGACGTAAGAAAAGTGGGCCCAATGTTAGTTATGATGTTGTTGAGACTAACATTTCTGACTCTTATATGTTGTTATAGCATATATCACATGCAAGACGTTATCTTCAATAAATATAGACTCTATTAATAATCTCAAACGTAATCTTTACAAATTCCCATTCATGCACATAACTATCGTTTAATTTAGTGATCACTTTTCTAATCTTTAAATTCTTACCAGAATTGACTTGGGTTGGCATAAAAATACAATGCCTGTATAGACCTCCACACGCATCATACTTTCAAACAATCTGGGAGATTACGCCTCATGAAGTCGTCAGTTTAAGGGGAACGGTAAAAACTCAAACCCCTCGTAAACTAGCTACTCAAAACCTAGCCTCGCGTGCACGCCCGAGGTCGCCGAAGCCGCACGCCCAACCACGGATAGACAGGTCCAGCTTGAGTCTCCTAAAACATTATCCTAGATAGCCACAAATTAGATTCTACATTTCTGAGTGAGACCTATATTAGTATTCAAAACACTATGTATGGAAAATAAAATTTCATTTTCGTTATTAAATATTATTGGAATTTAACCTTTTTAGTCAAACATAAATAATATCCACATATGGGTAAAGAAGAAAAAATTGCATCAAATGTATATATTTATTGATTATACTATAGTATTTAACTAGAGAACACTAAAACACTATTAGTAAAATAAAAATAACCGAGAGCTGCAGCTTGCATTACTTAATAAAAGTCACAAAATTATACCAGTCACAAAATTATAAACATATGTTACATACACCATACAATGTATCTTCAGCTAGATTTTAAAAGTTCTTCTTAAACACTCTTACTAAGATCTAAAACAAACCCAGAATTAAAGCAGATTTTCCGACTTTAATTGAATTGGATTTTGCTTAATAACTTACGAAAATACTTAAAGGGGTTTTGCTGTAAATAATCTTCCCTTTAATAATTTAAAGTAATAATTTCACAACTATAAAATGATCTTATGATTAGATAGTATACGATGAATTTGAAAACACAAGATGTTTCCAATAAATGTATGCATAATGCAAGTGCTACTCGCATGTGTTTGTATTTGCAAGTGCTACTTGTATAAATGTAAGTTAGTCCAATTTAATATATAAGAGCAAATGTGTCCCTTTTTAGGGTTCTTTACTGGGGCAAAGGAAGAAACCTTATTTTTGCGATGACATCAGTTCGCCCGCTCGTCTGTCATAGGTCGTCAGCGCGTCGCCAATGCGCGCAACGCCAATCGCGAGCTCGTCAATGAAAAGAGATACAGATCTAAAATTTTCTCATAAAACGCAGTTTGATTTAAAATAAATATTGTATTAAACATTATAATTCATTTAGTTTTAAGGTTTTAGCATACCCTTGAAAAAACTTCTGAGTGTAGTGAAAAAACGTATGGATTTTTTAAAATTATGAGACGGAGGATCACGATAAAGAGATTAATTTAATATTTATTTTTAATAATTTTTTTTAAAACGGCATCACTTCTTTAGCTCTTATTTGTTTTTAACATTATACATACCTTGTGATTGAAAAATGACTAGAAAATATTTTTATATGTAAAATATTGTATTACACAAATGTTGAAAAATACACAAAAAGTATTGGTTTTACCTTATATATATATATATATATATGTATAAAAGATATGCTTAACAGTTTGTTTACGTATGAAAAATATTATTGAATTTTTTTTAATAGTTTAATAGAAAATTATGTACCTTGAAGTATTTAAACTTATGCGTGTCTGTACGAAATCCTCCTAGTGTAAAATTTACCCATACTTAAGAGGTTATTTAAAGTGGATTATTATAAAATATACCGTATATCAATATAAGTCAATAAAGTGTTTATTCCAAATGCTTAAAAATATTAATTCTGAACTTACTCTTATCAACTAAACAATAAATTTGGTTTTTATCAAGTGACACGAATGACAGGCCCGTGTATTTGGTTTTTATATACTATAAAGGTGATAAAATTTCGTTTATTCTCTGCACTAGTTATACGATCAAGTTAGTCTTTTCTCGAGGATCCAAAAGAAATAAACAAAATTAAAGTCACACAGGCTATTTATATATTATGTTACTTAATGTAGTTAAAAAAAATTGAGCGTGTTAGAGAGTTTTCTCTTGATTTTGTTGTTAAAACATGGCTTTATTTTTTTATTTTAACTAGCTGTATCGGCAATTTCAATGGCTTGTGGATGTTTAGAAAATTATGATTACGTTACCGGTCAAATTAATACAGGTAACGTCATGTACTGTAATAATTATACTTTTTAAAGTAAGTACACTGTACTGAAACGTCAAATTGCCGTGTAATTGTTACACATTTCTTATATCAACTTGAAATTTTCATTTTCTAAGAATTATACAAAATTCCTTAATCATATACATTTTCAGTAATACACATTTCCGGTAACATATGGGCAACCTTTGGGCTGGGTTGATTTGATTTTAATTAGATTGGGTTGAGCTGGATTTGATTTATGTTGGGTTTGATTCTGTTGAGTTGGTTTTGGTTCGAGTTGCTTTGGGTTGGGTTGCGTTGGATTGGATTTGGGTAGGGTTGGGTTGAATTGCATTGAGTTCGATTGGGTTAGGCTGGATTAGATTAGGCTAGGTTTAGGTTGGTTTGGATTGGGACTGTTGGATTTTGTTGGATAGGATTCACATAGGTTTGAGTTGCGTTTACTTGGTGTCGGGTTCGGTTGGGCTTGGTTTTTGGGTTGGGTTGGATTGGAGTTGTTTTGCATTAAGTTTATTGGATAGTGTCGGGTTAGGATTGCATCGGCTTGGGTTGGGTTTAGTTTGCCCAGGGATGGGTTGGATTTGCTTTGGGTTGGATTGGGTTATGTTGGGTTAAATTCACTTTGGGTTGTGTTGTCTTTTGGGGTGGATTATGTTGGGTTTGGTTGGGTTATAGTGGGTAGGTTTGGACTGAGTTTGCTTTGAATTTGATTGTGTTGGACAAGGTTTTGTTGGTATTGTATGTGTTGGGTTGTGGTTGGTTGAGTTTGCTTTGAATTGAGTTGGGTCGGGTTAGATTTGCTTTATGTTAGGTTGAGTTGATTTTAGTTGGGTCGGGTTAGGTTTGCTTGAGTTGGGTTGGTTTGTGTTGGACTAGGTTTGGTTTTGTTATTGATGTTAGTGACATTAACAGAATCTTTATAAACTCATCACTTTATATGAATCTAGCATTTGAGAATTATTTAAACTGCAGGATGAAGTAAAACTGGTAAATATTTAGGAAAACTCTATGTTCGATTTAATATTAGAACAAAAAATATAGTAAACGAACATGATAACAACAAGCGAAACTAACAATAAGAGGTTCCATACATGCTTAGGTCCCCATTAAATGTTAAATATTTAAAGATACATTGTATTCTTTTTAAAATATCTATAAATATTAAAATAATTTTTTACTACGTAAAGACATTGCCAAGTACCAAGTCCACTGGGGAAAAAAAATAATTTCATTTCCTGTATCTTATTAACTTATTAATGCAAGATGAGCGAATAATAATTAAGTGAAAACAATTTTGCATTTAATTAGTTATAAAACGCTGTTATTCCAATTTTTTTTACATTTTTGGTATTCGTGGTTAAAAAGTCAAGGGAAGAAGCATACACTGCTAAATACTTTTGAATACTCATATCTGGCGAAAGCGACACGGGGTCAGAAAAAAAATTTATATTTTCAATTTCATTTTGAAAATTCATTTCATCCTCAAGTTTGATGCATGGGGTGGTACTTCCAAATAATGTTTTTCTTAATTTTTCTATTCACGTAATTCTACTACCTCTTTTTATAAAAACGTGTCGGTTTCAAACAGCAAGAACTATAATGTGGAGGGACATGACTAAGTTTTAAGAGTTCTACTTTTGATTTTCGGTTATGAACCCATAAAAATATTCTACTATGTATTTTAATATTAGATATTTTTTGTCACAATTATTGAATAATCAATAATATTCTGTCGTAGATGGGATTCAGACACTTTATACCTTTCAATAAATTACCGATTAAAAAAAGAGTAAATTAAAATCTTAGTTACTGACAAAATAAACTAGGTAAGTCACAAATTATTTTAAAATATGGAATGATTTGACCAATATTATGTACATGTCATTTTGAATCATAAGGTTTAGTATTCAAAGTGATGTTTTTTGGAAAATTAATTTAATATTATATATGCAGTATTTTGTCACAAATTTATTTTTACCTCCTGCAAAAAAGAACCAAAGTAAACAATAAGTAAGCTGTTATTCGGTTCAATTTACAGTGCTTCTTTAAAAACTTAAAATTAAAGTGACATTTTTATAATAAAGTATGTTTGAAATGAATCCTCGGTGGCTCTAAATATCGGATCGACGTAGTTCTCGGAGGCGGAAAGTATAAAAAAACTCATCACAACTTCTCATTTCGTTACATAAAAGGAGCTGTGTTTCAGTCAACGTCCAGGTGCTTTGTCGTCACATATTTTGTCCGCGTATCACCTTCAATTTATTTTGTTAGGTGGATAGTACTAAAAGAAAAGCTTAAATCGTGGGACTTACTTTTCATATATATGTGTCTTCTAGAAAATTGTGAATATAAAGTCTACAATATTTATACAAAATTGCAGCTGAGCCTACAATTTCTACGCAAAAAAATTGGGGAGTTCCGGCAATCTTCAAGGTAATGAAAAGGTAATACAATTTGGGCGCTGCCGTTAGGCGGCCCTCAGTCGGTAATAATCAGGTTTATTAGATATCTTTACTGGTAGGAGTGGATTACCATTTACTGTAATAATATGGTCACTTGCTTGTACAAGGTTGCAAAGATTCTCACCTAAATAAAACTTAATATATGAAGGTTTAGTGTATAGTGATAATATCTATTTCTTTATTTTAGGTTTTCGAGTGCTTTGTAAAAAGTTTAAAAAGCTATTCATCGATGTATCTTAGTGGTTGTAAACGGAATAATAAATTGTTAGACCCTACCTTCTACAAAATAATTTAGTGGCCACATTGTTAATTGTTTCAAACAGTCTTGGGTTGTCAGGTGCAATCTAAAAAAAAATTAATGTCACCTTTTAACGCGTGAGAATAAACCGATATAAAATAATTTCCGGATTTATTTATTAAAATCAATATACATATATATATATATATATATATATATATATATATATATCTATATATATATATACATACATATATATTATAAAAGTGTACAATGTGCGAGTCGCTAAAACTCAGACACGAGTCCCGGTACGGTCAAGGTAGTTATAACGTGTGGTAACCTTGTATCCTCCAACGAAGACTATAAATTTCTGCAAGTATATTTCATCGGAAATGAAGACATAGAAATTAATCAATAATGGGCACATATCAGTTAATTGAGATGAGAAATAATCCAAGATGTACAGAGGATCATACACAAATACAATCATCTAATTGTGGACAATGAAAACACAAGCAGTGACATAATTGCACAACGAAAAAGAGAAGGACTATAACGCATTACAGAGACCGACTGATCGCATGATGCCCTCCAATATTCATTAATATTTCTGCACGGAGAGGACGGATATCATTTTAATGTGAAACAAACTCAACAAGAAACAGCCGTAGAAACAAACAAAAAATTCACTTCAAAGGAGTTCTATGCTTACCGCTTAATGATCAGAGGCACTTAAACGTACAATCACATTCTCAACACTTGCCGTTTATTCCAACAATTCTTGCTAGATGTATATGCAAAAATAGAAGCGGAATTGATGTTTTACATAAGACTGGATCAGAAGAAACTACGCACGGAAGAAGAAATCCACCTTCGAGACGCAATTTTAAATGATAAAACATTGACGACAATAATGGTATTCTTACCATCATCTTATATAGGTAGTCCAAGACATATGCACGAATACACTCAAGTAGCCAGTATACAGCCATGACCTACGTAAGAATATATGGACGATCTGACCTCTTTATAGCATTCACATGCAACTCATCGTGGTCAGAAACTAAAGAACAACTAAAATATGGACAAGCCCCCATGGATCGACACGACATAACGAAATAATAGCCCGAGTTCTCCGAAAAAACAAATGAGATTTATTGGAGTCATCACAAAATACTACATCTCTAGAGCCGATAGAAGCTGGATGTACAAAAATGAATAGCAAAAACGAGGACTGCTTCACTCATGCAATATCATATGGCTATACGACACAATTCTCCGTTGATGTTGGAACAAGAAATACGGCGATCAACAAGTTTCACAGATCTCACGACTGTCGACAGTTACCTATGCCAGACGAACAGAGAATCATACCAATGTTTAGGGCACTTACACACACTACTGGGAATTAACACTACAAGATGCCTCATATCAGATACTTATTCGTCATATTACTAAAAACATATAGCTTATCAAATTAAAAACAGCTATGAAACTCCTTTAAAGAGAGTGTGAGTGATGACATACTGTACCAAAGTTATCGAATTCAACGACGACATCTTCAATGAAACATTCTTTCGCCTAGAAGATAAATGTTTAGCAATAAAAAATCAGATAAATATTTAGCAATAAAAACCTTAGTAAAACTTGGGCCAGCACCACGACAAGATGCTTTGAGTGTGCTAAACTTCGAGACTACAAGGAGAAAAGCTATAACATAAACGAACTATTTCAATACATTGCTCACAAAAAAACACTCTTCAATGACAATAAATAAAAATCTACAAGGTTATTGTGGACTGGATCAACAACAACACTGGCGTAAATATTTACTTGGTCGGCAAAACGTTTCTAATAAATCTGCCCATTCCGCCCCACAACTACCGTTGAATATAGCCAAAAAACAATTCCCAGTATGTAAAATCTGAAGAGCATCTAGACAGGATGAACTTCTAAAACGAGCTAAATTTATCTTCTGAGACGAATGTACTTAAGAAATCACTAGGAGCCATGCCCATAATATTATAAGACTTACGAGATATTTTGATGTGATGGGAGGACTTCTACTCACACTAATTTTTTCTTCTCACAAAAATTCTCACTTTAATCAACACCCGTGTGTAAAAGGTAAAAATTACTTTAAGAAAAAATGAGCGCTGCCGCATGAGTGATTAAATATCATGGAACGACCAGAATGGAGGATCATCTAGCTGGTATAGACCATATAGAGATTTATACGTGACCTGAGGGTAAATTTATCTACACCAGTTACATTTACTCATTGGACCGAAGCTCTTAACTGGAAAAAGAAATCGATTTACTTCGTTTTGGAAAGAAGAAAATCTTAACATTTCATTAATATTTTTCGATTCATTAAGTGGGAGAAATGATGCCGTCCACCATTTCCACCAATTTTTTTGTTCCTTATATATATAAGTTAATATTTACCGGATGTACGTGATTTATGCCTCGAGCCTCACTTTCTTTTTTCAAAGTTATTGTGCTTGAAAGTTTGAATTTGAAATCGTAAATGGTGTCTTCAACGGTAGCTAGCTTAAAGAATATCGTGAAATTTTGGAGAGGGAGACATAGGGTCACTCTGATATGAAACAGAATATATTTATAGAAAATTTAACTTTACAATAAAAAGCTTTTGTTTGGACGAGTACAGAAATAGTGACGGAAAAATTTGATTAAGAAATTAATAAATCTGAATTATAGTTTGGAATACTCTTTTCCTTGCGTAATAGCAAGTTGTAGAATGTTTTATCTTTACTTAGGTTCTTTTATAGGTTTAGATTTCATAACATAATAAATCTTTTTGTTTTTTTAAATTTCCTAATCCTTTTAACATTTTCGAATTTTTACGAATCAGTCATGAAATAAAAGTAACAAATACTGCGATTCAACGAAAATCGATAGAAATAATGCATAAATATGGCAATGTGTTCAGTAGGATTGCTCTTTGTGTTTTGCCCGTTTTAAATTAAAACTGATTTCAAATGCAAAGCTTTATATGTTGAAAGATTGGTTTAGCAAGCTGATTTCCATTAACTTCTAAAAGTAGAAAATAAGATGATTATTTTCAATGTTTCTTCCAAAGGCACACATCAAAATAATTGATAAATTATTCCATTCTTGACTACCTTACTTCAAGTTTATTGCAAGATTTAAGCATCTTGCATTACACGCACACTGAACGCCTCGCAATTTTATCCAAACTATGTATACGCGACAAATCTAACACGTAATTTTGTCCTTAAACAATGAGCGAGTGGAAATAATTATAATAAAAATTCTGTCTTTTTATTAACTTTTTTCAGCAGGAAGTTCTACATATGATAACAAAACGTTAAAATGTTAGTAATAACACTGCAATTATAAAGTACATAGTACCGAACGGTATATCTTCGCAATTCGTATATTCATTTACCATTTTATCGATTACAGTGTGGAATGTAATGATAATCGTGTTTGTTCATAATATTTTTGCCGAGTATTCAAGTGATTGGTCTAATGAAATATTAATGAATTTGATATTACTAAAATTATTAGACTAGAACGAAAATACCTATAATACTTATTTCCTTATTACAAATTAATAAATTGGATCAACTCTCCTTGAAATATAATAGGTTATTGTGGGTTAATTTTATGGCATTAATAGTGTTTTTATGCTAAAAATTAAAAGTTAGTACTCTGGTTTCTTTAATTTTTTAAATAATAGTTGATAATTTAGACAGAAAGGGGAAAATATATACCAATTTGAAACCTAATACCTCACAAACGGGACTTAAAAGTAATAAAAGTATAGAAACAATTTTAATAACTTATGTAATGATAACACATGTACTGTTAGGAAGTAAGTTACAGTTCTTTTCCAATATTTTGCAACTTTTTAATTAAAAGCCCATAGATATCAATAAACATAAAATAAATAGTTGCAAAATTTTAATTTACTTAGATCTAAAAGCGTAGAACTAGTGAAACCGTGAAACAAGGATGGAATGTCGTGATAAAATTATAAGGGTAATGTAAAAAAAAAACTCTGAAGAAGAATATTTCACGACATTGTAAAATATTTCTTTTCGGAGTTCTTTCATAAGATTCCAAGATAAAGATTTACATAGAATGCTATTAGGCTTATTTCTGAAGTAAAAATAGAGATTCCACGAGAAAGTAGTTACATCATCCTCTGCGAAAGTGTTAAAATAGAATCGAAGTGCATAAATTAAGATAAATAAGGTATATTTAATAAATTATGTATATCAAAAAGTGATTTGTAGTATATCCATTATAAAGGCAAAGAAATATTTATTAGAAATAAAAAAGTGATATTTATTTTTTAAAAGTAATTTAAAACCTTCGATAATTTCTCATTACATATATAAAGATTTTCTTTTTTCAATTACGTGTTAAAACCAAAAACCTGTATTCAATTCCGTTGAAAAAATTCATCCATTTTCTAAAATATCGAATCAAATTTTAAGTACCTTATGTTAGTCTTTAATACTTTTCTAATTTTATACGTACAAAACATGAAATCTTTACGTTAAATACTCTGTCAGATCGGACTGCAAAATAAGAGCATGGTTTCGTATTCTAATAGAAAACGCTTATTATGTGATTACGTCAAAATATGGTTAAGTTAAAGCCACTGTTATAAACATTTCTAATAATACGCTTAACAAAAACGAGTACATAATGTTCTCCTTATTACACAACGTACGCCATAGAGAGCTGCATTAAACTATTGAAATTCAAATACTTATGACAAATTCAAATATTAGAAGTAAAGATAATTGTAACAAACGCCTAAATACAATACAACTTATGTCAACTAGTCTTTTGATATTTTCCTATAGCCTGTTGTTGTTTTTTCGTAACTCCCTGGATGTAATAACCTCAAGTTATACATTTGCCGCTAGAACTAATATAGAGAGAAGTAGTCGGAGAATTATGATTACGTAATGTAGCTAGTCGAGTAAATTGTGATAATATTCGTACATGTTTAGAAATAAAAACACTGTTTCTAAGCCTCGAGGTCATGATGGATACTACGTGAATAAATAATAGCTTATAAGTTATTCAGGGAAATCAAAAATATACTTTGTTGTTTTATTCATTCTAATCAACTATTGATCGTACTCGAGTCACGCCTTACTCGGATCTAAATAGTTTTGCCCTTAAATAAAAACTATATGGTTGCCAAATTTCAGAGATGGCTTATAGAGTTGATCCATAAAAGAGGTACAAACAAATAAACTAGCTAAATTTTACCTTTATCATATGAATTAAAAAATTAATGAAATGAAACCTTAAAGGTGAATATGGAAAATAAAATAAGATAGACGTTTTCTTGACATGCTAATGTCAAGTTAATTTCATTTCACACTTGAAAAACAATCAAGACACGTTGACCAAGCTATTCCAAGTTCATTCAAGATATTCCTCAATAAAAAAAAAAATCGTCCTGTTTATCCATTTTGTTTTTTAATAATTTCGTTTGTGGTATAAAAACAGTCGTATTTAAAAAAAATTGTACAAAATTATCCGCATATAAAAAAATACAAATATTTTTTTTTAAAACGAAGTGATAGTTTAAATAATTTTTAATGTACGTGTTTGTCAAATTAGCTCCGTTATTATTGTAGAAGGATCGTTGGTAATTTTAATATGTTCTGTATTATTACGGTCTATTTTATACTAATTAAATTGAATAATAAAAAGAAGAATCAAAGGACCAAGATATATAAGTTTCCCAATGTCTCTGAGATGACTTTGGGAAGTTACGCCGTAGAGCTTCATTCATTTTTAGTACGTTTTTTCCTTAAAGGAAATGACATTTCTTGAATCAAAATTATGTGTTTTATTAGTATGTACAAATTGGAGTCGACCCTATAAACACTTGTGATGTGAAGTTTCTTTTTCTCCTTATTATTCGTGTCCGAACGCTTTGTTAAAGTTAATAATTTTAGATGCGTTTTTATGAACAATATCGTTGTTCACGCCCAACCACGACAGCTCATGGTGGACCTTGAATTTCTTCAGTAGATTGTACAAAAATATTCTGTTGTTGTGGTCTTTATCTTGAACTTAATTCTTGTAAACTTTATTAAATCGTGCTGCCTGATTTTCTGTAGTTAGAGATAAGTTCTTCATTGCCAATACCCCATTAGTTTTTACTCCATTATTTCTTTATTTTTGAAAGTCAATGTTTCAGAGTATATTAATAGAAGTCTTATCAAGGGTTTGTATAAAAAGAATTTGCTTTTTAATTTAAAAAAATATGTTTTAAATATTTATATTCCATGAAACCGTTTGTCAGCTGCGGCAATTCTTTGCCGTATCCCCGGTGTTAAGTTATTGCTAAGAGAGAAGAAGTCAGCCAGATAACATTTTATTTATGTATATTATAATTATTTGTAGAAAAATATAAAATTAGTTTTTCCTTTATTAAGCATACAGTTCGTTTCCTTCACCTCAATTTCAATTGCCGTAAAGGTAAGTTTCAAATATTTGATGTTTCTGGCAATTATGTCAGTGGTATCAGTACAGTATTATTTGACTTATTGTGGCAATTATGTCAGTGGTATCAGTACAGTATTATTAATAATATTAATTGACTTATGCCATAAAAATTATATGCTCTTTTATAGAAATATAAGTTGTATTAGAAACATGAAACCATTTTATGAGATAGTGGATTTATATTAATAAAATTTAATTTTAGTTATTACATATGTCCTTCGTAAACGATGAGTAAATGGGGGAATGATATAAAAGATACGAAAATATTTAAAGTACAAAAAACCTGTAAAGCACGAGTGGAACTCGCACTACGAGGGTTCCGTAAGGATTTAGGCATTTATAAAAATTAATGGGGCATAATATTCCTATTAACCTATTTACAAATTTTAAATTTTTTATAACAAAAATACATTGACCACTATAGCTTTCATAGGTGCATGTTTAAAAAATATATTTTTTACGTGATATAATTTTAAATTAAAAATTTTCAGATTTTTCCTTTACTTGTGCTGACCTTGTTTCTTGCAAAATTTCACGGTTCTAGATCAACAAAAGAACCCTATAGATTTTGATTTATTTGCGAGTGTCAAAATATTCGATATAAATGCCGTATTTTTTTATTACTTTCACTTAGAAGCCTGTTTTTTTTAAGTCTCCAAGGGACAATAAAACTGAGTATTAGTATTAGTCAATTTAATAAAATTGATAAATAGTTCTTCAGATGGAAATTGCCATTATATATGTAGCAAAAAACAAAACTTGTAATTGTTTTCGAGTGAGAACACTTTCACGCTTTGATATACAATCGTGCTTACACGCAGCCGTGTTAATATACTCAAATATATTCAAATATGGTTGGCACGCACACACTTGCGTAAATATTTAATACTTGTTTAAATATACAGGTATGTAATTTCATTTCTCAAGTAATATAACTTCTGACTGTTGTACAGTTGGGACTTATATATTAATATAATACACTTCAACTAATTTTAATGTATTTATTTAAATAATTTATATTCCAATGTAATAATGGTTAATTGGTTAAGATTTCAAATAATGTAGATAGCAGCGGTATTTAATTCGGTTTATATTATTATCGTTTATTAAGCAAGTGTTTCCAGGATAAATTGATTGGGTGAACGTAAGAAATTATGGGATACGAAAAACTAGTCATTTTAAAGACACAGTGTGAAAATAGTTGCAAGAATAGAAATTAAAAATTTTAAACCACTGTCCAGAGCAGGAATAATGCGGAAAGGTCTTTTACATATAATCAATAATTTGTTTACTTTCATTTATATAGATTTAAAATATTTGGTCATGTTATTGATGTAAATTAATATGTATAACCGATGTAAATTAATATGAAATTTAAAACATGTCATAAGTCATGATCAATGCACTCTATTGAACAAAATCCGGTTTGACAAATTAATTGAACATATCCGTGAATGAATTTATCGTGTAGTACACAAGCACTAAAAATCCAAAACCTGTGGAACACTGAATGTGACGATTGCAAAAATAAAGGTTTTCGTTCTAACACAAAACTCACAAATAATTCAACAGATTTGCAAGTAAGTCTCAAATACAATTTAGTTTACGATATCTACAATAAAACGAGCGGTTCGTGATTCCAATTCCAGTGCTGAATGAAAAGATGTAATCTCCCCAAGACTGCATTACAAAATAGTCCCTGTAATACACTATTCTCACTTCCAAGGAACGTACCCAGAACAAATTACATTTATTGCTAGCAGCACTGAAATTCAAATCTACATACTCCAGGACAACGAGGATTTTAGAAACGCATCAAAACTTTTCATTTCCTTGCGATTACGTAAGATTTTATTTCAATCTAACATTTTATTCTAACAATGATAAGAAAACTAGATAAACAGCATTCAATATCATGATAAAATGAAAAATTCATTGTAATGATAGATGCTGGCATTTTTTATAAAACATTTTACAAAACGAGATATTAGCTATGAAGAGCGGAATTTGTTCAAACATTCTTACTCCATTTAATATATGTGTGTGTGTGTGTGTGTGTGGGTGTGGGTGTGGGTGTGGGTGTGGGTTTGTGTGTGTGTGTGTACGTGCGTGCGTGTGTGTATGGTTGTGTGTACGCATGTGCGCGCGTGTGTAAATGTATATATTACTTGGTCGGGCGTGGGCTATAAACGAGTGTGAAATAATAAATGGAATAAAGAGAGATGTAATGTGATTATCTTATTCCATATAAATTTAATAAAATAATCACATTCAAACTAATATTGACCGGATTATCGAGTTGGTCAACGGCTTCAGACCAATTAATTGTAAGAAATCTATTGGTAACGTTTTCATTCCATGATTGTGTCTTCAAATAACAAATAATTATATTTAAATTAAACAAGTACCAGATAACTATTCCAGGCTCATTTCTTGAAACGGGATTTCTGACGTAAAATGTCTGTGATGAGAGGAAAAATAGCTCTAAATAACAACCGCTTTTATCTTAAGGAAATAGAGTTGATATCACTGGTGACATTATTTTACTTAGGTGACACCGTGCCAACATCAGATGTTTGTAGACACAAGTAACTTATTAAAACATTTTACCACTTTAAATGCCCGTTTCTGGGGACGTTGATGGCACTCAATGAGTTAATAGAAAATATTAACAACAAATGTCACAACTATTATTAATAAAACTTTAACAGGTTAAAAAACAATTTAATGCTATATACCACTCGACTAAAATTACTATCCTCATGGTGTGAAATATTTAATGTTAATTATAACATATATTTTGTATAAATTTTATTAAAATAGAAACAAAATTGCCAATAGAAAAAAATTGCCAGTCTGCACATAACTTGACTAGAATTATTGTCCTCATGGGACGTATGAAACATTTGATGGATATAAAACTAAATTTTGATGCAAAGTATATCAAAAGATTTAAAATTTCTAATCCTCACACCACATAATTCAGTATTACAATATTATGTGTGAAATATTTTGCGTAATTTACAACAAGTTTTTTGCATTAATGACACTTAAACAGTTAAAATTGGCAATTTATATGACATTTAACTACAATTACTCTTACATTGATAGATGTGAAATATTTAGTGTATCTTACACTAAATTTATAGCTCAAATTATATACATTCAAATCGTTTAGAGCCCAACCTGCACCCCACTCAATTACAAGTATTATTGCAACGGTATGTGTAAAATTTTGGTAACAAATTTGCCATATTATTTTCTGCACAAATTATTTATGTATTTAAAAATGTTAATATATATAAATGTTACAAATAGCTGACTTATAATTCTACGAGGAAAAAAAATACAGCTAACCAGAATATAAGTCTACCGCTCTCGAAGAGTGACCGGGAATCGAACCCAGGACCACGCGTCTTAAGCTTTTGAACAACCTAACATACCACGACGACGATAGTAAGTTAATATTTTGTTCTATCATTAAGCTCATAGGTCAAGATATAATGGGTACGTTCATGTTTGTAATCGAATTATTGTTTATTAAATTCACAAGATCATTTTGTGGGATTGGTTATTGATTGTTTTATTTATAATTAGTTTTCATTTGAACTTGGTTCGCCGCTAGTATATTTATTTACGTACTAATATTATTTAAAACATTATTACAAAATTTTAGATAGTATTTATTTTATCATCATTTATTTTTCGTCTTGTGTTTTTATCAAACTTTGGAAAAACATTAGTATGTCGGAAAATCAGGTAACATGTGACTTTATTCTGTCATATCAGTACTGAATCGTCACCAAATTTGTATTTTTCCATACCATCATTCATTGCTCACTTATCTATAACAAAGTCATTTTAAAATCCTTCTAATACACTTATTTATTCAGTTAATGTTTTTTCCTCACCGACTTATTTTGGGCTAGTTAGCATACGATTCGCAATTAACTTCGAATAAAGCAGAGAATTGGGTGATTTTCTCACGGTCCATTTTATGTAGGAAATACACAAATAAGCTCATAGAGTAATTTCTTAATCATTACACAAAACGTCAAAGCTGTCAACGTAGCTTATAATGAAGCCCCTTCGTAATTTAAAAATTTGCAGTAATGCTTATTCTATTTTGGTTAGTAATTTTAAATTTTAATTCAACGCACCAGTAAGTTACAAAATGTATGCAAAATAAATGCCTAAATTTCGTCACTGACGATTTCAATTTGACGATTACATTTGACTGAAGCATGAGGATTTTTAAGTTAGGAAAAGGGATTTAAAATTTTAAAATTAAATATTATCTAAAACAGTTAAATCAAATTTTTCTCACTATAAAGAAGGTAAGTAAATGCCCTAAATATGAAAGAAAGAAGTGGTTAGCCATTCTAAAAATTATTGTCGAGGCTAACTATAATATTGTATCTATCTCAAGATACTTTAAAATCGAATTATGTTAGAATACAGAATTCCACTCTAGCTAAACTATAAGCAATAGCTAATTCAAAGTAAAATATAAATAAATTTTAGCAGCTGAAAAGAATGAGAAAAATTCTAACTCTGAGAGAGAAATCATTCCCATTTATTGTAAAGCATATTTAAAATTTACATAAAACTTAAATATATATTATATTTTGTACTATCTCAAAGTCATTCCAAGTATATCGAATTTTAAAACATCTAATTTACATACACATACTCAGACCATAATTTCAAAAACCACATCAACCATTTTCCATATACGCTAATCGAATGTCACGGAAGCTGCAATTCCCCGTGGGATTTCTACTACGCGAGCTTTACATCCTGTTTCAATCAATTTCGAGATAATTTGATTAATATAGCAAATCAGAAATGAAAGGTTTAGAGTATATTGATGAAATTTATGCTTTGAAGGATATTTATGAATTGATATTCATATGTTTTTGATTGCTTCTAAATAACTTCTTGGCAATTATATAATACATAAAATTATATAATAATTCTATTATATAATAAAATACAATTTGTAAATTTTAAGGGGAACATTGCATTTATCTAATTAATATGGAGTTGGTGGAACTGCATAGCTAATTATTGTGATATCCCGTGATGAGTCATCCGGAAAAATAGCCGCTACAACTCTTAATGTCTCCAAGCAGACTAACTAAAAGAGGAAGAGCGGTGACGGATTTAAGGTTTATACACCTCTATCATAGACTATATGGATTATACAGGAGGGGTGACCATTTTATAGACTAAATATATTAATACTCCCTTTAATTAGACCTTTACTAACAGGCGAAAAGGTTTCGTACCAGGTAATATTACACGGTTAGCCCTACTCTAAATTTACAGTGATCTGTCTGTCTTCAATTTTACCTTAATTGATATTATACACATCATATATTTCATATGTTACTAGACATCTATTAACATAATTTTACTGCATTAATATACACTTCCTATTAGAGAAATTTTGACATTAAAAAAAATTAACATAACATGGGTTGCAATAATGTTATGCTATTACAAAAACTCCCATAACAAATATATAAAGGAACGTATATAATTTATTTATGTTTACTGTATACTTGTATATACATTATAATCACAGAAGAATTCTCATTTTATATTCACGCAAATACATATCTGATTTTATATTAAATTGTAATTTTTACGTGTTTTTGTAGAGTTGAGTACTAATAAATAGAGTTACTCAGTAGCTCTTACTTTATATCCACATGAATATTTGTGTGTGTGTATATATATATATATATATATATATATATATATATATATATATATATATATATATAATAATATTGCGTGTGTGTGTATATACATATATAGAATCTTATCTGAATTTACTTTTTAATGTGTTAAAAAATTAAAAACAAAAAAAATGTATTGAACCAAAAAATTGATTTCATAGTGCTACCATTAATCTAACAATTACTACGTTTAATGAGACTGCTTAAGTAAACTAAATTGTGTTTTAGTCCGACCCTACAATAATTTGTGACATAAAATTTTGTTCTAGATAAGATTTTTACGAATATATCCGCATATTGATTTTCTTTATAAACATGATCCAAGTCTATATCCAAGAAAATTTTAATTACAAATTTATATTGAATAAATTACAGTTATATTTGCACTTTCGTGGGACTCACCCTTTTTGTGCCATAAACATAAATTCATTTAAATGTTTCTATCTTTTCTGACTTTCTTTGCAGGACTATTAGGAAGTATTCCGCTTCACTGAGCGATATATTTTCTGTCGGACTACAAATAGGCGACTGAACTAAGGCCAACATTTTTGTGGTTTTCTAACTTTTATTTTTAAGGTGTAATCACGTTAGTTGGCTTTCTAGACATATCACAAACAGATGGACCGGTTCGTTTTTTTTCGAACGTAACAAGTTCGTTTTTTTCCTTATACAACTGCACGCATTCAACATTTCCAACAACTTTTTCTCGGTCGTCGAAATTTAGATAACCCAGATACTGGTGCTATAGAAAAATATCCAGTTTGTCAACATCCGCTATGTATGCCACATTACTACAAGTATTAAATCTATATACACTTGTTGATGAAACTAGCAGTAGCCACTCGTTTCATTTCATTGTTTCCGTTTGTCTCAAAGGAAAGAAAACTTTGCTTGACCACCGTTTTTAATAATTTGCCGAATCGACAATAAGTTTATATTAATTCTGGCAAATATAATATATTTTTAGGGCTTTTAATTGCTATGTGACCATTGGCTTGTATAATTCTGTCATACGAGAGGGTAATATTGTTACGAGAAATTGGTCGTCCACCGAAGCCCCAATATTTCGAAATTTATGTGCCGTGGTCATTATTATGCAGACGCAGTCTTCAGTGTTTTGAGATTTTGCAAGAGTTATCGTACTCTAGTTGTAGATCTCTAACCAAACTAACATGACTGGATAGGTCAAAAGAATGTGTTAAATTATTTCAGACTTCTTTTGTAATCTGAGTTTCTTAACATGAATATAGAGCGATATGTCAATTAACAAAATAATTCTTGTTCTCACCTTCAATTCACCTTTGTAATAAATTGTTTAACAACTTTCAACACAGTTCCATACTTCTTCTTATTGAACGTACGTTTTTACGGCGAACATGCATGTAGAATAATTATTACGACCAGTTAACTTTTAGATTAATGTTAGTGAACTATTTGAATATATTGATATTTTTAGCTTCTTCGTTGCTGGTAGTTTGACAATTTGCACTTTCTTCGCTATGTTGTTTTTTGACAGCTATCTTGGTTTTTAAATATTGAACGGTTTCCATGCTACTAAGTCTATAACATGTTGAATTAGTGTTGAGTTGGTGGAACTGCCTGCATGATTGTTAAGATATTCCTTAATGCGAAATCAGAACAAATAGTCAGTATAACACTTTATGTTATCTAGTAGAATAAGTAAAAGAGGCTCTGCATTGATGGAGTTAAAGTTTATATACTTTCCTCCATAGACTACAGGAATTATACTGAAATTTACTATTTACTAAATATTTTATGAGAATTCGTATTAAATAAATTACAAATATTAATTTAAATTTTCACCGTATAAATATTTTAGTTCTGTTTAAATATACTTCTAGCTTTTTTTGGGCAATATGTTTCAATTTATCCATCTATTTATCCTTCCCTCAATTTGTTTTAATGTGTGTCGAACATTATAATTATACTTTAATATTTTTATTGAGCGATATAATATAATACCAATTCAATAATTATGGCTAATAGGACCATGAACACGATCTAATATAGTACTGACATACAATTAGTAATAAGTCAATCGATTTCCTCGATAAAATCAGATCACTTGCATGACGCTAAAAAATCTTTTTTGAGCACTTACTCCATCTACCAAGTCAGTGAATATAAATAAAATTATGCGTGTACCAGGAGGGTGTGAAGGACTATAATTAATGAATATCTCATAAAATACTTTTCAAAATTATTTCCATTATTCTGAAATGAACTATATGTACACGTATACAGAAAATGACACATATCAATAAAACAAAACCCACTATATAAAATAAAGGTTAATAAAAAGTTTAAACGGTTTCATTTGGTATACGTACATTTAAGTATGTGCGTGTATGTATTTGCGAATACCTAAGTTCACAAACATATTGCTCGACAAGCCCAGATCGTTATTCATTTCGATTCTAATTTAAAGAATATAATTTATAGATATTGTCTTATATTTTACCATAAGTGCTTATTACGTCTTAAATAAATACAGTCCAATAGAGGGATGTGTAAATTAAGGAGATATATAATACCCCATTTTATAAAATGTACGTAATTTTATAAAATGTACGTGCGGTTACGTTTTGAAATGGACTCTTATTTTAAAGATTTTTTTAATAAATCCAAAACAAAAATAATAACATCTGGCTAAAACTTTCAAAGAAAACATTTTTGCTTTAGAACATTTTTGGAGAACCACATAACCCTACTTTGTAGTTGTTCCGACAGCTCTTGGTTCTTTTTTCTTTTATTTTTCACCCGAAATTTCTCTTCGGGGTTTTCATCCCAATCATTTTTAGAGCAATTTGGGCTGGAAATTATTTAAAACTGTCATATTTTTTTGACATGTTTATGAATATGTTTAAAAAAGGCACTATTAGAATTTTATTCTGCCTAATATATATTTTCGGAATACTTTGTACACATATTCGAGGCATTCTGACTCTATGTATATTGTATGGTCCCTAAAATAAAATGTATTAAATTTTTAAGTGCTTCAAGAATAATTTCGGCTGCTTATTTTTTCACAGTTTCTCTGCTGCTCAATAGCAAAATAATCCTATACGCTTTGCCTGAATTCCCATTTCCGATTATGCTGACATAAAAATATTACTAAGAAAAAAAAAATATATATGTACATATAAATATATATATATATATATATTTATATATATATATGTATATATATATATACATATATATATATGTACATATATATATATTTTTTTTCTTAGTAATATTTTTATGTCAGCAGAATCGGAAATGGGAACTCTAGCAAAGCGTCTGTGACTATTTTATACTTTTTATTTTAGGTACCATACAATATAAAAATGAAAATGCCATAAAATTTGAAGTTATTAGATAGAGTCAGAATGCCCCGAATATGGAATATTCATAATACATAGTATTCTGAAATATATTTTAAGCAGAATACAATTTTAATTGTATCTTTTTTTAAATATTTATAAACATGACAGAAAAATATGGACGAACAAAAAAATGCGGGTGTAAAATAAAAGAAAAAAGGACCAAGTACTTTCGAAACAACCACAAAGTAGAGTTATGTGGATGTCCCCATAGCTTTTGATTATGTTGGCCTAAGTCAAACAAAAATGTTTTCTTCGAAAGTTATAGCCAGATGTTAGTATTTGTTTTGGATTTAATGAAATAAAATCTTTAAAATAAGAGACCACTTCAAAACGTAACCGCTATATGCATATTTTGTAAAATTAGGTATTTCATATCTCTTTAATTTTGTCATCCCTTTATTGGATTGTATTTATTTAAGACTTAAAATAAGCACATATGGTAATAAGACAATATCTTTAAATTATGTTCTTTATATTAGAATATAAATGAGTAATGATTTGAGCTCATTGAGCAATATGTTTGTATTCGCAAATACATACACGCACATACTTAAATATACGTATAATATATGAAACCATTTACACGTTTTATTAACTTTTATTCTCCAATGCAATCATATATATATTTAGAGTCTAAAATTCGGCAAAAAGTCTAAAACATATTAAAAAGCTATAACTACGTGTATTATGCTAGCAATTTTAATACATGTGTTTGCAAATCATACGAGCCAATTTTTCAGCCAATGTTATTTAATATTAAATAATCGGTATCTCTGATCATAATAGATCTGCTACGTATAAAATCGATCAGAATGAAGCGATAATGAGCCTTCTAGTGTAATGATGTTATTATTTACTCGCTCGAGCGGCAAATATTCGCTTTTGTTTAATACGATTATGGAAATTTAGACTCTCTGTTAATGAACCGACACGTTTATGGGAGGTATTATTGTTATTATTAGCGAGATTACAATGGAACAATTGCGGTGTCCAATAAATTTGTGTCAGTAGTTCTAAATTGCATATAAAATTAAATTTTTCGCCGAATAGTTTGTAAAGGCCGACGAACTTAAATCGTGAGCAAAAATCTACGTAAACGTCATTACATGGCTTCATAGGTGAAAACATGGATAATATTTTTGGTTGGAGAGCTGGTTACAAATTGGAAACATATTTTAAGCACAAGAAAATTTTCCATAGTAGTGTGTTACAGAGTGTGGAATACAAATTTTGGTATTGGTATTCGTTTTTGGTAAAAATTCTGATAAATGATTTGCGGTTTGCTAATGCGTAGTTACAATAGTTGCAAGAAATAAACGTCAAAATATTCTTTGGTCATTTTTTATAAAAAGAAAGGTTTTTTTTTATTGTAAGGTCTTTCTTTAATAAATCCTAAATAAATACACATATTACACATATTTAACCTTAAATACTTGGATCATCTGAAATTGATTATTTTGATATAACCAAAACTTTTTCAATGACATAACTCTCAATATTAATTTTTTTCTGATACCTACAATGATCATAAACTTTTGCTTTTAAATAAGAACAAAATCCAACAAAACAAAAAATTCTTAATTCATATCTAAAGATTCTAATCAATTACGTGATTGTAACATTAGAAAAAAAAAATTTTTCGAGTTCACAATCTTTTCATTAATTTTAATTATTTCTGACCTTGGAAACTAATAATAATGTTATATAAATACTAACGACATATGATATTTATGAGACTACGATTGTAAGGCACTTACAGAGAAACTTCATATCTTACACTTATCTCTTCAACTATATAGCTTAAAGGATTTTAGATACCATTGTTTCCTCAATTTTTCAAAAATATAAGCTCCTTTGAAAAGTAGTCTATTAATAGTGTATCACCCAAATTACAAATTAAATTGACCCGTAACTTCTGAACAATTCACAGCAAATTAAATTGACCAGTAACTTCTGAACAATTTGTTTGAACACATATTCGCGTAGAAACTGTAAATAACTTTGTTCCTTATACTTAGTAAATTGAAAAATTGTGATGAGACAATAACCAATTTTTTTTTAGTTTGTCTTAATAACCTGTTTTTTTTAAGTATTGTCAGGCGCTTGTTACGAGGTTTTGTCTCTTGTGAGAAAATTTGTCCTGGAAAATTTATTTAGAAAAACGAAGTTTACTTCTAAGTTATAGCGATGGAAATTGGAATTCTAAAGAGGACATCTTGTTCAAACTATTAGGAAAATTTATTTTTAAACTCTCTTTTTGTCGTATTGACGAACGTCTTTTATACAAATTTTCGTATGTTGGACATGCACGGTAGTTATTAGTTGTAGCTGAAATTGCAAGAAGATAAATTCTGTTTACTCAAAATGTATTTTTGAATGTCACTATTTTATATGACGGTAATGGTTTAGTATAACCGAGGTTTCATCGAATTATTTAAATATGAAACCTAAATCTTTACAAAATACGTTAATATTTACGTTATTATAATTTATTACAATTTTGTTTTTGAATTGAAATCATATGGCAATTTTTTAAATATAAGTTTTAAAAATTGTCAAATGATGTCAATATTTTTATGAAACATTTATATTAAAAAAAGAGTATAATATAAAATATAAGTGGTAATACAAAATATACCAATAGGTAATCAAGTAGCAAACATTTTAGTTTTTTTTATTGCTATATTGTAATTAACTCTGTGAAATTCTAGTAATGAAAAAAAGTATTATTGTTGTGCACAAAATATTTGTCAAAGGAATTTTTTCTATTTATCGTAAATACATCTCACCTTGAAATTATCACTGTAAAGATAATTTTATAAAAGCGGGGGGTTTACCATAATTTTATTTTCGATGGTATTTAAAAGATCATATCTACTCAAATTATCATAAAAAGGAAGTTTTTAGTTAGGAAAAGTGAAAATCATCTCAATATATGTATTTTTTGATATATTAGCCCTTCGTAAGACTAAAAATGAAAAGTACTCACATACATAGGCTTTTAGTAACATTCGCTTTTAGCTAACATTAAGAAGCAAAAAAATTATGTATAAATGATGATTAACACTACTTGTTTTCGTTTTGTAATATTGCTTCAAAAATTCGAAAAATCACCTGGAATTGATTAGCAGTTTACAAGATGCGGCCGTTCTTTTCTCGCTCATTTTTTCACTCAGCCACTCTCATTCAACGTCCTGAATTTTTTTCAATATTTTAAGTTAGTTTTTCTTATGTGATGTCAGTAAAATAGATACCATAAAACTATTGCTGCACATAGCATCCTGTAACTCCTGGGCCTATCTTACATTATCAATACTATTTTATATCAGGAGTAATATTCCCTTGGGAATTTCGTACGTCAAAAGCAGATCTGAATTCTTATAACAGAATTATTGTGAATTCTTATTACAGATTATAAAGAAAGTATACAATTTCGTTATAAAAGTATTTTTGCGCCATAATAATTTTGATTTCTTCAAGTGAAACATTCATTTACTGTTGATATGCACTTGAAGTCGGTCATCTTTTTCCGAATAACAATATCATTTATCTCAGAGGATGGATAGTATTCAATAATGTACATACTATTCTAAAATAAATGTCAAGCATGCAGCCACTGAAGGTTTGACAGAATTTTGCCCAAAGTCTTCCAGTTTTTAAATAAACCTCAAGTCTGTTTTAGCGTCATTAAATAGTTCGCCTTCGTCTGGCACAATTTTGGTAATAGCACGCTTTTTAGGGCTTCTCTATTTAAGATTATTGCTGCCTGAATTAAGTAAATCTTTTTTCTCTTGTCGCTAAAAAAGATAATTTTTATTTTAATAAATCTAGTTGATGTCCTTGAGGAACTATGTTTCGGCGATTGTATGATTCTTGGTGAGTTGAGGTCTAATTACTGGACTATAACAGGATAAGAAAGTTTATCCAATTTCCTATCTCATTACTAACGTGGATCCCTTGGACATCTCTTTACAGATTTCCGGTAACAACTTTCTTATAGCTATAAATACATTGATATTCAGCGAGGGATGGAAATAAAATAAATCGGCAATTTTCCACGAAATATAAAGTTGGTAATAGGAAAACATGAATTGTATGATGTTTTCCTATACATGTCGATCTAAAGTTTTACGATATAGAATCTTTGTAGTGTCATTTTAAAAAGAAATGCTTTTTTATCAACGAGTATGAAAATTAAATTTCTCAAGTTACTCTACTGGCTCACTGTAATTAACCTAATGCAATCTTACTTTGCAAACGGTATTATGTATAATACAAATTATGAAATACAAAAAAGTTACTGCTGAATTTTCTAACCGAAAAAGAGTTTATTATAATATAAGGGGATGAATGTTTCTTTCATATCAAGACATATCAAATATCTTGTTAAAAACTTTGTATTATAAAAACAACGAACTGAATTTTATAACAGTCAACTTGCCAGATCCTGTTTACAAATATTTCTATCTACAAAATGATCAATTGAAAGTATATATTTAGATTTGTTAATATTTTTTAAATGTATGAAATAAAAAAATCTCCATAAGTAACTAGAAATATTCATAATTTTCTGTGAATTTTGTATGTTAATTTATAACGTCGGGAAAATTATAAAATATTTGAAAACTATGTACATATATTATTAAAATTGTTCATTATACCATCAAATTTAACCCATAGGACACCCATAGAGACAAAAACTAAATTTAAACACTAACATTAAAATTAATCGACCGTTCTACATAAACTTGGAAATGTTACTGCAGAAAGTGGCAATAAGTTCCACCAGATGAATCGTGGTTAGTAAATATCCTCTTCTTTATATCGTTTGAATGTACGGAAATATCGGTACTTACGAAGAAAAAAAATTTCTCAGAAACGTTAAGCATTAACAAAGATCTTGTATTGTATTACCTAAGTGAAATAAAACGGAATGTCGGAAAAACAGTCAAAAAGCTCAAATTTAATCACTTCCCATACTTTTCAGCAATCTGAAATTACTCCACGTAACATGTTTTTTTATGTTTATTATATCATAGTCCAACTTCTACGTACGAAACGCATTTCATTTTTAATTCAACTTAAATTTCTTTCATCGAAATTTACCATTTTTTAAATTCATCACTCAAAATTTAATCCATTTTCTTTCTGTCTGCCTGAATATTGTTTAATAATTTTCTAAACTGTTAACAGTAATTAAATAAAATATTATACAAAAATGGATACTATTAAAATAAAATTAAACATTTTTAGTTATTTTTAATTCAAAGTAGAAGGTGAGCATGTGGGTATAGTTTTATGAATAAATATTTGACAGCTTTCGTACGTAAAGCGTTTACTTTACGTTAGTATTTTTATTACAAAAAATATTAACGAAATAAACCAGCTAATTCTGATATGATACCGTGTTATAAACCATTCTGCAAATATTAAAAAACATGGTCACACCTTATAATCTCTAACCATACGCAACTAACACAATAGACCTAAAGACGAAGTTGGAGTACACTAGGTAAGCAAAGTAATAGTTTAAAACCGTAAATATACTGTCATACAAAATAGCACCTTTATAATCATAGAGAGTTATACAAACCTTATAATCATACTTTATTTAGTATCTTTTCAAGTAATGTGATTCCTTTTTTTTATTAAAACAAAGAGGTGCAAAACCTTTCATGCATAAGTCTAATATAACTTCTTATCATATATGTTCCAAAAACGGTAGATGTATTTAATTTAAATTGCATCCTAAATATCTTATCTGTAGACGAAGAAGGTTCTCTTAAGCTATTCTACAAATAGAATAGCTTCGTAGCGGTATTTCACCTGGGAGCATTACTGTTTGATTAATTGAGCCAGCGGTATCGGTAAATTGATTAGATATCAAAGACGTATTTACCTAGAGTACATTTCAAGTTTTAAGGTAACACGTTTTGTTGAGCAGAGTTCTTCTTCCATTTAATTACGTTTCCTTAATGAAAAAACGAACAATTCAAACTTCGTTTTGTCCATTTTTGTTCACGTGTTCCATAGCTGTCCTCTAAAAGTTCCTAAAATTAAACTCAGAATCAATTTACTGTTTTCCATTTGTATGCTTAGATAGTGAGATCATTTTTTGTATGTTCTAAAGTGTGTGTGAACATTTTTCATCCAATAACATTTGTTTTATTTCAGTTTATTTCGAAGAAAGTCTTGTCTAAAATACATATTGGTAGAGAGGTAGCCAAAACTATGCAAAGTTGAAAATAATGATGATATATAGGGAGATATCAAAAGCGTATTCTATTTAAGCAAAGACAACAGTTGTTTCTAAAAATTTCTTGACTTTATTTAGAAGGAATGCTATTTTGTGTTTTATAAATCTTCCGAAAATTTTTCCTTTTTTTTGGAACTTTCCAGTATGTACAATTGCAAAAACTATTCAAAGTTTACATACATGATCAAAAAGTAAATTTGTAAACCTAATAATAAACCATTTCCCATTAAATTGTTTTGATTGATTTTTTTTTCAGTGGTATTCCATTTATACGCAGATAACTTAAAAATCTACTGGATAATTATTGATTTTACAATAGTTACCACACATTATTTTATCATGGCTGTGATAATTTTTTCTTTTTCCTAGCATATTGTTGAGTGCATTGTTATATATTAAAGTAAAATCGTAATTTTTGGGGTTAAAATAGTATGGTCATAAATATAATTAATTACGCTAATATGTTTGCTAATTGCTGCTTTATTTTCAAAAATCTGTGAAAATTTATTTTCTTTGATATTATCAATTTGTTTTAAAAATTAAAAAAAAACTCCTATTCAAATATTTTGAGTTATAGTGACACGATGAAATGTAGCAAAAAAAAATGATCTCGCAATAAAATATTTAAGTAATATTATAGGTATAGTGGAAAAATTGGTAAAATTTGACGAAAGTCACTGGCCTAAATAATAGTTACCTCCAACTGCTTTACGCTTTGTCTGTGGATTAAACCAACCATACATAAGTCTCTAAATAATCCGTCTATAATTTTCATTACTGGAAGCGGACACAAGAAAACTTTATCAATAAGACCCAACGAAGATTAATTAATGTATTGACCATAATTACCATTAGCTGTAATGATGGGCACTGAAATTTTCAAAATTGGAATGAATAATTTCATCACATTGTATAAAGTTCTATTTCCAATTAAAGAGTTGAAGCTATACCACTAAAGATCAACTGATCTAATTTATGAACATTTGCAGTTTGCGTGAACGTTTTATCAAATCCTGTAGCAGACGCTGTTGATAAGCAAAATATATTTTTGAGCCTGTGTCATGATGCTGCATTTTAGGAAAAACGCGATCAATTATAGTACTCTATTTTAAGAACTCTTCTTGGATTTGGATCAAAAGTATATGTTTCAACAAATTCTGGTATTAACGTTGGAATAAGTAATTCGAATTATTAACATGTCAAATTGTAACTTTTCAAAATATTCTAAGTTTTCAATAGTTCTCTTTTCAAAAAAATCTTTATTCAATTCCATATAAAAATCTTAGAAAAGAAATAGATTAAACACAATGCGTTGCTGGCACATTCAATGCCCAAATAATAATGAATTTAATTTCGTTGATTCATTTAAACATTCCCTGTAATTTAAAGAAATACTGCGAATGTGACAGTATTCAATAGATGTATTTTAAATAATTACATTTTAAGGTCTAACATCTCCAAATGATTTAGGACCACAGACATAGAATAAGAGCAAACGTAAAAAAAGTTCTACATTCTTTGGAGATGCTATATATACGTGTTTAATGTTTTTTATGACCACTACGTACTCTCTCCTTTCATTTTTTTTCACCGTCTACCAAAACATAATGTAAAGAATTTTCCCGATCTAATTCTATAGCTGCACTATCATATTCTTGGTACTTATAAAGATATTTAACATTGAATTTAACTGTAGCGTAAACTTCAACAGTAAAATGATTAATTTATCGAGTAAATATGGATCATATGGTATAAAATAATGATTTTCATGTGATTTTTCTCGAATATCCATTCTTATACCATTCGTACGTGGTCAGTACAAGGAATATCCATTGACTGATTCTCGGGTGACTTCTTTAAAATCGTTCGAAAATTCTTTGATGTATTTATCGTCTCTCATACCAATAGAATTTTGATTATGGGCAGTGCATGGTCCGTGCTTTATATATTTTGTAACATTTTCATATAATTTAGGGTGTGTTTGAATCTCTGGAATTTGTGCCCATGTGACTTTATCAAAAATTTCAATTATTTTATAATTTTCATACAAAGTACTTAAAATTGGGTATGTGACAACGCCCTTTTTTAAATTAAGTTGTAAAAATTACTATTTTGATTTTATTGCAAGTATGTTTCGTTACTATTGCATGAATTAAATATTATTCGTTACTAATGCATGATACGTTTCGTGATAATATGTTTCGTTACTATTGCATGACATAATATCTACATCGTAAATTCATTAAACCACAATCATAACTACGGTCAATGCCCATCTAAATGTTTGTCTCAACACAATAATAGATATCATTTTATTAATTTCTATGTTTTAAACATAAATAATCGCGTAATAGAGTCTGTGATAATCTCTTTGCAATTCAATCTAAACCGTTAGCGTTTTTCTTCGAGGCATAATACTAATAAATTTTTGGTTTGATTTGAGACAAAAATGAGTGCAACTGTAATTAAAAACTGATAAATTTAAAACTTACTTCAATTTTCTATTATTAAGCGTAATATTTAGTTCTTTCGTGCAGGAAAGATAAACGGATTTAAGCTTATACAGCTATGAACGTGATCAAAATGCTTTCATTTAATCGGATAAGGCGTTTTATACTAGAAAATCATGTTTGTGTATTCACTTTATATTTCCTACCTTAATGGCAACACAAATACAAAATTTTTTCATATAGATCTGTGGCACAGTACCTTCCGAAGCATATATGTTTTATTTCACTTCTTTTATGTTAGACACTGAACAAAGGTACGACAATTTTTGATGTTCAAGTAATAATATATAGATTTCATAGCGCAATGTCTATGAGTTTATTGTATTTATTTCTGAGGAGATTATGAATTTAAATCAGAATCTATATATATAAAAATGAAACCCGTTTTCCTTGGTCACGGCATCACGCGTGAATGGCTGGACCGATTTCACTAATTCTTTTTTTGTTGTATTTGTTATTATTAGGAGAAGGTTCTTACGGAAAAAAATATTAAGAAAATCTCTCAGAAATATTGAAAAATGTACATTTAATTTTGCATATTTTAAAAAACGCGAGTAACAAATGTCAATGTCATTCACAGCCATAGATTATATTGATGAAAGAGCATCGTTTGTTTTGCTGTCATCGTTTGTTTGGCCGTCAACGTTTGTTTTGATTGTT
The DNA here is from genome assembly GCA_039881145.1 of Druceiella hillmani. NCBI lineage: Eukaryota > Metazoa > Arthropoda > Insecta > Lepidoptera > Hepialidae > Druceiella > Druceiella hillmani. Next base: position 34,278,740 of record JAYKKI010000014.1, on the reverse strand, counting down.
GTTTGCTAATTTTTTATTCTGGCTGCCATCTTGAATACACGTTTTTGAGGACAGCCAGAAGAATTATCCACTTTAAAGTTATCTCTACTTGATATTGGCGTATCGCCATTCGTTTATAATTGTTAAATTATATTACTTGATATTGGCATAGAATCCTAATGGGAAAGCCATTGAATAAAAAGAAGTGAAGTGAAGTGTTTGTTAATCACGGTAAGTTCACAGCTTCATATTGATTTTTAGTAACTTTTGCTGATTACACAATAATACAATTTGGTATACATGGTTATACAGAAAATGTATGAGAGCTTTTCATTTGCAGTTGGATTTTCGTTTTTAACAATGCCACCAACCAGACGTACAAGCTTAGGCCGCAGAACTCGAAATACGGCAAGTCAAAGAAATATAAGAGCAAATCAAACTGATGAGCAACGCGAAGCGCGAAATGAACTTGAACGGAATCGATATCAAGATAGAAATTTTGTGTTTAATCCCCACAGAGCTGCATTCAGTTATAATGTGGCAATTGATTACAGTTCAGCAAAAATTGTTGCTATTGGACAAATGAGTATTGTATGTCCACATTGCAAGGCATTGAAATTCAAAAATGAAGCCCCTGGATTGTGTTGCGCCGGCGGCCAAGTCAAATTGACGCCATTGGTACCGCCACCAGAGCCACTACATTCATTGGTATCTGGAATTGGTCCAGATTCTTATCATTTTTTGACTCATATCCAGCAGTACAATAATTGCTTTCAAATGACATCATTTGGGGCAACAAAGGTTATTCGAGACAATTTTATGCCTACTTTCAAAGTAAGTAATTATAATGGTAAACAATTTTTTTAGTTTTACTACCTATGGCAAATAAGTTTGTTAGGTCTACTACCTATAGCTGTCATGGAAGGCTGTTCAATGTTGAGGTTTAAAGTAGTTTTAATTTGAAATGATGTAAAGTATTGTGGCAGTATTTTGCGAGCCACATGGTGGTAAAATTTGCAATACAATTACCTGTATATATATTTATATTCTTGCAGATTCAGGGTCAAATATATCATCGAACAGGTTCCTTATTGCCAGTGCCTGATCAAGACTATAAATTTTTGCAAATATATTTTATGGGCAATTCAGCAAGAGAAGTCGATCAGCGTTGCGCACACAACAACTCAGTGAAAAGATACATTGTGGAACAACTTCAAACATTTTTCCATCAACACAATTAATTAGTTGCATTATTCACAACTGCATTAGACCGCATGCCATCTGATAATCACAAAATTGTCATCAGAGCCGATAAGACGCCTGCAGGACAACATGCTGGACGTTTTAATGTGCCAACAATTGATGAAGTGGCTATTGTCGTTGTGGGTGAAAATTTAGAAAACCGAGACATTGTTTTACATCGGCGGAACGATCAGCTTCAGCATGTGTCTGAAACACATCGATCATATGATGCCTTACAATATCCTATCTTATTTTGGCAAGGTGGAGACGGCTATCATTTTTCAATGAAGATGATAAGTCCAGTTACAGGTAAATTATTAACAATATGTTTACTACATTAAAATATATGTTTACTAACATAAAATTTATATTATTATCATAACACAAAAAATTGTTTACAGGTGCTGACACGAACAAAAAAATTAGTTCAATGAATTATTATTCATACAGACTGATGGTTCGGGAAAATGAGGACAATCACATCTTAAAATGTCGGCGTCTATTTCACCAGTATGCTGTGGATATGTATGTGAAAGTTGAAACTGAACGATTGACATTTATCAGGTTGAACCAGGCAAAACTCCGTTCCGAGGAATACATTCATCTTCGGGATGCCATTAATGCTGATGGAAATGCACAGAATGTTGGCAGAACAACTATTCTCCCAGCAACATACGTTGGAAGTCCGCGTCATATGCATGAATATGCTCAAGATGCTATGTGCTATGTAAGACATTATGGCACACCAGATTTGTTTATCATATTCACATGCAATCCAAAGTGGACAGAAATTCAACAAGAATTATTTACTAGCCAATCACCCATTGATCGCCACGATATCACTGCAAGGGTGTTCAAAATGAAATTAAAATCACTCATGGATTTTATTGTTAAGCATCGCGTGTTCGGCGAGACGCGCTGTTGGATGTACTCAGTTGAGTGGCAAAAACGCGGATTACCACATGCACATATCCTCATTTGGTTGGTTGAGAGGATAAGACCGAATGATATTGATCATGTGATATCAGCAGAAATTCCCGATTATAATGAAGACCCACTGTTATATGAGGTTATTACAAAAAATATGATACATGGTCCATGTGGAATATTAAATCCCATTTCTCCGTGTATGGTTGAAGGAAAATGTTCAAAACGCTACCCAAGACAATTAGTAGCAGAAACTATTACTGGAAATGATGGATATCCACTTTATCGCCGCCGATCAATTGATGATAATGGAAAGTCAACAATAGTCAAAGTAAATCGACAGGACATTGAAATTGATAATCGTTAGGTTGTTCCGTTTTCGCCATTACTCTGCAAGGCATATAAAGCACACATAAACGTCGAATTTTGCCATTCCGTAAAATCCATAAAATACATTTGCAAGTATGTGAACAAAGGTAGTGATATGGCTGTCTTCGGAGTTGCTGCCGAAAATTCAAATGATGAAGTCACTCAATATCAAATGGGCCGCTATGTTAGTAGTAACGAAGGCATGTGGCGTATATTTTCGTTTCCTATACATGAACGACACCCTACTGTTTTTCACTTGGCCGTACATTTGGAAAATGGTCAACGGGTGTATTTTACAGATGCAAACGTATTACAACGAGTTGACAGGCCACCATCGACAACATTAACCAGCTTCTTTGAAATGTGCCAGAATGATGATTTTGCCAGAACGCTACTTTATTCAGAAATGCCAAGATATTATATCTGGAATCAATCATCAAAAAAATTCCAACGACGAAAACGAGGACAACCAGTTACAGGTTATCCACAAGTATTTTCCACCGATGCACTAGGCCGTCTTTATGCAGTCCATCCCAGTCAAGACGAATGTTTCTATTTGCGTTTACTGTTAGTCAATGTTCGTGGTCCAACATCATTCCAACATCTGCGAACAGTTAATGGTGTATTGTGTGGCACATACAGAGAAGCCTGTCAACATTTGGGATTGTTAGAGAATGACACTCATTGGGACCACACTCTCGAAGATGCTGTGATTCATTCAAATCCTAAACAAATACGAACATTATTTTCTATAATTTTGTCTACATGCTTCCCATCAACACCGATTGATTTATGGCATAAATACAAAGATCATATGGCGGAAGATATATTGCATCAGATGCGTCTTAGAACATCGAATGCAGATTTACAAATGAACGAAGAAATTCACAATGAAGCATTAATTTTAATTGAGGACATGTGCTTGATGCTTACCAACAAAGTATTAATACAAATAGGAATGATAGCACCCAATCGCCCAATGCACAACTCATTTGATCAAGAATTGAGACGCGAAGCCCAATACGATTCCGAAACATTAAGAGAAATGGTTGATAGAACAGTACCCCTTTTGAATCAACAACAAAAATATGCCTACGATACGCTCATGAAAGTAGTGAACGATGGAACTGGCGGATTTTATTTTTTAGATGCTCCTGGTGGAACTGGGAAAACGTTTTTGTTATCATTGATTTTGGCCACGATTCGATCGCAAAATGGAATTGCACTAGCCCTAGCTTCATCAGGTATTGCAGCTACGTTGTTGGAAGGCGGTCGAACAGCTCATTTAGCTCTCAAGTTGCCGTTGAACCTTCAAATAAATGAAACTCCAACTTGCAACCTTTCGAGGAATTCTGCCATGGCCAAAGTGCTGCAGCAAACCAGATTGATCATTTGGGATGAATGCACGATGGCACACAAAAAATCTTTAGAGGCATTAGATCGCTCAATGCAAGATTTACGAAATAACAGAAACCGGTTTGGTGGTGCAATGATACTATTGGCAGGTGATTTTCGACAAATATTGCCAGTTGTTCCACGCTCAACGCCAGCTGATGAACTAAATGCATGTTTGAAGTCGTCCATTTTATGGAAATACATAAAAATACTTAAATTGAGTATAAACATGAGAGTCGAATTGCAGGAAGACCAGTCTGGAGAAGTGTTTTCCAAACAACTGCTCGATATTGGTAATGGTAATATTGCTGTTGATACATCATCGGGATACATTACATTCCCTACCAATTTTTGTAACTTTTGTGAATCAAAAACCGAACTCATGGAGATGGTTTTCCCAAACATAGCTCAAAATTACGTAAATCACGATTGGTTAAGCGAACGTGTTATATTGGCCGCAAAAAATGTTGATGTGAACGAAATGAATTTTCAGATTCAAGAGAAAATAGCTGGCGAATTGAAGAATTACAAATCAGTTGATTCCGTTACTAATGATGATGATGTTGTCAATTATCCAACAGAATTTTTAAATTCGCTGGAATTACCCGGCTTACCACCTCATAATCTGCAAGTAAAAATCGGATCAGTAATTATTATGTTACGGAACATAAACCAGCCACGTCTGTGTAACGGCACCCGGCTTGCGGTGAAGAAATTATTGTACAATGTCATCGAAGCAACAGTTTTAAAAGGGAAGTACAAAGGCGAAGATGTTTTAATCCCACGCATCCCTATGATACCGAACGACATGCCATTCAGCTTTAAGCGTTTACAGTTTCCAGTGCGGCTTGCATTTGCAATGTCAATAAATAAATCGCAAGGGCAGTCGCTAAGTGTATGTGGCATCAACCTAGAAAATCCATGTTTTTCACATGGCCAATTATATGTCGCCTGTTCCCGTGTCGGAAAACCAACAACATTATTTATTTACGCGCCAGAACATAAAACTAAAAACATAGTTTATCAAAAAGCATTAGAGTAGAGAGAAGCAGTGAAGAGTACAGAGACTATTAGTTGCTTTCTAGAGCGCGCGTGGTATTGAGCTTAGTGTTTAAATAAAAATGCAAAGTTGTTCAATAGCGATTTGTAAAAATATTAGTGAAATTATTGAATCCTAAGAAATAAACACTATTATGAAAATATATATTTTGTTTTTTATTTAATTAAAAATTAGTAAAGTCATTTTCAGGTATAGCGAGACCAGGGAATTATGGATTCATTTTTATATGGAGGATTCAGTTCAAATTGAATAGGTACTCATACCTAAGATAGGTCAGCTATACAAAATAAAGTAGTGCATCATTGCAACGCTAAGGCGGTACGAAGTTCGCCGGGTCAGCTAGTACCGAATAAAAATAAAGTTATAAAAATATAATTTTTATGGTGAATTCAATTAAGCCTCACTATGTTACTCAGACATAAAAAACCTTTCCCATTCATACTCTCATAACTCACAAAGCGAACTTCCGGGAGGATTTATGAATTAAATATTAAACCGTTTGTGTAATAAAAGGTTATTTAACCTTTTTCCTCCCTTAATTCAAAGTTGTTACGTTATGAAGTTTTGTAATATTTTAATATAATATTGCTTTGTGAAATTACATTGTTGAATTGGGATATTTTTTTTATATCACAAACATTGGTAAACAGCCATAAGAGAAATATGAAATTTTGGATCAGTGATATTTTATAAATTTCTCCACAGAATGAAAGTATTAGAAACACTATCTTGCATATCTATTCAATTTTTCGTATTTATCTTTCAATCAATTTAATAGATAATTGAACCACGATTTCTATCCAAAATTTTTGGAAATTTTTTATTTGCAAACGAATCTTATATTTTTATATGTCATATTTAACCAATTACCATTTAGTTATTAACATTTTACAGTTAGAAATAAGGAATTTTTAAGTCATTTCAACACTTGTTAGTTTTCTTTTGCAATTTAGTTTTATATTTGAGAAATTAGTGAATTTGACTACTCTATACGTTGGTTGGTCTCTGGAAACGTTGGCTGTGACTGGCGGAAAAATTGTCAGATATTAAGCAAATTCTACATGCGTTCTGTTTTTCCAATTTTGCTACGGATCAAACACAATAGGCTACTAACATAAACTATACGCAGGAAGTCCTTTGCGTTGAAGATCGTTACCCCAGTACAAACAACAAACAACTTTTGTTACGTAATGTCGAAATTATTGTCGAGAAATAATTTTTTTGTAGTGGCTCGGGTTTCTACCAAGGTAATGTCATTGTTACCACTAGAAATAAATCCTGTTATTATTTCTAAAACAATTGTCAAGCTTTGAACTTTCGGATCACGAAAACTTTTATAGTCATTCTAGCTTCACAAATATTTAAAACATCTAAGACATAGTTGTACACATTGTCTTAATATTGGTCTCTTTTGTCATACAATGACAGACAAATATCCTTTAATTATGCGATTTGAGACAAACAGATGAGAAAAAGGCACCTATTTTTTTGGCATCAAATTGACATATATTACTACGCTCTAACCCAAAAAGGAGTAATACCACAAACGGCAGTTTAAATCATTAACTTACTAATGATATTTCTAATTCCGCAAACGTAAGTCATAGAGTGAGGTATATTTGGCGTAAGTTTTCGATTTTCCAGAAGTTGTATCAATGATTTCAAATAAAACATTAGCGCAAAAGGTCTGCATAAATAAAGAATTCTTTTTCAAAAACTTTATATCTAGTGCTTACTAAGCACTAGATATAGTTCAGCTAAGCAAATTTTCCTATGGACATCTTGCTTCACGTAAAACAGCCACATAGTAAATTTACGTCATGTTGGCCGGGATCAAAATTTGACTTTGTGTTTTTAAGGTCTCCAAGAACTCAATAATTTAGCTGCGTTTTTCAAAACTTCAACGAAAGTAAATGCCTAATTGTAAAATTTTAGTTTGTGATGGATGCAGAAATAGTAAAAGTCACTTTACTTTAATTTACACATATTTGCTGAGTAGTCATCGCATCTTTACCTAATTTATCTTCCTGAACTTTCGATCAGAAATATTCGCATATTCGTTGTTACTTATCCATTTTCTATGTTACGAGATCGGGTGAAGGATCATGGATCGGGTGACAAATCTATTCATTTTAGGGTCAGAGGTAATATTTATATTAAACATTTTTTTTTACAAAACATTTAAACCGACTTTAAATAAACAACTAATAAAAAGCGCACTCAAAAGTGTAAAATAATTAAAATATGAGTATTTATTTTATTTATTGTAGATTTTACTCTGCACAATAGTTTTTGAACATATATTTATCAACCTATATGTATATATATATATATAATATATATATATATATATATATATATATATATATATATATATAATCGAAGGTAAATAATTGACTTAAATATTGCTAGTTGAAATATACGACTTATGTCAAAATTAAGTATTTGTCTAATATAGTGAACTAGAATCTTATTGAAACTAGTCCTTATTCGGAGAAATATTTTTAATAACAATATTAAGACAGTTTTTTCTGTGTTTAAGGACAAAATAAATCGGATAGCTTAAAACTCGGAAAAACAATATTTTCCTCAACTCATTCGATCCCAAATAATCCGCTAGTGGATACGCAACGCGCATCTGGCTTTGCAGAATCATTTAATAACTTAGTCTAACTGAGACTCAAAATAAATAATAAGAACTTGTTTCGAAGGAGCTATTTATTTTAGATTATTAATAATATATCGCCAAACTTTAAGGTTGGGATAAAGTTCGTTCTTGAAATCCATATTTTTTTCTATTTGACTTGTATTGCTTCCTAATAAGTTAATTTCAGTATTTTACTATGGTGCACGTACTTGGCTTGATGAGTCGCTTAACTTGTTACAGCGTAATCGTCTGTATATTTTTTTATGTCATAATTTATTTGTTGCCTTTATTTAACTTTACTTTGTTCCCAAATTTGAAAAAAATCAATAATATTTATTATTGAAACAAACGATAGATAATTTATATCTAATTTATACTTATTTTCCTTCTATTTACGCATTCTTTTTTCCAAATTTTTAATTCATTAATTTTAAAGCATCTTATTACGAAATTTGCAATCGACCTTGCTCAAATCTGACATGAATTGTTTGGAGCTAAAATCTCGCCTTCTTTATTTTTGTATATTTCATTACCTTTTACTGAAAATTGTACGTCATAAAAAATACTCTTTCAGCCGACCTCGTAACTTATAAATATGAAACATGTTTTGATCAACCCTAATGTGAGAATAAACGGCACTGCACTACTTGACAGTCCATCCTTTCCACGAATATTTCGTAGCTTGTCTTTTACAGCATAGCTCCAGTAAATGCTGGAAGTCTGGTAAATAGTTTTTAGATATTAATCAGAGATATAACCAGATATTAAGAAAAGGGTAAATTCTAGTGATTTTATGGATGCCGCCCTTGGTAAAGTGATGTATTGATAAGAACTTATTGCTGTTATATTTAATGAGGTATTATATATAATTCAATAAATCTAGATGCTAAACTCTAATTTTGTCATCTATACATAGAAAAGCTCTGTAATTATCTACAAAAACTCTCAAAGAATTATATGTGCATGGTTAAATATCTACATTTTATATTGTATTTTTCCTCCAATAAGTCTACATATAGCAACATCTATGCAATTGTGTATTGTTATGTGTAAAATAAGTGACCATAGTAAATTGAATTTACTCAAACATAAACCAGTCTTGCACTTTGTAGATATGACAAATTTCTTTAAATATACTGGTCGAATGAATCTAAAATTATCTAAATATATTCTTAGTTTATCTATCAATGATAAATAATTTAACTTACAAAAGATAAAAGGAAACCTGTCTACTCTCAAAGCTCTTTTGCGTTTTTCTCAGAATAAATTCGACGTAGAAACTTTAATTTAACAAGATTAAAAAGTACATTATTCATTTTATTTCTCAAAAGCTAACATTCAATAGTTTTTAAATGAAACATAACTAACTTTTCCATTTAGCAAGTTTTAAAGAAGTTCACCATTTTCTTATTTCTTTCCATTCAGGTTCTATATCTGAGCAAGGTACAATGGATACTCTAGTTAATTTTTCCCGTTAATCGTTTCTTATTTGGTTTTACTAATACCTTTTTGATGATTTCAAAATTGTTGTAATTCTCTAATGTGAAATTGTTGCTGCTCAGTTAAAATCACTCAATACTTCCTAAATCTCACTAAGTTGGTTTTGATCATACTTTACTGGCCGTAAGCAATCTATGATAACTTCAAATACTAATCTAGAATCGATTGATTTGGTCCCTCAGTATGAATTTTTTTCGTCAATGTCTTTTTTTCATTTCTATAGATACAGTTATCTGAAACCTTCATTTTAAATATCACTAGTGTGTAGATAATTTACAAAGTTATATCCATATGTACCCTTTTACTCTTTCAACCGCGGTTATTGAAATCAACATCTATGTTTAATCATTCAGTGAGCCCGCAAAATGAGTGTATTAATCAATTCCTGAAAGTTTCTGGCTAGAATTATCTATAAAAAATATCGATGTGTTATTTACATTCGTATTCAATCTTTTATCCCAATAAAAACTAAAGTTCACCCTCATCAAGCACTTTTGCTACCTTTGCTTGACTATGGAGATGTATGCTATCTGGAACTTACTGAAGATCGCTTAAATAACTCATAACGATTTCAAAATCAGTGCATTTACTTTATATTGATCTTAAGAAATTTCACCTTTTTTCTGATTTCAGGGCGCAGTTTAAGTGGTTAGAGATCAGCTGTCGGTATTACAAGCGCATATTTTGGTTTCTCTTTAATAGTTCTAAGTATTCCCATAGCCTGAATTACCTTAGGCCTAGATTGTCAGGCTTAGGTGCACATTCTCTTGGACTTCCCTTCAAAAATTTCGAAGTAAGACATCATTTCCTACAGAAATTCGCTCATTATGTTCTTTATGTTACTAAACTATTGAATAAGTTCGAACCTGATATTTGGAATATGCCGTCAATTTATACATTTAAACCTTGTCTTTGTCCTGTAATTCCCACTCGTATCTCTCCATCGTTCTCTTTCTGGTTTCCCTTCCTAAATCCTCTTCCTCTACTTCAGAATAATGTCAATATATTTTTGGTAATTTCTTGTTATATATTATTGTCTTTGTTAGCCCACCATGTTATTTCTTATTTTTTTTAACTTTTTTTTGCAATTGTGTATACGATTTATTCCAATCTTCTACAACATAATACAATTACCTGTTGCTTTGGCTGACTGAAAAAGCTTGCTTAAGCCCGTCTTATGTAGTTCATTCATAAAGAGAAATAAATAAATAAACGTTTTACTTTTTAGAATTTTAATAAAATTATTAGACTAATAAAAGGGTCTATCCATTGCTGACTTGCAATCGATTTGGCATCGTATATATACAGAAATATAAATTCAGACACAAAGATGGGTTAAAATATTTTACATTAAAAATTACATAGCTTATTTATAAAAAATCGCATAATTAAATCTTTCACATTTACTTGTACACAACGTCTGCCATATAACTATTATAACAGTTAGTTCTGACTTGGCAAATCTATAAATAACTTATCTAATTTTACACATTCGATTATACTCTTTCATATTTAATATTTATCTAAACTTTATACATTGGATATTTTCTAATGCTTTTGCAAATATATCTGTAGTATTATTATCTGAATTTATGGTTATTACTTAAATTTTTCCATTCTTAACATTTTCACGTACAGAACGATTGTGAACTTCAAGAATTCAGAATTCATAATAATATTTCCATATTTAGCACTAGCTACTAGTCCTGAGTTATCTTTATATACTTTAATTGGTTTCTAAGCTTTAGTAAAAACGTCATTCATTAGATAAATTAGAAAAAGTATTTCCGTTACAGATTCTGATAAATTAATATGCTTAACAAATCTAGTACACTGTTCTGTTTTTTTTATTTCCAAAATATAACATTTCTAAACAATCAAATTACAAATACCGTGATAGACTTTCTGTCTAGAATGTCTCCTTCTCAGTTAACATTCACAAAACAATCCAAGACATCAGCATTGTTATTCTTACAATATATCAATTTAAGACTTTTTGTCAAATATATACATCTCAAAACCTCCAAAATATATTTAAAATGAGTTCCATGACAAATTTCTGGAATCTTCTCAGATTATTTATACTGAATGATGGTCTAGTCCCAGACTTGATGAACAAAAGTGTATCCTTTACGTTTGTATACTCTATATTCTCATTAGACTTTTCCAGTTACAAATTTATTTCCATGGGTTTCTTTTACAATTTTATATTTTCAAAATCAAAATTTTTAGCTAAAAGCTCAAGATATTGTTTCTCACTAAAAGATAAAGCTTTATTCTGTTTATGGTCATACTCAATATCAATATCAAAATAGTTTTTTGATCTATCTATATCCCTCATTTTAAACTTATCAGATCACTTGTTTTTGATGTCAGTAATGACTTGTTTATGTTTAGAGCAAATTAAAAGATCATCAACAAATAATAAAATGTAAACAATCAAGTTATTTTCTCTTTTAACATAAGTATAATAATCATATTTACTTATGGATTTCTTAAGATTTGTCAAAAAATCATTACAATGTTCATACCATGCACGAAGGCTTCTTTTAAGCCACATAATTCAATTTGTAAACTCTATCAGTACCAGCCTCCTAACCAACTGGCTGTTTCATATAAATATCAAACAAAACTTTATCGTTAAAAATGCTGTCTTTATGTACATTTAGTGAATATCTAAATAATTTTGGCACCAATAAGACAATAACAAAGTCGGTATTTAAGTAAAAGGATAATAAGTACCATGAATATAGTCAGTTTATTGAAAACCTCTAGCCACAAAGCTAGCTTTATGTGCACTTTTACTCTTTTTCCTATATATTCAATTCACATTAATTACTTTGCTGGTCCTCAGGACGCTTATTTAAAACTTATTGTTTTCCATAAGACTCTCCATCTTACAATTTATTGCTACTTTCCATTTCTTTACTCATGATATACCGTCGCCTCCTTAATATTTTCTGGAACCATAGCTTCACAGCAATTAAAAACTAATAAACAAACTCTTCATTAAAACCCAGTGGACGTTTAATTTTTCTTTCTAATCTTTTTTTTCATCATCTTTTATCTCATAACATGTAATCACTTCATGAGCATTGTCCTTTTTTAGACATTTTGTCGTATCCTTTTCTTTCTCACCTGTATTAGATGCCATTTTCCTTCTTTTTCTTCCTTTTTTCCGTTTTGTCCGAAATATGTTCGAAATTAACACAAGGTTAAATCTTCACAAAGTTAAATCAAAAATCAACACATCGTTAAATTGTCTTCTATGACGTTGCAGCGTGTTACTATTATCATTCTGTTTTTAACCGAAACTCTATATCCGTTGTCAAGTAAAATTCTAACTTCTGTTTTTTATGCTCAGTTAGATCTTTGTCTTTCTTCTGGAATTCAGACAAGTACTTTATTTCATATATTTTTAGATTTTTTACCGATGTCTTCTTTTTAAAAAATTTTTCATATAGCGTTTTTTTTTCAATAGTATTAGTCAAAGTTTGTTTTTAAGATATACAGCTGTTTCAATTATTTCAAGCCAAAATTTTCTTTCAATCTTTGCTTTTGGTAAAAGATATATTCCTATACTCGTGAATAATCGAATGTATCTCTGCAGTTTTATTTTGTCCATGCACATATGCCGGACAAGGTTTTATTATTATTACATTTTCTTTTACAAACTTAACAACTCTCGCATTCATATCATGTCTTTTATCACGTTTCCAGTTAAGTTTTGTACTTTGATATTTATATACCTCATTTTTTATTCAGATATCATAAATTTGAGCAAATTTGCTATAGTCATGTATTAAGATAAAAAAAATATCTTCTTACGTGATTTCCTGTAATTTGATGGTATTCATTTACATCTAAATATGCAGTCTCTAGTAAATTATCTGCTTTTCTTCTGTTGTTATGAAATGGCAGATTTTGCATTTTACTTTTAACACATGTTACGCATTCTAAATATTCCGGTTCAATCTTTTTTGGGTCATGCGTATAACGATAAATTTTTACACAATATTAAAAAGTTATTAAAATTTATATATCCCAGTGTAAGCTGTAGTTTTTCTTTTTTGTCATATTAGTTTTACTTGTGTTTGCTTGCAACTTTTCTTCATCCACATAATTTCTTATTTTATATAGTCCTTTATCTTTAAGTACGCCAGCCTTCCGTATGGGTTGCTTAACTTTGACAATATTGAACATAAATAAATGAATATTTGTATTTATCCTATATAAAGAACGCCCATAAACTGGGAAGGAAATTTTATTATTACCGTCTTTTGTACCTTCCAATATTCTTCCATCACCAAGTTTTTAATTTACAGATATCTTTTAATGTCTAAAAGGTACCAAAGTACTCATCAGAGTTAATATTATGGTCTCTGCCACCATCATCAAATAAGGATTCTATTTATATTTTCCCTGGAATTTCATTTTTACCTGTTGTAAAGTATTATTTGTAATGGTTGTGTAAAAACTATTTCTATCACACTCATGGCTAGTATGATCATAATTTCCTCGTCCTCGAAGGAAGTTTCTTGCATTGTACAATCTACGTCCTCGGTAGCCAAAATACCGACGATCTTGATGAGGGTTTTTATTTCCAGAACGACAATCTCTTTTAAATGGCCAAAATATTTCAAATTATTATGAAATTTTGACCTGACTTCGTTTAAAAAACATTTGATCTATTGTTTGCCATATTAATTTGTATTACGCTTCTCCTCTGCACTTTTTAGCTATATTTTACTTTTCAAATAATCAAAGGTTCCATAATTTTCTGGAAAAATACCTATCCAATCGCCAATATGATTATAATTCTGTGGTAGCGATTTTAAAATTTTGATTAGTTTTTCTTGTTTTGCTATCACTCTGCTGCCTGGTTAAACTCATTCGGAGCTTTTTCAAAATCATAGAGGAATAAGCATACATCTAAATAATTTTTCAATTTGATTCTTTCAAGTTTATGTCGGCACACAATGTACAAAACTGTTGACTTTTTCAGATACATCTCACCAAACTTTTTGATAACCTCGTAAGCTGAATCGAGTTTACTTATGTGTCCTTGCTCTTTGTTTGTTATTGTACAGTAAAGGTAGTTTTTAGATATCTCGTTCATTCTTTACAATTTTTGAACTATAAACACTTGAACATACATAATGTCCAGTTATTATAATCTACTCCGTCAAATAACGGAATTTTTATTTCACTGTTTTTCGTCGCCATTATAACGTTTTTTTTTTGGAGTATCAAACTAATTTGACCTTTCTCACTTCTTGTTTTTCAAAGGGCAGATTGCTGCCACGGCATGGTAGCTAATAAGTAAAATATTATTAGACTTTGAGGTACATAGTTTATTGGACTAATCATATAACTAAACCTTTCACATTTTTGTTCATAGTGCGTTATGCCATTTTACTCTTACTGCAGCAATAGACTAACGTCATATATAATAAAATAGTGTTGCCGATATAAAAGTAAAATAAGTAACATACGTATAAAAAATTTACTAAAATTAAGGCATTCATATAAAGTTAAGGCATTCATAGAAAGTTTTGTTCGAAGCATTCGTAGAAAATTTTATAAACTACCATTGTGAGCTATGTGGATCGACAATGAACAACTGCACTCATAGTTAGGAGTCGCAATGTTTTGCAGTTTATAGCAAAAACGTTATTTCAATTAACATATTAATGAACGTTATCCTGAGGTACCCTATTACGCAGCCATCTGAGCTAAAAGATTTGTTGGATTTCACATTTGAAGTTAACGGAAGTTTACACAATTTTCGTGTTTAAATAGTTATATTACAATAAACGGCGTAATCGTTATCAGGCATCATTAATGATATAACGAAATTCAGGACATCAATTTCACTGTATGTGACATAAAGTAAAATTTGTTAGTTATAGTAATTCAGGCTAAACAGGAGTTTATCGTTACTTTTTACTTAATAAAATCCACGTTATTAAAAAAGAATTTGGTTTACAAGAAATATAGAGTCACGATTATATAGACGACCGTGTATTTATTTTTTTTCTCGTGTTTTTGTCATTGCATTCTGTTCAATCACAATAATCATACCAATAAGTTTAGATAACGATTTACCAAAAGTTTCATTGAAGTTTATACAGCTATTTTACAATTGTCCATATTCCACGTAAAATATATGCCTATTAAATAAGAAAATATTTTTTGCTTTCCCGTTCTTGAAAATGAAAAATACGAACCTTATAAAATTACTTGGTTTACTGTTCATCCGTCTATCTTACAAAGCTCTTTTAAAAGGGCAAGCCCTTCCTCAGGAAAAGAGCTTTGTAAGACAGATGGGCGTATCAAGTAAAATTTAATATCGTATACTGAAGCCTATAACTTTACATCACTGTAAATTCACAGGACAATGAGATATAGCCTTTAAAATCGTATTTGTATCTTATTCACAAAATAGTCTTACTCGTTGATCACCAAAAGATATAGGGTACTTCCAGTTATCCTATAATCTTGAAAGCCGGCAAAATGGAAGATCTCCATATATCTTAAGTAAAGGAGAAAATCCAAAAGCAATGATTTCTAATTCTATGTGGAATTATGCATTTTTATAATTAGTTGTTTTTAAGGCTGTGAAAGATATAGCAGGCAATATATTTACGTTGTAAACAATTTATATTAATAAGGAGTTTGATTAAAATATTATATATCCTTAAATGTTTACAAGCACTTAACTGTGCTCAACTCTATGAGTGCGAGTTATAATTGTTCTTGACAGATTGTATGCTAAGTTAAATAAATGACTTCAAAAGATTTTAAGAAAATGACTAGTGTTATAAAAACAAGTATATCTACTCATGTAGATCTACTGATAATAATTAGACTAATAAATGAAAATAGTTTCATTGATTTATTTGCAGTGCATTATTACAATATCAGTCAACACAAAAAATAGCCAGTTATGAGTCGGATTCAAGCACGAAAAGTAGCATCAGATAGAATTAAACTTATGAATTTCTATTTCCCATTGACAGTGTGAAACATATTTTATTCAAACCACTTTCTTTCTAAGTAGAACTTGAAATCATTTCGACTACCTTAATTTTTTTAGAATTTTACACATGTTAATTGAAAAGTTAGAGGGAAGGTAGTCCAACTTTTCAAGATTTTAGAAGTACATATCTCATCAACTATTGAATAAAATAAAACAAAAATTATTTTGGAATATATATATAATATTTTTAAGACCCACCTTACGATATCCCACACACCTATGTGCATTGGATGATTTTTCACCCCTAATATTATTTCTTTTTATAATTAAATGATTTCACTGTTCAGCAGTTCATCACCTACCATCCAAATTTCATCTATGTAGTGCCGATAATCCAGGATATAGGACTATGACATACGGAGAAAAGGACAGACTTACGGAAGGACAGGACGAAATGATAAAAACTTCTTTTCGTAGTTTGGTTACGAAACCCTAAAAAGCAAATTTTGAGCTGTTCATAATGATTACGTTGTACGATAGGCGGAATTAATTTATTCAATTTTGAGTATGCGGATATTTTGGTGAGATATTGTCCTCTGTAGTTCTTATTATCTGCTGTTTTTTCTACAGTAGCCCAGGACACTTTTAATAATAAATTAATTTGAAGTATAATATGAAGAAAAAAACTATTTAGTGCCATGATACACAAATAAAAATTTAAAAAAAGATAACAGTAGTTTATCCCATATCGGTTTTTATTATAGACAAGCCACTTATAACTCGAAATTGTAGATTTAAATAATATTTTTAACAAACTTATTCCTTATTTTTACATTATAATAGCATCCATCTTATAAAATTATAATACAGCCAAAACTAAATTAATACTTAAAAATAAAGAATAAGTATGTCAAAATTATTATTCAAAATTCAGGGCAAAACTGTGAGTTACGAGAGAAAAAATTTAAAATCTTTTTTTAACATAAAACCTTATAACTAATACACACTATATTAAAACTATTATGGACGAAAGACGTGCATCTACCGCTTCGGTTTGATTACTCAAGCACGTACCTCTCTCACACGGCTCCACATTTGGCGCTGCTCATTTGAACAATATATAACCGGGTTGAAAATTACTTTGCGCGATTTAAAATATGCATAGCGCCATGTATTAATGTACATAGACACACTATACCTTTTTTGTATTCACTACGAGTTGAGCATGTATAATTACTAAGCACTCGTTTGTGTTGTTATACTAATACAATATAAATAAATTTTTGAAATCGATACATTTGTATATTGTCCTCATTGACTGAATTAATTCCAATAAAATAAAAACAAATGTCGAGCCATCCCCTCACAACGCCAACAGAGAAACAAATAAAAAGGAAACGATTTCAAAGCAATGTTTTTGTGTTCCATTATTTGTTTATATGCCCTTAAATAATTTTACGGTTAAATCTATAGATTTTCTTTAAATAATAAGTGTTACAAGTAAAAGTGAACCGACGGATTCCATGGGAATTTTAGTAATTGGCTACCGCCCGTTATGTATCTAAGTTAAAACATACAGAAAGAATAAATTATCCTTACGTTTATTTTAAAAACATGACTCAATATCAGCCACAACAAAAAATGTAAGTCGACATATCTTTATGATATTTTGGACCGATATTTTTTAAAAATTCGTATTCGACGTAACCTGCATTTTATATTTTTTTTGTACAATAGTTTTAATAATCCTTTTACATCTTCATAACTCCAAGTTAGACTCCAATACTTGTCAGACCATGGCCTTCAAGTATGTTCTAAAAACGAGTACACCTTCCTAATCCTTCAGCGTTGGACTGAATTCTGTGAGGAATCATTAACCGTATATGCTATTAGATTATGAAATCAACTGAACACAAATATATACAGGATGGCCTGTTACTAGTGTAAAAGTCTCCTAAAATTAAATTTGTATTATAATCAGCAGATAAGAAACCCTTATATATCCCCTCCTTACCTTATCTCTGGCGAGTTGATATTTTGTTTGCAGTTTACTTATGTAAATATTCTTATTTTTTTTAAATGTCATTACTTAGCGTTTATTAATAATCAAGAGTCTACCACAGTACTTATTTTTCTCATCTGATTCATTGTGGTTGAGTGTTAAAATTTGGTATTGTGGAAATAAGTCCGATACTACTAAATATATATGTGTGTGCGTGCGAGCGAGCGTGCGTGCGTGCCAACGTGCGTGCCTGCGCACGTGCGCGCGTGCCTGCGTGCACATACCCCAAGTGGGTATGTGACATCTATATATCTCTCCTCTAAATGGAGATATATGTATCTCTCCCCTAAATTTATTGATATATATGAACATGCTAAATTGCCAAATTAAAAAAATATTTATAGTTATCTTAGTATTTTATCTTAATATGGTGCAATTTAAGTCAAACATCCATTAAATATAACTCACCCTGAGCATCGATTCGTTCTCAAAGCAAAGCAACTGTCACAAAATCAAGCTTGTCGAAAGTTTCACGGCTAAAAGTTTTAATGACTGATGCCGCCGTGTCGAATTGGCGAAGTAGGTATTTTGCGGAGTGAGAAAATGTTATTTGATATGCTAATGAAAAGTGTTTACGCCAAGTAATTACTTTCGCTCGAATTTCCACGCACGTCGCATTATTTGAAGACAGTATGAGGGAGACAAGGATATTTAACGTTCGTTTATAAATAAAGTTTTAAAGTCGGAACGTTTACAAGGACGTTTTGCGCATTTATGTAATCACGTTATTTGGATCTTTCTTATCGATTGAGAAACTTGAAATTTGGCATTAGGATAGTACTTTAGTACCTATAAATATTACCATTTATTTATACAGGCATTTCCAGGTTTATACTTAATTATCACAAAAAAATAGAACATGTGAAAAATTACGCAGAAAGAACATCTTTATTAGATCGATTTTCAAAGTAACTTATCAAGGAAGCGTTAAGATATTAAAGTCTAAACGCAGAAAATATTGATTTTTGCATCAGAAATTTTAAAATGAAGCAAAGAATTCTTTAGCTTGACATATTCTTTTCAGAGGAATCCATAAAGTTTCTGATGTTAACCCAAAAGTCCAAGGAGCTGCATTTTTAACCGTGAAATGTATGAGATTCTGGCAAAATTACAGAATTGGAGAAAATAAAAGGTTTAATTAAAACGTCGAAAGAAGCGTCATATATGTTCTTTATATTTTGTCTGTGATTCACATTTCCTCAAATGTATTATTAAGTATGTTAGCAGTTTAAAACTGGGTTAATTTTACAACTTAGTGTCGCGTCTTCATTTTACAATTATATTTCTTTTTATTATTTCAGTTTTTTTCCCAAAATATTCATTTCTTATATTCGTATTTGTTACTCGATAGCGCCCGTTTTTCTTTTACTAAAAATGCATGATTCTTGCATAAATATATTTTTGCTTTTTAAATTACATTCTATATTTTGTAGCTATTTCAGGGTTAATTAAATGGAATGGGATTTGGCTCGTTTTGATAATCGCGAAAAATTCTTATCATTTAAATATTATGAGTATGTTCACGCATAGATGTTGAGTTAATGGTAGATGTTGAGTTGATTCTGATTTAGTTTATCAGGTTTGTATATTTTTGTCTTAGTATTTTTAAAAGTTTAAACAAATCACATTAACTTTTACAAGTGTTCTAAAGGTATATAATATATTTTTAAAACAACAGTTTGAAATTAATTTGTAGTTCTTGCTGAATGAAGCTAACTTTTTATGGATCTAATATTATTTCTTCATTTTGTATATAGTTGGTTTTTAAAATAAATAAAATCAGATGTCCAATCAGAAGGTATAAAACTTTGGTTATGTAGGTTTTTATTTTTTTTTTAATTTAGCAATTCCGTTGCTCTGTACCTTTTGTATTCTTCAAAAATTTAATGCAAGTTTTAATACACAGGTAGATTTAAAACAATAGGTACGTAGTATTATAAGGAAATGAATGATTGTGATTCTTTTAAATGGCTTACGAGCTAGAGGGGCAAATATTATTAGAATATTTTTTTTACACTGACTTACTACTTTTTAATTGCTATACACAAAATTTTCTAAACTAAATAGTACAAAAACAAATTAATTAAGTACCCGAGAAAAAAAACAAAAACTTAATAAAATCATATCCGTCACCGTCGATTGGTCGGGCATTGCCATTTTTCTCAGAAACGGTTTGACGTGAATTCTTGGAGTCAGGCATAGTGAATCGTGTTAATCTTCATATATTTTCTTTATTTTATCGTTTTTTTTTAAGAAAACGTTAAAACACTTAGCTCTGAATTTAGAAACAGTGTATTCGAATTTTGAATTCAAACTTTTAAGTAAAATAAAAGAAAAATTAATCATTAATTACAGAGTGCATATCAATGTTTCCAATGTTAACTATCGTATTCATGTAGTCGAATTCGTGCTTGCAAAATATATAAATTACTGATAAAATTATGTGACAAAGTTGGTCTACTAATAATATGCAATTTCTATAGCTTTTCTTTTCTTTTATTCAATTGGCTTACTCTTAGTTTATTATCTATCTGCATATTTAAACAGTTTTAAAAGTTCTTTCAGTGAACAACAAACTAACAATATTTTTATTTGTGTTAAATGTATTCTTCAATTAAAAAGACTTGATTATATTCACGGCCAATCGGTAAAGATCAATTTTATTTTTTATTATAAATTAATATTTTATGCAAAATAAAATAAGTCTGCTCTTTCATAGTATTTGCACGCTAATTCCAATAATTAGCGTATTAATGTATGTCATTATCTTACTTTTTATTTCAATTGCTCTGAGTTGTAATTCTGGATATATTAGAATACCTTTTAATTATGACGCTGCCAAATGGCAAAAACGGAACATCATAATTTCATTGCGTCAGTCTGTCAAATCATCATACTCCTTAAGTTTGAAACAGATTATGGAGACATTTTACAGAAAGTAATAATTTAATTACTTAAAATACAAAAAAGGCGAGACATGTTTCTATATATATCAAAGTTAAAGATGAGTTTTCACCTCACTGAACCCATGGAGAGGAGTAGCAATAAAAGTCTTTTAAATGGTAATTTAAAATGTTTGGGAACATCAAATATTTTTCATTTAATGACTTCCTGGGGTATAATCCAAATTATTTTGCAGTGCCCCCCTCCCCCTTTTTTTCTCTAATATTTTAATCACATATATCAAAAATATATAAAAAAGAGTAATGTCATATTACTAAGAACCAAAATTATTTCAGTCAAATTGTATTATGGAAATAAAATATTAACAAAATATAGGCAATCAAGCTACTTGTCTTATGTCTGCGAAAGACACCCCAGACAATGTGCTACATTTATACATTAAATATAATATCATTATTAATAAAGAGTTTGATAAAAATACTCTTATCCCTAAATTTTAAACGTAACGTTTCCTAAAAACGGGTGCTAAATTTTAGATAAGAAAAGAAGTTAGAAGACATGGCAACAAGTTTGGGAATTTGATGATTTACATACGAGGAGATTTTTACTTAAAGAAATATGGAAATGAATTATACCAATAGCGCCATTTCATTTTAAATTGAATTACTCGGTGGTTATAGTCTATTATTATATCCTGATTAAAATCACTTCTTTATTAAGCGCAGGATATTTATTCAATAGTCAATGCCTAAAAATTCACTCGCTTGTATTTGTCATAAATAAAAACAAAAATACATTAGATAAAATGCGTTCAGATTTCATTATAAAGCTTATAAAATCTCAGAAAGCTGCAACTTGCTTATAGAGGAAATTCAATTGACGTACGATAGAAATTATTTATGTATGCAAATTGCACTTCGGAAAATTTTTTTCAGAATGAATAGAAATAATAGAAAGTTTAACAAAGTATATTCCAAAATGATTACACTACAAATGACTATAATATTATATTCAAACATTATTATTTCAAGAAGTTGTGAGACCAGTAGAATATTATATCATATTTAAATATTTCTAATTCTATAGAGGGTCTATCTTCTCTTTAAAAAAATAACCGTAAAAAGTAATAAGATTAAAGTCACCAAGTGCATGCAAATATTTGACCAAGTAATTTAAATCATAGGTTAGGGCTTTATCAGAGACAATATTTATTGAATATTATATCTACCACAACACTCTTCATGGTGTGAATTTCACCCGTGTTTAACAGGTTATTTAAAATGCGAATATTTAAGATCATTGCAACGCATTATGGGTATAAGAAAACAAAGTGATTCTCATTTGGGAACTTGAAAAACATCAACCCTAAATTTACTCATATCAGTAAAACAGTTAATAACCACGTAGTTTTACTTAAGGAAAGGCCATCTATTAGTCATTGTAGGATTTTGTAAAAAAAAAATTGAGTTGTCTTATATTTCCATATCCTGATGACATTCCAAAAAGTCCCCAAAGTTTGCCCTAAAGCTTTTTAAAGTAGATGAAATAAGGTTAATTTTTTCTTAATTATATCGACAACTATTGAGTTTTTCACCAATGTATTTAATATAAAAATTATAAATCGTAAAATTGTCAACAAAAAAGATCATTTTATTCTTTTGCCGTACAAATATTTATTCGTTAGTAACACAAGCGCCAAACCTTCAATGAAGTAAATACGGCTTTCCATACCGTCGCTAAGTGTTAAATATTAGGCGCGTTTTTTATACGGTATCCACTATAGGCATAATCTACATTTAATAGAATTGATCATTAAATTAATTATCACTTCAATAGTCCTTTCCTTCTTTCTCTTCTGTATTTTTACATATATATAGTACAAAATTTCCAGTTACAATTATGTAATAAAATGTTAGGTGTAAAAATTAATGTGACATATGTACTATAAAAATATTTTAATTTTCATAATAGATATTTGGTGAATTATTTTGGAGGGATTTAGTTGTTGCTTTTAAACGCTCCTCTATTAATATTTAAAACCACAATATTCTTGGATTTTTTCGATGGAAGAGGTGGTAGTGCTCATGCAGTTCTCCATAGTTATACAAATTAAATATGGAATAAATTTTGAATTTTAATTTTCCAATGAAATACTTGTTAAACAATTAATGTTACAGTATTCAAATATTTTCACATTCAATGGAAAAATTTCACCAAAAATTAATAAGGGGGACCAAAAATATTCTACTTCTGAACAAAAAACAATTAAAAAAAACTGGAATTTAAGCTTTTGCATTATTTATTAAATTTTGCAATTTAGATTTAGAATGAAAACGTTATTTTTCTTTTCCAGAGATTTGGAAATGTAAATATGCGTATGTGGTGACATATATCAATTTTGTAGTGTTATTAGAAACCATAAGCGAAAAATTTTCTTGAATCAAAATTACATATCGTTTTATATTTAGTTCCTAGTGTATTTCTTAATATCTTCTATCTTCGAGCTAATGGCAATTATGTCTGGACAATACGGTGTCACATATATGTCATGATTTGTAATAATTAATTTTAAATTACCAAACATTTCATTTTAAAATTCAAAACCTAGCTTCAGTATCAAAATCTTTATCGATTATGTTTCGACCTGACTCTGTCAAATAAAATATTATTGAGTTAGGGAAATATTAAATAATTTCATATGATTTGAGTAGGCAGGAACTGCATTACTACGGACGACATGGCTTAGAGTAATCGATTTATATATTCCCTAGGGAGAATACGGTTTGACACACTTGCTTTAAGACATAGGAAAAAAATAATATTTAAAAAAAAAAAATTTTGATCTCAAGTTGGCGAGAATAATAAAAAATTCATTAATTTTTTGGATTGCATAAATTTTAAATTGGGTTTACTGGATATTTTAAAATTGACTTAGAAATATTCTGTTTTTTAATATACTCTATATTTTTATAGTTTTTATAAATGGTGCACACTTCTACGTTTTAGTTTACGCCTTTCTTAACTTATTTTCCAAAAAGGATCATAGTTCTTTACTTACAATATAAAAATATGTGGATTCATATTTATTTTATACATGTGTCACTTAAAAACCTTTGAATAAATTTGAATGAAAACTTGCAGTTTTATATCATATGATATAAAACCTAGTTATTTTGCCAGTATTTCCAATGAATGACTTAATAGATTATTAGTTATTCAACAGTGACGGCTGTTTTTATAACAAATTATAATAGTAAATTCAAATACACTTTATTTTGTTTTTAATAAATAGTTTAGGTTTAATAGTGTATTGCTATTTATACATTAGTACTTATAGTACTATTATTGTCTATCAGAACCTAGGTCATGTTGCACGGCAGAAATGAAAAAAAGACATGAAGTATCGTGGGACACCCGACAGAAGCCGAGCTTCTTACGTAACGCTTATAAAATTCAATTTTTAATATAATTTCGATACAGTAATAAATAATATATTTTTACAATTAATTTTTTTATTATCCATTCCACAATAAAAAAACACTTAATAAAAAAGCGAACATTTATTAACAAGTATACTATATAACCGTCCACGTGAGAAAAGGATTTCTTTTCCCGGCTACTCTCGATAATAGATAACTATACAAACATACACGCACACACACACACACACACACATATATATATATATATATATAGCTCTCTCTTTTGCTTTATTTCACTTACGCATATGGCAACAATCACGCGCTGCCCAGCCAGTAAGGAGCGTTTCATCGTTGCGTTCGTTTTGTTTCACTTTTTTTCGGTATCCAAACGTCCGGTAAAAAGCTTTGCTTCAGAAACATTTGACAGTGCGTGATATAGCATAATATTTTCTGTGCGAAGATCAGGAGTTCAGGCATAATTGGAAATAATGTACATTTCACGACGCGACACTATAAACTTATTAGATACAAATACGCCCCCGGTCATCAATCTCGTCAGAACCTCATTTTTTGGAGACATAGTATGAAATATTGGCCAAATTGTTTGGTTTTTGCTTTATATTTTGTATGTTGATTCTCCTATTTAAAAAGGTGGTAAAATGTATTTTTTAAAATATTGTAATTATGTGAAATCAATACCGTCTATAGCCGAAATATAGGTGGAATAAAAATTATGAAAACTCTTACTTTAAACGTAGATTTTTGTACACCCTTTTTTAAAAAAAAATTAAAAGGATATCCTAGTGAATTTAGAATATTCAGTGTTTCATTATATCTTTAAGAGATTTAATATAATAGTCTAGTAATAGTGTGGTCACTGATTGCCGCATTTTTTTAATTCCATTTATTGTTCATTTTATAAAATGTTTTGTGTCGATACAAATAATTAAGTAATATTTCTATGTATTATTGAAATTAAATTTGAGGGTTTAGTGCAAAAATTTAACTGAAGAGAATTAAGATAGTTGTTGTGTAAAACTGGTTGTCGTCGAAATTCGTAAAATTTTTGATATATTATTCAGACTATAAATATTTAACCAATCTTAAAATTGATAAATTATAGTTTAGTTTCAGTAAAAATCGTTTTTAAGAATTGTACAATCAAAAAGTAACAATTTCACCACACTTTTAATTTTACATATAAACGCATAAAGAGATTTGTCTAAAAAATCAAATCAATGTAAAATGATGTAATATTTAACATTTTGAGAAAAGAAAATTTAAGGAAAAGTTCACACTTTATAGAAAATTTTAGGTGATTACACGCTGAGCGCATTGAAATAATATAACTACTAAGAATGTTGTAGGCAAAATCTAATTTGTTTTGAATATTGTCCACAGAGGTTGGTTAATTTTTTTCCTTATGTTAACATCCCGGTAACACTTAAGCAACAATACATATCTGTGATCTGTTTCATAACCCTTGGTTTCATATTAACGTTTTATATTTTAGAAAAAAAAAGAATATTTATCTAATTTTCGTGAAAAAGAGGACGGGTGTAAAAAAACTTGCCAGTAATAGACTAAATTTATACCAAAAATTGTAATTTACACAGTTGACAATTTTTAATATACAATATTATATAACTTTTACTAGAATTTGGACACTGTACTCGAAATATTAATATATTAAATTCGCCAGTATGTTATTGATACTTTTTTAAGAATACTGTTTTTTTCTGACACATTTGTATTCAAGACACTAAATTTTGGAAATGTTTAATATCATTTTGGAACATATTTTCGTACCTCACGGTAAGATATCGTTTTAAGTACATAATCGACTGCTACACAATCAAGAAACTCAACAAGAATTCCTGTATCAAAATTCAAGGTCAACATATTCATTGGATTATGTTTTGACATAACCTCATCACAAGAACCGCGATATTGTTATATGTAAGACAGTTGAATAGCGTGACGTATTTTGGGCGGACGGGAATTACATTACTATGGGCGACATAGCTCAAGGCGGTGTATTTATATATTTGCTGAGGAGAGCTTCTCCTGAATACCGACTAGGCTCTGTGATTTATGTACGCACTTCAATGTTACATTTGAAACACTCTCTTGGCGATCTAGGGCAGGAATAAGGTTATCGTCTTTCTTCAGGGAATTGTTTTGTTCGGTCAAATGAGTAAAAAAAAATAAAATTCTCTTTAATATTGAAGGTTATTTGTCAATAAATTACTTGGAGCCATCTATGATCAGAAACATGATAATTCTTTTTTTATCGAAAGGGTATTCTTAATTTTTAATTGATTATAAATTTTTAATTAATTTTAGTTAACTTAGGAAAAAACTTTTCCAACAAACACTGTTCTGCTCTATTCACTGTTGTAGTTATTAATCCAGATTTTTAGATCCTGTTGCCGATTTTTTGTCTAATACTATGACTGCCAGGTTTTTATGAATTTCAGCGTAGGACTTGCTGAGCCTGGAATAGTCATCTCTTTTGCTATTATCGATGTAAGATATAACTCTTCCCAATTCTTTTTCATGTCAGTTTCGATGTACTGGCACATCTTCATTAATTTATCTGGGTGCTTGTAGTACTAGAAACGAGAAAAGAGCATTAAAACGAGGAGCAACGGAATACTGAATATACTATCTACTATTATTGAAATAAGCATATGAAAGAACATGTTCGCATTATAATTAAAAAAACAATTGACATGAAATATTAACAGAAACGAAAATTAAAGATACGTCTTATATTCAAATCAATTGTAGAAATTCTATCAATCAAATTAAAAAAAATGACAAATCTTCGCTTTGATGGGTATAGTTTATAATATACAAGTAAACAGCAGACATACAATTTCCTCGTAAACATGTGGCTTGTTGATATAGGTGACACAGTTATTCATGTGATTTTTTGCAGTTTAGGTAAAAGACAGACAAATAAATTAGGACGAAATCATTGTAGGCATAGGGTACAATGATTCAAAGCATATTTTTTTCATGCATATTATTTAAACCGTTAAAATAATTACAAAACAATACATGAATGAGCAGTTAGGAACCAGAAAGTTTAACGGGAACATATAATTACTTATAAGTATTCTACAATGGGGGTATTACCGACTGCGCTTATGTCAGAAGTAAGATTTGCATTCCATTTTTTAATTGCACGTTGAATACTCTATAGTAGGTATTAAATTTGAGAAAGCTAATGAAAAATACATATTTTGAATGACAAATAATTTAAATTTTAGTTTAATTAAATTTTATTACAATTTTTTTGGGAATAATAAGTATGGTATTTTATTAAAAACTAATTATTATTAAAAACTGAATATCCACTTAAACGTTTCTAAATTAAATTATTTTGTTTTTTTCAACCCTCGTAAAAAAATTGAGAGGGGCGGAGGCATGATATTACATTGCACATCATTCATTTTAATATTTATATTTAAGGCTTAGTATTTTAAAAAGATCTTTTCGTAGATATCTCACTTGAAAGGATACACGAACAAATTATTTGTTAATCTCAATTAACATGTGGAATTATAAGGTGTATTATATTTTTACTAAACTAAGTTAAGATTGTTTTTTGTTGTATGGTTGCACGTGTAATATACTAATCCAGGAAACTCGCAGGTCTGACAGGATTATCCAAAAAAATCATCGAAAACTCGAAAACAGAGAAAAGGCTTTCATTTTAACAACAACAGAACTGATATCAATATCATTTAAACAATTATTTTTACTTTGTTTAGACTATGGTATTGATCAAAAGTAGTCAGTATTGAATAATTTTTGCAAACGTTTATAAAATATTATTATGTACCTTGCTATATTTTTGCTTTCGTTTTTATTTTTTATTAACATTTCTTGGCATATCAAAACATAATATATGCACTTTTATGAAGCTAGTTCTGTTTCGTTTTGTATATTTTTTTGCCTTATCCTGATTGTCAATCGTTGAACGATTTGTTTTTTTTATTTTCTAGCAGCTTTTTTTAAAAATTATATTCTATAATTTTTCAGTCAAAATAAATTCTGAAATAGTAATTTGTGACATAAATATACTACAATAACATTAGAAATAGGTTAGAAGTCATTAAAACATATTTGAGTAAGTCAGAGTTTCTTCTTTTTCTTATTTAATGTAATTTTGAAGTAAAGCAATGTGGTCTAAGAAAAATTTTGTAATTACGAAACGATATGTAAAATTATTTATTTTAAAGCATCAGTAATCATTTTTTTAACTATGAAACTAATGTAATATCACTTCATGTCGTATTAAAACAATATTTATTTACAGAAAACGTGCATAATAAATAAATAAATAAATACAGAAATTTTGAAGGCCAAGTTCCAAAAAGCTACAAATTAATGAACTTTTTAAAAAAAAAATAAATTATTGATATTGTTTTAAATCCTAACCCAGAAACTATTTTAGTAAAATGAACTCAAACCAATTGTCAACCGACTCACAATTTTCTCTCCTCATAACTAATTTTCTGTCGCTTAAAATTATTTACGTATAGCAGTTTCCGTAGTATACAGAACAAACCATTGACAGTATTAATAATATTAACAATCCTTTGTCTGGAGATAAAATTGTAAAGGGAGATGGTATTTTATTTCATTGCTATATCTCTGCATATTTTTACGTAAGTTGAGAAATATTTCGTTCATGTCGTTTATAGGTTAAATTATATATTTTTCATTAAATTTTACATATACTGTATGTTATATATTACATTAAACATGTGAGTGGCTTATTTTAGAGGATTAATCTTATTCCTTAAAAGAGTATTGCAGTTTTTTCTTTACTCAGGTAGTCCTCAAGTTAGTTTACAATAATTCCATCATTAATATTTTAATACTTCATAATTAATACCTTCATTTTCTCAATATTTCTGTTTAGAACAAGAGTAAAATATTTGTATCTCATTTGCATACCTTATTTTCTTACAAGAAAATACTTGTAACCCGCAACTTAATCGTTTTTTCCACAGCAGTAAACTGCAATTATTCTTTCGAATTATGACCAGTTTTTTTATAGGAGGTTAAGTTGTTAAGTTAAGGTCATCGCCCTAGCTTCTTATGAAGTTTGATGGTATTTTTAGTTGCTTTCGATAATTATTTGTTGATAAAATTAATTCATATTCATGCAAAAAAAACTTTATTCATTTTGTATGATCCTTTTCTTACCTCTTTTCATACATTAATGAATTAATAGAAAAGTAAAATTTTTAATTTAATAGTTAATTTTTTCCACCCATGTAAAATCATTTCTGATTTATATATAAAGACTATAATTCATGGCGTCGAGGTAGATAGTTATGAAAATGCTATATCATATGATAATTTTACTTGAATTAATAAAATTAAGCCAACAGTTTTTTTTTTACTTTTCTATCCATATAATAAAATTACTTTAGTGTGTGTTTTTATGTAACTCGATACCTGGTAATATATAGAGGTATATTGAAAACAAGCGTATCATGAAGGCTTTTTAAACCTCGAAGAGACGCTCTTTAATCAAGAAATGATATCAGAACCGTAGAGTATTATATATATATATATATATATATATATATATATATTTATATATATATATATATATATATATATATATATATATTTATATATATATATATATATATATATATATATATATATATATATATATATATATATATTATATATATATATATATATACACACACATATGTGTATAAGAAAATAAAGAAATTAAAAAATGAAAGTACCATCGTATAATATATTCAGGTACAACCACATTTTCCGTCATACTTTTGCTGTCACTAATAGAATGATCAGGTTTTTATTGTTACCACTACAATTTGTACTTTCTTTACCTTACTATTTTTTAATCACATTTATTAATATTAATCAAGGGTAGTAGGTATCTTTTTTAACAGTTACATGTATCGGTCGCTCTAGATAGTATTAAGTACGGTAGTGTCCGTCTGTCCTGTTGTCCGCTCAAATCACGATCCTATTAAGATTGAATCATGGTTTAACAATATAATAATATTACCGAAATTGAAGTTTGACCGGATTATTATTATCTGCGTATTCTAGTGTTGGTTTTAAATATAGTATCGTGTGTATATGAACATATAAGTTTGGGAAAAGGTTAAAACAAATGAAATATTAAGCACGAATGGTAGAAAAATAATTTATCATTTCTGTTTTCGAGGGCAAAAGGTCACAGAGTAAATAAAATCTGTCTTGACCTTTCAGTTGCAAAGACGAAATGTTATTTCGCTAAAGTAAACAAAATTGAATTACTAGACATTAATATTATGAGAAAATTCCATTTATATTCTGAAAAGCCAGTTTTATTATTTGCGTTTAAATACATAATGGTATATTATATAGTATTTTCGTTGTAACGAACGGGGTAGAAGGGTACACTAAAATTCAACTAAAAGAAAATTAACAATTCATTGATTCTTTGTGATGAATTATACCAAACAAATGTCTGTTAACCGTTTTTCAACTGAAGTAAAGGGAATTGGGAATACTTGTTAATCGTTACAGTTGTTTCTAAAATAAGATTCATGAACGATGAATTCTTCCTCATTTAGTAACGCACTTTCATTATTTTTTCAAAATACAAACCCTTTTTTTATTACTTTCATTTATTTTTTTATAAATAAGACTCTCATTCGTCTAACTTTTGCGGCGATTACAGACATACTTTAGTTTGATTACTACACTATACTAAGGTTTAAAAATTTTTCTTTTCCAGAACAAGGAAAGTTTAAAAACCGTTTTAGTCCACCCAAGATTTTATGAAAATTATTAAAACTATTTAAACAAGCTTATGCAATCAAATGTTGCTCTTATGATATGTTCTCCTCCTATTTCTTTGTCTCGCCTTTTTTCCATCCCCAATTTTATCAACATGGATAATTTGTATGTCTTATTTCACTTAATTATTTTATCTTTTTAAAGGATTTTCATTCTAAATACCATGTTTTCTAATATTCTATTTTCAATTGAAAACTTTGATTTTATATTTGTGTGTTTCTTATACCATAACTAAATTCTAGTTCTGTATTGAATAAAATAATGTCTTTTTGTAATAAATACATAGAAAAATTAAGTATTAATATAAATAGATAGTCATACTATAATATTCGATAAAAAAAGTAAGACAACATTTGATTCATTCCAAATATGTATTTTTTCTCGTAAAATGTTCATAAACTTGATGACACTGGTTAAAACAGCAATATAGTTTAGGACCATTCCATGTTTTAACTTTTTTGTCTGAATTAAAAGAAGAAAATGTTCGCCCTGTAACCAACTTCCACAGTACGTTATTAAACTCAAAGTGACACATTACAAGCTCACAAAATAGGCTCTAAAGTTACCGCCCAAGGTACTTAAGTATCCTGAACTTACCTTCTCAAACTGTCTATGAACTTTTTCACACAAAATATTCAGACGACCTAAGGAGCATAATATGGATATTTTAGTATTCCCAGAAAAGTGGTAAAGCCTTGTTTTTGCCGGAAATTTTTTTTACTCTTTTTTGTTGACCATCCTGTAGAAAATATTATATTAACATAGCTATAGACCTAATCGCTTTTTATTTTTGTCATAGGTGCATGCATTCTTTATGTATAGAAAAAAATTGAGGATATATTTATTTTTTGAGCCCTTTGAAGTATGACTACTATTTTGTCGCTTATATTAGCATCACATTTTTCTAAATTATTCAGTAAAAGTTAAAAGACGTCATAAACGACACTTTAGGCCTTATTTTGTATATCATATTAAGCATCATCAGTGGCATAAAGAGCAGTGATATAGCGGCAGATGTTTTGGTTTTGACAGCTATTACTTTCTTTATTGAAATCAACATTTTATTCTGTTTATTCATGAAGGTTTTTGATTTTATTCCTTTCTAGCAAGTGTTGGACTGATCTAATGACATGATTTATTCAAGTTATGACTTCAGGGATATTATTGCGTTTTAGTAGGGCAATTTATAATTCCGAATTTATCATACACCATTTAGTAGCCTTATATTTTGATGATTATTCTTGTCTCTTTATTGATAAAAAAATCCCAAAATGTGTTAAATATTAACTATTTATTCAACATTGACTGGGAGTTGTAACTCCTATAATTAATTTATGTTGGCACAAAAATAAATTCAAATTTTTTAATGATTCGTTTCACAATTATGTATTTTATGATCTTTTATTATTAATTTTTATAATTAAAAATAAACATTGCATTCTGACACTTCAATGTTTGTTCCTTTCAAGTGCAATTATTATTTTAATTTTATTTTATTGATATAGATTCAAATTCAATTTAGCTTTAGAGTACCTATATAAATAAGTCGTAATAAATATTTTATAGCAAAGTTTGTAAATCAATATTGACATTCAATTTTTTAATTAAAATATATTGGATACTTCCAAATTGAAAGTATTGCGTTTCTGATCGATTATTGTAGTAAGGTAGGAAAATTATTGAGACTAATTATACCTTCAGTAGTCTTATTATTGTATAACGAACGCTGATTTAATTAGAAGTACATTTTTAAATAATTCTATTGTAGTGTGATTAAGATACGAGCTAATAAATTTCTTTATACTTATTCGTTCATAGAAATATGCAACCTATAAAAATGCTTCTATACCTCAATTCATTGGTCGTTGTAATCCAATAGAAAATAAAAAAAGCACTTGGACAAAACATTGAAACAACGAATAGAAAAAAGTAAATTGCTCAGATTTAAAATAGTAGGTGAATAGGATTGATTCATATCTTTAATGTTTCGTGTAACGTTAACAAAAACTCTAAGATTTCCCGTGATTACACATTGTGTTAACAATGTAACGATTGTGTGAAAATAGAAAACTTTTATATCTCACTGCAAAGAGCAAGCTTTAAATAGACTTTTCCACGAAAGTTATAAACATGTAATGCAGGAATCTTTTTATATAAACAGGTGAATTGATATTGACATTTTCAAGACTAGGGCGATAAGTAAAAACTTATTATATTTTATTTATTAAGAATCGGTATTAATTTGCATAAATATATTATATTAGTTTAAATAAAATGAGAGAGAAAATATTTAATTTTTTTCGTTTTGGGTAAATTATATTTTTATCACAGCTTTTGGCGTTAATATTTAACTATTTCATCAATATAAAAAAAATGGTTATTAATTCTAAATTATTCATATATTTCTTTAATCAAAGTAGTTCGGTAAGTGACAATAAAATACAAAATAAATTTGCGATAAGAATTTATGATTATTTATTAATTAATTTTCCTATTTTTATATTGTTACAACTAAGCTTTGTATAAAATATATTTTTTCAATGTCTGGTCTTGCTTTTGGTATAAGAGTGTATTACAGTTTAAGTCATGTTGTAAGTTCTCCGTCTAGGGTTCTACTGTTGAATTTTATATTTTAAATACTAATGCTACTTTGATACACACTCTTTCTTCAATATAACTTTGAAGTTTTTATTTTTTATTTCAACTATATGAGTACCAAATCATTTTAACATTAAACTAGACTTTGTTAATCTATAAATTTACATTAATCTACAACTCATAAAATGATTCATGAAAAATAATTTTGTCTTTTAAAGAAAAAAAAATTGTGTGTTCAACGTATAAGTAGACGTGTATATTAAGATTTATCCATCAAAATAATATAAACATAGATAATTAAACTAGCATAGAAACTACTTTTAATGCAATAATTACAAAAAAATTATGTTGAAAAGGATAAATACAAAAAAATATGAAAGTCAGCCATTTATTCAAATTTACACAAAAAAGAAAAGGATAATCGTTATCAATAACAGACGAAAAATACGTTTTTATATTTTTTATATTATGCGAGTTCAATGTATCAGAATAAACTTCTTTGTGCATATTGAAGTTATCTGACAATATGCGAAAAAAAAACCTTCGAATATGTTAGAATAAGTGGCATAATATGAAGTCCAAACTGCTACAGCTCATTTAAAGTGAGACCGCACACGCGTTGTGTAGATGATTCAATAAGCTTTCCTTTGTTCAAATAGTACTTCAGACAACTTAAGTTTTTAATAAATACTTAAGACAGATATCAAAAAAGCGTAAGTCTGCGAGGTAATCCGCTCAACGTGAATATTACAGTGTGATGATGTTATAAGCTTTCCTTTGTTCAAAGAGTACTCAAGAAGATTTAAGTATGTAATCTGCTCAACGTGAATATTACAGTGTGGAATGAACAGATCCCAAATAATTGCCACTGATGTTATAGATGTGGAAATCGATTTTCTCATTTTTAGAAAAAGTGAAGGATTCACAATTGATGTGACATAATTGCATTTTGTTTGGTCTGCCAAGCGAATCTCGTCTATTAAGATCTTTTTGTGAGTTTACATGATCATTATAATTTTATTTTTCTCGAGAAAATATCTCCGAGAAAATATTTTTATAACATCAAATACTAAAGTAGGTTTTTAAAATTATTGAATTATTCTTATATTACTACAAACTGAATGATTGAGATTTAGTAGTTCAAGAAGTCTGATATCAATGACTTTCTCTATTCACAATTAAATGAAACTACGTGATGTAGTATTATTTCTACTTTCTTTAAGTTTTTTACCACGACCTAAGTTTCGTTGTATTACAACATCTTCAGGTGGGCTATTAGCAAAGAAGAAGATGTTGTAATACGAACAAACCTAGGTCGTGGTAAAGAACTTAAAGAAAGTAGAAATAATGCTATATCACATAGTTTTATTTAATTGTGAATAATGAATTTCTAAAAAATTAACGCCAAATATATTCAATATTCGAACTTTTCTATTGCAAGGCAAGTAATCAAGTATAAATAACCGACATCAGTTCGTGAAAATTTCGTGGAAAATGTAACAAACTTCACGTGTGGTCAATATAATATATTACAATAAATTATTTATTTTCGATTGAAGTTGTACTGTATTCCTTAGAAAAAAATGTCCGCCAGTAACTACTGTTTGTCACTAATTAAAAATTAATAATCTGTGGAGAACCTTCTTATCTGTCTATCTAGATGCTTGGATTTGTAATTTTAAAATCTTTTGATAAGGAGGAATATGATTTGAATAAAAGTGTAGGTATATTATTTTCTTAAATTTTGAAAAGAAAAATTACATTTTGTAAATAGTAAAATAGAAAATCAAAATGGAATGCAAATTTGTCTTCAGTTTTAAAAGCATCCTAGCAGTACAATATTTAAAATTATTAGCACGAAAAGCATTTTATGAGATTTGAAAAATTCTTAGAAATTGTTTTGAACAAAAATAATAAAATTACAATGAATGGCTTTATAATGAATAAGTATTTGTAAATAATTACAGAAACAAATACAGAAATTAAAAACTGTGGGTATTTAAACAGAGAAAAGTAATAATTGGCGAGTGATTTCCATCCTTCGTTTCACTCAAAGAAAGTCAGCTTTTCTCCGTATTATCTGAAGTCAGCTTTTATCCAATACGTATTAAAAAAAATCATCAGAACAAAATCTCGTTTTTCGTGATGATTATTAGTTGTACCTATGTGTGTACGATCGGTAGTGGTACCTACATATCATCATAAAAGCGTGGGTATACATGTCTCATATTGTCGAAGTAGATTTTTTAAGTATTTGTTCTGTCAAAGTACACCAAAAAGGTTTAACGAAAAGTATTGAACCGTCTTTGGTTTTTGAAAGCAGTGCGTGAGAGGGATAAGTTTTGTTAATTCAACCGAAAACTTGACTAAAATGTTATTTTTTGTCCCTGCTGAAACGGAAAATAATAACACAAATTAAAATAGGCAAATGCGGATCGGACGCTAATAAAGTAGGTGTTCCTGGTTATTCCCTGCAATTTAGGAGCAGGATTTGTATGTATTATTTCTTACAATATATTTAGATTGATTTGGCAATAATTCCGAATAATAAATATAAGGAAATAATAAATATTTTTTGTTATTTTACTATTCAAAGTAATCACTGATGAGTTACACATATAAAGAGCAATATGACAAAAAAGTTCGATTTTATTAGTGATATTTAATCATGAAAAAATATTTTGCGATAGTTTTCTTCAAAATTCCCTAGGAGTAATAAGATTTGAAATATCGGCTAGTTTTTAAAATTAAAAAGGAATATGTTTAGCTTCAAGTTTTGAAGTGAATTATTTAGGAAGCTGTAGGTTTTTTACATTTAAAAAAAAATTACCTTCAGAATGGTGAGAGGAATCGGCTCTGTGAAAATATGTCTCATGAAAAAATACTTTTATATATATATATATATATATATATATATATATATGTAAATTGTAAATTTTTTTATAAATATGTAAATTTTTCGATATATTTTTAAATTTTCGTTAATCAATATAGAAAAAAAAAATGAAGGAAATTCTCGTTCTTTTTGGAACTAGTTAAAAGAAAAATGCAACATTAATTTACGAGCATATACCAGTCTTACTGAGACGTTGGACATAAAAGCAGAGCCCTTATGAGAGTTTAAAAAAGTAGATGGAAAAACTTATATTATTGATTGAGGTAATTTTCATTAATTCATGATCCATTTGCTGGAGAAAAATAGCTCATCCAATATCTCATTTACATGAAAATGTCATTAAACCTTACTCGAACAAGTGTTCCAAATGTTGCGCTAAAATGAATATGTCCATAGCTAAGTCAGTATTCAGACGGTGTCTTCCGCAACAAAGATATAAGTCGACTGTTAAGAGCTGTATCGTGCATACTAAAAAGATTTCCGCCTACACAAACCACGTCTAGCAATTTGACCGCTTTCTATTTAAATCATGGTCCCTGTAACTGGATTGTATTACAACTGAGTTTCTTTAGTTGTTAGGACGAGTTTTATCTCTTATTAGTATTAATTTTGTTCAAGTGTTGCGGTTTTATTCTATTTTATATAACATATATATAAAATAATCTCATATTAACTAAAATATATACATTTTTAAGTTTATTAGTTGGATATTAGAACATATGCCTTAAGCAATCAATGACAAGGGAAATTGAATTGAAAATAAGTGAAATTTCGCAGTAATAAACGATATGGCCCTTCGTAAAGCAATAAAGTAACAATTATAATATACTTGAATTGTTTCTATCTAGGTATATCTTTGAAAGTTATAAATTCGGTTATATAAAAAAGTTATAAGAAAAAAAAACAAATTAAAAAAGTTTTATGTCGTGATTATATAAAAAAGGGCAAGCATGTGTTTGTTTTGAACATGGGATGTTAATTTCGGTTCACATTCTCTCTAGCTAGATTTTATTTAAAAATATCTTTCTTTTGCCTAATCTGTTCACTATATATGTAGAAATCATCGCACCAAGCCTTTGAACAAAATTTTTAAAAAAATAGGAACACAAAGTTGTATTTATTATTTCTAAAGTTATAAAATAATAACAAAGTTTTTCTACGTAAATTTTTCAGTTAGGATTTAATATTTAACTGAAAACACTTAAAAATGGACAGTTTATTCATTAATTGCAGATTATTGTATATTACGTCGTACATTATAACTTTTAATAATATTTTTGATTAGTTATATTCGCCATTTTATCAAATAATTTTTTTAATCTTCGACATAATATTATATTTGCCGGTCGTATCACACGAAACAGTGTGAGGTTTCTATATTGTGTACGTTACATATCGTGTAAAAAAGCTTGCAAACAATGCGGGCAACAGAATTCATGGCAGCTAAACACCTCAGGTAACGACTTTGAAGTTCATTGTCATTTTACTCATATTTATATTTTATGTGAATTTTGATTCTTTGTGTTAAAAGAAGAACTTTAATCAAAAAATGAGGAGTAATTTGCATTAAAAATAATATTACGAGTATTAAATAGAATAATAGTAATTTTTTATTCTCATAAAGAGAATTCCATTAATGTCTATAGAGAGGAAGACTTTATATAAAAACTTTGATTGATTGCAACTTCTAGATAACGGTTTTACTCCGACTTTTGATTGGTTGGAATTGCTACACAATGTTTTTTTTCCCTCTTTTATTAGTTTTATTCCGACAACCAAAAGAGAAAATAACTTTTTCCTTATGCCTACTGTTGAATACCTCATTGCTTCTGGTTATGTCTTAAAATCGTAAAAGTAGATTCACCACAGACGCCAATGATTTTAAGCATTATCTGCAAAATGAAGTCCCTTCCACGAACTGTTTTGCTTGTCATTTCTTGATATAAAATCCATGATTTATGACGGCAATATCTAATATATCGTAAAAAACTTGCACGGGTCATTTTTACGATGCTTCTTGCTGGCCATTTAGTCAAAAATATCAACCCGACATTTTGCAGAGTTGTAAAATAGTATGGTTAAGGAACCTACTATACTTAGAACTTTTATGTTATATTTAAAATGATCCTGTAAACTACTGAGTAATAAAGCATTTATTCCGTTTTATCCGATCGATTGTCTATTACCATTGTTCATCATCATTTCATAGTACTTCTAGGTATCATCAACTGAAGAGATGTAAGAAGTTATCAATAGTTTCTTCGTTAAAAAAATGTTTGTAAAGAACATTAAACATATATCCAGGATTTGATTTTTAGAAGGAACTCCATACCTTCCCACATAAAACATTCAACATATATTTAGATCTTTTATTGACATAGTCCCAACGTTTAATAACGTAATTTCCTAATTTATAATAACATAAATATAGGATAAATAATAACGAATATGTGAAACACATAGCGAGTCGAATAAATATCACTCTACACTAGTGATTAGTCATAAAACCT
The DNA here is from genome assembly GCA_039881145.1 of Druceiella hillmani. NCBI lineage: Eukaryota > Metazoa > Arthropoda > Insecta > Lepidoptera > Hepialidae > Druceiella > Druceiella hillmani. The sequence continues at coordinate 34,239,392 of JAYKKI010000014.1, read as the reverse complement.
CAAGCTACTTTATGTACTTATTCCTAAAGCAATCAAAGGAAAAGAAATAATATCAAGACTGAGCGTATCTCGTAGCATTATGTTGAATAATGTGAAAGCACAAAAACAGGTGAAAGCTGTGGTATATTCGTTGGCACTCTAGGTAAGTGAAATAACGGGGACACAGTCGTCCAATGAACATCCAAAAACATAGACATACTAAACTCAAAGTTAAGTGTTATCAACATAATGATGTTATAAATAAAAAAAATGCATTGTCGAAAGTAATTCGTTTAGCCACGTCCGTGGCAATTGACTACGTCCTTATAAAATCAGAAGAGAATAAATAAGGATCACATCCATACATTTTGTAATATAAAAACCTTCATGCAGATATCAGATAACTCTGGTCGTTTCAAGAATACTATAGACTAAAGACCTAAATAAAGTGGTGACTTATTTCATGTTACGAAAATTGTGTGATTACCGACAAATCCTAATACAAATCCTACTACAATATGTTGGCTTTCTGACATGTATCAATGATGTGCCTGTGAAATGAGAGATAATTATCCATAATTACAGCAGAATTACATGTATTTTTAACAAGAAGAACGTAATGAAATTATCTGTAGGAAAAAAGGTTAAACTGATAATATAATATTATTCTCACCCTTAGACATTAATAAATTTCACATATCGATTGACTAAAATACTATTGCTATTAATAATTGTATATCGACTCTACCATTAACAAGATTAAATTAAATGTATTAATGAAATGATGTTAACATTTAATTAACAAATAATATTTCATATTACATAAAATATAATATTGTAGCAATAACTGAGTATTTAAAAAATCAGTACCAATGGGAAGTAAAACTCATTCTATAAACTAAAGAACCGCACTTATGAGTTACAAAGCCAGTTACAAAGATCATGATTTAAGTAGAAAGCTGTTAAATTGCTGGACGTGGTTTCTACAGGCGGAAATAGTATCAGTATCCGCGATACAGCTCTTAACTTTAAATTTTCGATTTTTAAATTTGTCGCCCATGACTCTACCTGAATACCGACTTGGCTCTGTGATCAACATACTCATTTCAGTGCAACATTTGAAACACTTGTTCGAGTAAATTGCAATAAGGGTTTCGTGTAAACAAGGTTTTTGATGAATAATTTTTGTCCAACAAATAGATCATGAATTAATGAAAAGTACCTCAATAAAGAGGAAAAGTTTATCCATCTACTTTCTTACAATCTCGTAACGCTCGTAATCTCGTTTTATAACCACCACTGAAGCAAATGAAATGTGAATTTTTGAATTTTGAGACATATTAATGAACGTGATGTTATGTATGGTTTTATAACTTTATAACATATAGATAGAAATTGTTCACATATGTTATATTTGTTACCATATTGTTTTACGGAGTGTCGTGTCGTTTATTATTATCATATCTCATTTATTTTTTTCTTGTCATTTAGTCCTATTATACATTATTTTTGAGATCACTATCTTTTAGCTAATCCGGTATTTGAAGATACTTTCTATTACATTCAACATTGATTTTCATTTAGTAATAGTTTAAGAACTGGCAAGTTTTTCGTAAGATCACTTTATTAAGATAGTAATAAGTTTGTTTATTGTTATTAATACAATTACTTACATTATCTGTCTCGGTTTTTGTTTCAGCACGATTTCATCTACACTTTTCCACATACGCTTCGTCTCTACTTCCGCAATAACTGATCACGTGGCACATACTTTCACATCGCAATGCTCAACTTAGTTTGTCAAAACTTAAAAATCCGATTTTAGTCTCCTAACTAATTATAAATTTTATTTGTTTTATATGAAACAATATTAAAAAAAATATATTTTTCAATCTAGCAGTATGCAACACCAAAATGGCCTGGCTCAATTCGGCAGAGGTTTTAAAAGTCATGTAAGGAAATAACATGTACCAAATTGAACATAATTAAATTATTAGATTTTTTAAAAATATTCTATTTAGTTATAAAATGCCTATAAAATGTTACGTTTCTTGGCAGCGTTTCCGTCAGCTAGACTGCGGTTTAATGATGAGAAACCCGACAGACAGGCGATAAAGTAACTACCAATATTGATGAAAATACGTTAAAACACACGTTGCTAGCTCTCATACTATAAGAAATATACGAGCAGATGAAATCACCTGTTGAATTTCAAAGATCTGATCATAGAGAGGAAACATCAATTATTATATATATATATATATATATATATATATAGGTTACATAACCGAAATAAACCAACTATCGCATGGCCTTAATTACTTCGTATTCAAGCAAACGGGATAAAAATCCTTAATATTATAATTAGAAGGAATATAATTTAGGTGTATCAATTGAATCATGTAATTACGCTAGTGACTGCGATTTTTTGATGTTAGACTATAACCTAAGGGGTTTTTGAGACAGACGTATAAGTACCTCATCCTTACATTCCATGTAAGATATATTTGTACTAAAGAATAAGTAAATATAAATAGATTACATATTTCAAAACCAAATCATTGCGCGTAGATTGTAAGCAAATAAACACAGAAATGGAAGTATAAGTACCTCATCCTTACATTCCATGCAAGATACATTTGTACTTAAAGAATAAACACAGAAACAAAAGTATAAGTACCTCAACCTTACATTTTATGCTAGATATATTTGTACTAAAGAATAAGTAGATATAAATAGATTATATATTTCAAAAAGAAATCATTGCGCGTAGCTTGTAAGCAAATAAACACAGAAACAGAAGTATAAGTACCTCATTCTTACATTCCATGCTAGATATATTTGTACTAAAGAATAAGTAGATATAAATAGATTATATATTTCAAAACCAAATCATTGCGCGTAGATTGTAAGCAAATAAACACAGAAATAGAAGTATAAGTACCTCATCCTTACATTCCATGCAAGATACATTTGTACTTAAAGAATAAACACAGAAACAAAAGTATAAGTACCTCAACCTTACATTTTATGCTAGATATATTTGTACTAAAGAATAAGTAAATATAAATAGATTACATATTTCAAAACCAAATCATTGCGCGTAGATTGTAAGCAAATAAACACAGAAATAGAAGTATAAGTACCTCATCCTTACATTCCATGCAAGATACATTTGTACTTAAAGAATAAACACAGAAACAAAAGTATAAGTACCTCAACCTTACATTTTATGCTAGATATATTTGTACTAAAGAATAAGTAGATATAAATAGATTATATATTTCAAAAAGAAATCATTGCGCGTAGCTTGTAAGCAAATAAACACAGAAACAGAAGTATAAGTACCTCATCCTTACATTTTATGCTAGATATATTTGTACTAAAGAATAAGTAGATATAAATAGATTATATATTTCAAAACCAAATCATTGCGCGTAGATTGTAAGCAAATAAACACAGAAATAGAAGTATAAGTACCTCATCCTTACATTCCATGCAAGATACATTTGTACTTAAAGAATAAACACAGAAACAAAAGTATAAGTACCTCAACCTTACATTTTATGCTAGATATATTTGTACTAAAGAATAAGTAAATATAAATAGATTACATATTTCAAAACCAAATCATTGCGCGTAGATTGTAAGCAAATAAACACAGAAATAGAAGTATAAGTACCTCATCCTTACATTCCATGCAAGATATATTTGTACTTAAAGAATAAACACAGAAACAAAAGTATAAGTACCTCAACCTTACATTTTATGCTAGATATATTTGTACTAAAGAATAAGTAGATATAAATAGATTATATATTTCAAAAAGAAATCATTGCGCGTAGCTTGTAAGCAAATAAACACAGAAACAGAAGTATAAGTACCTCATCCTTACATTTTATGCTAGATATATTTGTACTAAAGAATAAGTAGATAAAAATAGATTATTTATTTCAAAAATAAATCATTGCGCGTAGCTTGTATGCAAATAAACACAGAAACAGAAATATAAGTACCTCATCCTTACATTCCATGCTAGATATATTTGTACTAAAGAATAAGTAGGTATAACTAGATTATATATTTCAAAAAGAAATCATTGCGCGTAGCTTGTAAGCAAATAAACACAGAAACAGAAGTATAAGTACCTCATCCTTACATTTTATGCTAGATATATTTGTACTAAAGAATAAGTAGATAAAAATAGATTATATATTTCAAAAATAAATCATTGCGCGTAGCTTGTAAGCAAATAAACACAGAAACAGAAATATAAGTACCTCATCCTTACATTCCATGCTAGATATATTTGTACTAAAGAATAAGTAGATATAAATAGATTATATATTTCTAAAAGAAATCAGTGAGCGTAGCTTGTAAGCAAATCAACACAGAAACAGAAGTATAAGTACCTCATCCTTACATTCCATGCTAGATATATTTGTACCTAAAGAATAAACACAGAAACAAAAGTATAAGTACCTCATCCTTACATTTTATGCTAGATATATTTGTACTAAAGAATAAGTAGATATAAATAGATTATATATTTCAAAAAGAAATCATTGCGCGTAGCTTGTATGCAAATAAACACAGAAACAGAAGTATAAGTACCTCATCCTTACATGCCATGCTAGATATATTTGTACTAAAGATAAGTAGATATAAATAGATTATATATTTCAAAAAGAAATCAGTGCGCGTAGCTTGTAAGCAAATCAACACAGAAACAGAAGTATAAGTACCTCATCCTTACATTCCATGCAAGGTATATTTGTACTAAAGAATAAGTAGATATAAATAGATTATATATTTGAAAAACAAATCATTGCGCGTAGCTTGTAAGCAAATAAACAGAGAAACAGAAGTATAAGTACCTCATCCTTACATTCCATGCTAGATATATTTGTACTAAAGAATAAGTAGATATAAATAGATTATATATTTCAAAAACAAATCATTGCGCGTAGCTTGTAAGCAAATAAAATTAACGAGACTTCTAATGACATCATTGTTTAGGGTTTATGCAAGATCGTAACTACATGTTCAACAAACGTAACGTTCTATGTTCGGCGCACCTCCTATTTATGGTTTCACTAATCGTTATGTTTATCAGGACATTAACCTGAAAGCCTGCCATAAAAATGGAAAAAGTGTCATGTAGATAATGAATACACCTACGTAGTTAAAAGCAAATAAATGTTTAGTGAGGCTACGAATTTCAAATAGTTGCCACGTATGCTCATAAAAGTGCCTCCTAAATTTTACATAAATTATTGAACTGATATTTATTTTTTGTAGCAATAGAAGTTGAGTCTCGTCTCTTCATTTTCATAACGATATCGATCATATTTTCCTTGATTATACAAAACTGAGAATTTCTTTGGAATCACTTCGTTAAAACTGTAGAAAGGAAGCGCGAATCAAAACTTTTTGAGAATCTTCCTGTATTACAGAAATAAGTAATACCTCGAGCAGTGGTTGAAAACCTCCAAAATTTTGCATCAGAACTTAAACTCAAAATCAATTGTTAGAAGATAAAGAAATATTTTTTCTCCTTGAAAGACTCGTTGGAAACACGTCTTTCTTAAAGAAGTACTTATTATTAGAAATAATTATTTTCTAAAATTCTTCAATTATCCACCAAAGCTTGTAAAGTTTAATCATAATGTAAAATATCATTGAAGTCATAATCCTGTGTAATAACTAAATGTGTGTATAAAACCGCTAACTGGAATTAAGACTTGTAGCGAAGGATTCCTTCGTCGAATCGTCATACGGTCACCAATTTAGGCCAAAATCGAATTGACAAAATTGAACAATAACGCGTTAAAATTTTATTAAGGAGACATAAATATAATGTTTTCATTTTCCAAAATTCCAGTTTACTTATATGCCAGGACTACATAAGCATACCCAATGGTTCAAATAAGTTTTAAATTTTATAATGCGAAAGAAATTCACGGGTCAGGAAAATGTTTATTGTACATCCCAAACAGTTAGTTATATTCCAAATATTACGCACTAAATCGTTAATGAATTGACTAATTAAATATCGAAACTTACGCTCATAATTTTTGATGAAACTGAGTACATACGCAGAAAATTAGGACAGTTTATGGCTATAAATAGAAAAATAAAACTTACATTTAACGTATTTTAATAGTATGACACTATAAACATATATCAAATACCATGCGCTAATTCTAACTGAGAAAATATTTTATTTGATAATAATTTTGAAACATTTTCAATGTAAATGCATAATATATAATGTGGTATCAATTGACTTTATTCCATTTAAGTTTCTGGATAGCCCAAGCAAGCTTTTTGCATGTTATCTTGGTATATTGAGATAGATTTAATGTACTCCTATCAATTGTCGAACAAAGGAAATGAAAATATTTTCTTGCTATTACGTATATACTAAGAAAAAAAAAATTTATAAAGTTTTTCAATCGCCCCGGTTAAAAAAAGCTGCGAGAGAGCAAAGAATTTACTCCAATTTATTGACCCAATAAAATGTTTTGAATTGTAATTTGTGTGACAGTTCATTATATTATTAAGATTTATTTTATGCTTAATACTTATATAACATTACAAAAGTCCTAATGGTAATAAACATGGGTGAAACATTTGAAATAGAAATAATAAAGACTACTTTTATCACCATATAACTTTCATATAAAAATTAAACTTTTCGAATTTAAAAAAACTTTCAAGTAAATAAGACTTTCATTTAAAATAGATATTCTGGAATATTTCAACAAAACAGTATTCACATAATTATGTAAGAGTAAAAGCATTCACTATATTAAGGAGGAAAATTCCTTCTTACGTTTTCACAGCTGCTATCTACATCTCCAGATATTGCAAGTTGTAAAGGAAATGTTTATACATGTTCCTTCTACGTGTAATACTGTGTAGGATAGTCATGAGCTCAACTAAAAAGCATTAAAACATTTTTTATCGCCAAAACATCTAACTTATTATTTGAAGGCTGGGGTTACATTTTCGACGGTTAATTTGTCCAAAGCGAACCGAATTTAATAAGTTAATGAATAAGCAAACATATAAAGAGCATGGAAAAAAATTATTTTCTATTTTATGAATTTTTATTTATTTTTAAAATTTTGATAGCTTTGAAATTTTTAAAAATTTAATAGTCATTTTGTTTTAATTGGCAGAGAGTTATCAATTTATTAGTGTCCGAAACTGGAAACCATGTCGTTTTTTATAAACCATAAAGTTTTATGATTGATTGATTTTAGAGAATTACATAATTTTGTACATATAACTTAAACAAAAATAATGTCTTATACTGGAAAGATTCAAAACAATTAACAATAGGTACTAAAAAACTACCATACCTTATTCATACAAACCTAAACCACGCCGATTAAATAATTAGTGTACGGTAGTTTTAATTGAACAATCACTTAATTGAAAGGTTAAGCATATTTAAATTAGAAAATTAATCGTTCAGTTTAATTTGGATACTCAGATGAACAAAATAATTTTTATTTTTATACAAGTACAATTTTATTATGTTTTATTCGTTTCACGTTAATTGTTATAGAATATCATTTTAAAAATAGTTAAAAATTGCGAAATGTGTTTTAGACAGAAAAATGAAATTCAAAAGTACCACAATAGTACCACAGTAAGTAACAATAATGAAACTTTAGTGAGCTTAGAGCAACATATTTATATCATTGATATCCATAACTTCCATAATAAGTCTTAACGGAACATTTTTAAATTTTCTTTACTATTCAGCCGAATTAAGCACTTTAAAATGAAATATTTCAATATTATGCACCGTAGGCAGCGAATGCAAAAATAGGCTCTTAGAAACTTCGACATACGAATACTTCTACATACGTGTGAAAGTATATTTAAAAATTACTTATGTATGCAAAAACTATAATCACATGTCGCCAAATTATAAACAGTTCGAAATATTTCCAAACAATTTACCGAGATTTTATTGTTTCATCCATATCCTATTTCATGGAGAAAAGCAATTCGGGAAAGAAATGTTATTACCCGCCCAATTGTAGCAAGTGTTTCAAATGTTAAGTTAAAGTGTGTACATTAATCACAGAACCGGGATTGCGTTCAGTCGACGTCCTCTGTAACGAGAATATTGGTCACTCGTAGTAATGTGATTTTCGCCCCGTCTAAATCACGTTAGACGACTTGACCCTTTCTCGACTATGTTATGCATTGATGCCGTGAAAAGAAGCATTAAATTTATATTTGAAGCCATGTTTTATAAATGTAATATAAACTTGTTATTTTGTATTTTTGAAGTGTAGGTTAAAAAAAATAAATAAGGAAAAATATTTGTTTCAATTACCCAAATTATAATTAAATATATTAATGGAATCCTGAAAATACAAAATTAATACATAATAAATTTGTTAGAATGTTATTAGGGAAGGAAATATAAAACGAAGAAAAACTAATTATATAGATTCGTTATAAAATCAGTTATAGCTATTAGATACACGTGATTATGGTGAAAGTCTATAAAACTCATTTCTTAACAAGGTAAAATCATTTTTGAAGATTTTGTAGCGTATTAATATTTGACCTTTTCTTAAAGGACGTTATATGTATTTGTATTCATTTCGTTAAAACTACGCATTTTTCTTCTTTCACCATGAAACCTATCTTATCTTATGGTGAAAGTCTATAAAACTCATTTCTTAACAAGGTAAAACCATTTTTGAAGATTTTGTAGCGTATTAATATTTGACCTTTTCTTTAAGGACGTTATATGTACTTGTATTCATTTGGTTAAAACGACGCAATTTTCTTCTTTCTCCATATAACCTATCTTCCAAGTGGCACATTTTTAGAATCATCATTTCCTTAACTAGCGGACCATACGAGTTATTTTTCAGTTTTATTTGTATATTTTCTGCATACAACGAGATGTCACAAAATTATGTGTATTTTTTTCCACACAAAGCTTGGAAAAACGATGACGAAACATACGTACATTATAAACTTTTACATTGATTATTTACAATATTGGCACATACGTTTTAACAATTGTTCGGATCATGTGTAGGAACTTATGTTTCTATTGTAAACACGTTGATAATAATCTGTATTAGATATTTGTCTGTCAGCACGCTTCGTACGATGCAGAGAAGGAAAATTGTAATGTGCATAATAAAGTTGCATTACTGCTATGCATAACCATTGTCGGAAAATAACATAAATGTTTCCATAATAAATGTCTACGCGTTTTTTGATGCTTGAATATTTGAAAGTGTCAAGTATCGGATACTGAACTTAAAGACAAACTATAACTTCTTTTATTGCAATTCCACATAACTTACGAAACAATAGTAATACTTAATGATATACTGACTTTATTTATTGATGATTTTTCATTTCCTGCAACTAATTGTTTTTATGGGTAATCTGTGGTTAACTGTCGTGAATATTTTTATTGCAATTAAACTTTATGTTCCAAAATTTAAAATATTTTTGTATTTCTTATTGAAATATTAAATTCTCAAAATTTTATATTTTTCATCTCTTTTATGTGCTTATTACCAAAAAATAAAATTTGTCTAAGTAAAATTTATTATGACAATTTGTTTTCTTTGATTATAAGATAAATATTCATTTCATGGAATTAAAGATGAGAATGAGACGATAAAAGATTAAATAAATGATGATAACGTTACGAACTATTGAATTTTACCAAGCGTATATAATAAACAATTACATATATTTAATAATACAGATAAAGTTAATCTCAGATACATTTGGATAGTGCAGATTATTCATGTTTAATAATATAAATGTAGTTACACTCACATACACTAATATAGTGTAGATCATATGTATTTATAATATCGTAGATGATGAAGTTATGCTTAAATATTTCTGCACAATGGAATCTTTACTGTTTTATCAATTCAACATTTTGTGTTAAACGTGTGCCAATAGCTATAGTTTTTATATATTTTTACTCTAAAGTTTCGTGCTATAATTATATTTTTCCATGATTACTCCGATTTAGACATATTAACTATTTAAGAGTTTGGTGACACCCTCGCTGGAACTTGGCATTATTAGGAATTTGTACAAAAATAATGCTTTTCATAATCATAGATAAATCTAAATCTGATAAAATAGAGGGAAACGTATATTTTATGGAGAGGTACGGTGAATTTTTAAAATTGATAGGGACACCACGAACTACATATTTTGCTCCTATCGATGCGTAATGCCAACTATTAAAATTCTAAAATAATGGATGAAGATAGATATTCTAAAATATATGAAAAATTCGTGAGTTAGAAATAGTATACAGAGATGCAAAAATGTTATAAATTGTAAGGTTCTGGTGATTTATATGCAAAAAGTATCCGAATATTTTTCATAGGTATAATAAATAAATAAAGATGAATGTGTAAGGCTAAGACCGCACAATGTGCGGAAATAGAGATATGTAACAATGTTTTGTCATTCAAGATACTATCCTTAGTTTAAACGTCAATATTATAATTCATATATATTATATTCAATAACGTCTTTTTCGTCGTTCGTATAATATATTCAATAACGTCAATATTATACACAAAATAAATATTTTAGTTTTAAGTGCATGGATTGTTTTGTACATGTTTTTTAAAAGAAATATTTTAAATATTGAAGATATTTGGCGTTAATTTTGTTGAAATTCATTATTCACAATTAAATGAAACTACGTGATGTAGTATTGTTTCTACTTTCTTTAAGTTCTTTACCAGGGACTAGTATCTTTGCTAATAGCCCACCTGAAGATGTTGTAATACAACGCAACCTAGGTCGTGGTAAAGAACTTAAAGAAAATAGAAATAATACTACATCACGTAGTTTCATTTAATTGTGAAATACTTTAGTTTAATATTTCATCAATTAAATGACTAATCAACGTAATAGGCTTATTCCACAGATGAAGTATAAATAACTTAAATTCTTCTGTTTAATGCTTCAATACGCTAATTTAAAATTTATTAGAAACGACGTCATAAAGTCTTGCCAAATTGTCTAACCTAATTTAGGCGGGCGGGAATAATTTTATTACGCGCGGCCGAATTGAAAATTCGTTATATATGATTTCTCAATGCTTTTTCATTTCTGTCATAAATTACATAAGGTAGCATTTTGAAAGATCACTCAACTTAGATGAGTAATAATTCTTTTTGTTTACGACATAATGTGTTTCTTTAATAAAAAGAATAGAGTGAAAACTAGTACAGAAAATTTATTAAAATTAATTTCGAAACATATACAAATATTTCGAGTTAAAGTTATAATTTCAAACTTTTTGTTTAATGACATGATTGACAAGTCTTTCTCACTCCAAGTTTATAAGTATATTGTATACTAGTAAAATCGACTTTAGAATAAGTTTTTCCTATTAACGTTTTTTACTATTGCTAATTATTTTAACCTGTTAATTTTACAAATTTCATTTCATTTCACGCTGTTAATTTTACAAATTTCACTTGTATTTTCCAATATGCAATTTTTGTGAATAATTTGATATTGTATTATAAAATTTACGTGCGCCTTTAAAAGTTAGAAGAGATCACTAGGATATTGTTTATTTATTATTAGTAAAACTCAATATTACTGCTAAAAGCAATCGAATGAAAAATATTGTGCTAACATTAAGACAAGAACTTTTATATTGACCTGGGTACCAAAAACTTGAGCCGTCTAAGTAATCTTAAATTTCCAATCAGTAAACTGATTTTCTTTTAATAAAAATTACAAGTTGGATTAAATAATTTCCAAGGCAAGTTACTGTGTTATATTTCTTTAATTTTTCAACGGTCTTTTTCAGTATTTCTTCCTGGAATCAGCAGTAAACTGGAAGAGGAACATATGTTACATACAAAATACACATAGATAAATAAAACTATTTGACAGAAAAAAAAACGAAAGGGTTATGAGAGTTGATAAACCAGACAAGGGTAGCAGATATGAAGTTATGTAAGATATAACATTTAGAGACAATGTTGAACAGTTGCGTATATTGTTTGAGCACTTTGCATTCCAGAATCCCGTTTTTCCAACAACTAAGTTGTCCATACCGTGAGTGAGTATTAATAGAATGATGTAAAATATTTGGAAACAAGCAGGGTGAGAAGCTAATAAAAATACGAATTTCTGAAGTCAATCAGGGGAATATAGTAGGAGTGTTTACATGGTTAAACATTTTTTTATTGGCATGCATTTTTGAAATCGCTTGAAGTTTATTTCATAAAAGATTTGATGACTGATATAATTAAATTGGGTATGCTAGTTAAGATTTTGATATATCAATAGATTCAATTCTTTAATACCAAAACAAAAGGAATCATAATATAACCTGAAGTCATCTGTGGAAACTTTAGTCTATTAGAAAGAAATACCTTTGATTAATTATTATAATTAAGTGCTAAGCTTAAATTATTATACACATATTCTTAAGATTGTCTTTAAATGTTAAATATCATTGAAAATTTAATATCATTTTGAAATAAAATGCTGCAAAAAATTCAGTTTTTGATAGACAGCAAAAATGTTTATAAACAATTTTAAATCATATTCGAAGTACACTTTTTAATCTTGTTTTCACTGACTGCGTGCAAAGTATTTTCGTGGCACACACATTGCAAACAGGAAAACCGTGGGGCCTAGATGGAGTGCTTGGAACAATCTTCTTGAGAAGGCCAGGGTCCACCGAGGATTGTTGAGCTACTGATGATGATGATGACTTTCATTTTAATTTTAATAAAAATTTTAATGACATAAATATTTTTTTGAAGTGGTTGTTTGTGAAACGAATTTGTACAATAAATGATTTGTACCTTAACTTAATTATTCAGATGTTTTTGCCTCAGATAATTTTTGGCAACGTTGAACACCGTCACATATTTTTTTGGTTGTTTGTTATACAGATTTTCCTTGTATATTTTCCTCTCCATGAGAAAATTGATGGAAAAACGACATCTATTATGTTTTAAAAAATGTTGATATGAAAATGTTTGTTTGCAAATAAATAAGTACTGCATTTTAAATATCCCATTTTGAAGTTTTCACTTACTATCCAGTGCAGTTTGCAGTTTCCACTAACGATCAATTACTTTCCACATACGATGTGGTTAAAATAGAAAGACTGATTTATAGGCTATAATATAAATACTGATAAACAGATTGATACCGATATGATTATATACGTAAACGATTCATTTTTCTAAATTTAGCATTCAACACCGAATATAAGTAAAATCCCTGTGTTGACAATCAGCCAAATTACGATTTTTACCTGGATATTATTCAGAAAGTTTTTATAGATTAAATATAGACTTCATTTAAATAAGTTATTTAAATCCTAAAAAGTTAGTCGTATTTGAATTTTCTTTTTAATAAAAGTACTAAGTATCTAAAATTATTTGAATGTAGTTAATTTTGTACCAAAATATCGTCTTAATAATTTTGTTATTTAATAATCGAGCAACAACGTCATAACTTGGATAAATATTAATTAAATGTTTCTTTCATATTGATCAATAAACTGAACATGCTGGTTTTACTCTGTTATTACAAAAAGTAAACTGATCTTTGAAACTATATCATCAAGACTTTTAAGTCAAATTATTAAAACAATTTGCAAATAGCAAAACAGTTATTGGAAAATTTGAGGTATAAAACCACAATGGGACAAACGACTTTAAAATTTCTATTCAAGTTACTAAAATGTTACAAATTCGCCTTTCACGTTGTCTTTAAGCTTTTTAAACCATGTATTCATAGCTGACTTGATGAGAACAATGTGGAGATTTTCTCGAGCGCAGCGAATTTGTAAGCTCTGGTAATACATAGATGATCACGCTGTGAAGTTTCCATTGTTCCCGTTGTTGTGTGTTTTGTTACCCCTTCGGAAGCATTTCATGACAGTGGGAAGGGATCGACTACTTCATGTGAAAACGAAACTATATTTATACAAATTGTTTTATAGAATAAAACTTTTCAACATTTCTTAACTTGAATATATTTGGCGTTAATTTTGTAGAAATTCATTATTCACAATTAAATGAAACTACGTGATGTAGTATTATTTCTACTTTTTTTAAGTTCTTTACCACGCCTAGGTTTTGTTGTATTAGAACATCTTCAAGTGGGCTATTAGCAAAGATTCTTATAGATATCTTTGCTAATAGCCCACGTAGTTTAATTTAATTGTGGATATTTTAACTTATTAAGAATTATTGAACAAAACTTTAAGTGTATTTTAAGTTTAAAACTTAAGTAGGGTTTTAAATTTTGCATTTTATATAAAACCTGCGAAAATACGAATTTTTCTATATGGAGGTAGCATTATTCTGTTTTTACTCATGAGTAAAAGACCCTAAATAATTCATTGATTTTTCTTTTCTCTACTTAGTACAATGTATACAAAGTATATTAGAAAAAACACACGAATATCTTAAAATTATTATCTAAATTTCTGACAATATTTAAAATGCTATAGTATTTCGTTCTTTATATAATAAGCTTTATTAAAGAATCGACTGATTCTTAAAAATTCTTCACGTTAACAGAATATTTTATCGACTAGTAAACGGGATACCTTGTTCATTTTATCCTTTCATACGATAACGCTCAACGGTAAGAGTTTCATTAAGAATTAAAAAAAAAACTTTCATGGGACAACGCTAGATGGACGCAATGTTCTTTCGCTTTCGAGCAACTTCTTCGTAAAATATTTAATTTCTTATAACTTTTACACTTTTATTTATCCGACTCTGATCATTGAAAAATATCACCTACAGAAAAAGATTGAAACTAAGAAAAAAATTGATAAAATAAAGAAAAACGAAAATAATGTTTACACGAGAGATTTAGTTTCAGTTAAAGCAATGAGAAACAGTTTAAAAATAATTGTTTTTTAAATTTTCGTCCAGTTACGAAAGCTACATGCAAATTAATTACGTCGTTAGCAATTTAAATGTAAATGGATATAAAATACATTGTTTCTGTGCATAAATTTCGTTACAATACGAGCCTTTGTTGAAACCGAATTACAACAGAAAAAGCAATATCATTTGTTTTAAATTAAAATTTCTTATTTTTATACGACATCGAAATGTAAAATTTTATAATACTCACTGTAAAATTTTAACATAACATTATCCAATTAGTGTAAAAACATATACAACTCGTATGTAGATATAAAAACTGGCAGGTATTTTTAAAGCTCACTTCTCGCTCAGCCTTATAGAGATATTATTAACTGACGAAATAGTTTTTTTCGGTACTCGTTAGACACAGAATATTTATTATGCACCAAACAGAATTAGCCACATTACAGTTTGATTGGTTTAACAGTACATGTGATATTGAAACAAAACAAAATAAACTAGTTTTTTCGTATTAGTCTTTATTTGCTGACAGATGATATTGGCATTATTAATATTTGATAATGTTGACAGATGATATTGGCATTATTATAACATCAACAAATTATTATAAAATATTTAGTATATACTTTTAAGGTAATTTTGAATAATATATTTTTCTTATTTATGTAATTATAAGATTAATATAATGAATTTAGTAAACGCGAGTATGAAAGTCATAATAAATATTTAATGGAAATAATAAAAGTACTTAACTCTTAAATAACACATACGACACACCATGCAAGTGATTGACGTGTTCACTTAAAATATGTAACTTTTTGCATGCTTTGTTATCCTTACTCAATTTTATTAAGAAACAAATTAAAGTTTGCTTTCAAAAAACTATATTATTCATGTCATCTGTAGTAAAATATAGCAAATCAATTTTCGGATTTTAGATTTTCGCTTTTTGACTTTAATTTTCATAACTTTCTGTGATCGTTAAGTAAAATGGAAAATTTGATAATTCTTTGCTTAAATTTGGTAGCCTAATGGAAGCAGAATTTTAATGATTTAAATTTTATTGGATCAATGAAGTTCGCTTTGCAGAATGGTTTCACCACTTTTTATGATATGTATTATCTTATTAATCGTATCAGCCGTTTTTCATTAGCAGTGTGAATATTGTGAAAAATTTATGGTTCCCATAGAATGCTAATAGCTGCTTATGGTTACCTAAAATCTCCATCCTAGTGTGAGTAAACAGATAAAGTTTATTTGCTGTAATGGTGTTAGCATAAATAAAATCATGAACTCGCGCCCGCATGTATTTGCGCTATGAGAGTTCCATATATATGTATTTCGACACTTATAAATGTTTAAGCTTGTTGTCGTATAACAGTAAGATTAGCACAAAACAATTTCGAGAAAAAAATATTTTTGGGATTAAGTATAAATATTTTAGTAATTTTGCTCTTCCACGATTTTTGCTCAGTAGTTTCGGTTGAAAAGGGGAGAATGCAAAATTTTTAAATGTATTAAAGAAAATTAATACGTTCAAAAATTTTAATACAATTTAAAATTTACAAAGAAATATGTTTTATTACTTAGTACAAGTTTTTCAAATGACAACCCACCTGACTTATAAAATATTTTTCTTATATGAATATTTTTAAAAAGTCAACCATTGCAAAATATGAAAGTTAATAAGACATAATAATTAGTCAAATTCCAAGCTTCTAGGTTTTATGTATACAAACTTGAAATTTGGCACAGTATGACATTATTACTTTCATAGGCGTAAAACACGACGCATATCAAAAAAATTATTACATATAGAAACATTGGTGCAATTTTCCTAAAACCTTTGCGTGAATTTCTAAAAACACCTATACTTTTCACAATTTTAAGTTTTAGCAGTTTCGAAAGTAAAGGAAGGGGTTGCATATTATTTTACATATTTTTTATAGCTCTGAAGATAAATACCTAAGATTGTGAATTTTTTTTTAAACCCTTATAACTAGCTCTCTCAAACGATACCCAACTATACATATGGAATTTATTTTTTCGTGGTTGACCGCCCTAAAATAAATTTTAAATTTCTGCGTCAAGCGGTTTCCGAGAAAAAGGGCTGTGAAGAGAGGACTAGCAGACACGTGGGTGCTGTTTTTCGTTTTTTGCTTCGGGACCTTAAAAAGAAGGATGCGTCCCCTGACTTTTAGATTTAGAGGGCGCATGGGCTGCAAGTTTATTTTCAGTATTACCATTGCTAAAACTGATGGCATAAAGAGTAGCGTAAGTTTTTACATATTTTAATAATTATTTGCAGGTGCTTCGTTAATTTTGAGACTAATCTTATTTTTAGTTTTTTTATAATTTTGTCACTAAAAGTGAACTATGCCATAATTTATCATTTCAGTAAGATGAATTTTGTTGCTTTTGTATTAAACTCTTTTAAGAAAAATGCAATATCACTTAAGACGCGCTATTATTCAACTCACCCCCAAATACGAAAATGTTATTTATTTATAAATAAACTTTAATATACAGAATAAAATTAATTTGCGTGTTATTTTTAAAACCTAATTTTTTGGTTGATAATGATTCATGTTCTACGTTGAAATGTGACGTCACTGTTTATGGCAGTACATATTTACAGTATTATTAGAAACGTGATATAAATCGTGAGTAATTTTAAATTTTCATCCGCATACAATAAATATACTCGATATATTATCGGTTAGCCTATTCTAGGCTCCAATCATGTAGAAGTTTTTTTCATTTAGTCTTATATTGCTCATGTAGTGTAAGCAAGTGTGTTATTTAAATCGTTTTTGGGAAATCTGTATGAAAAATGCAGAGTAGTTTTTCAGAAAATTATATAACTGTGATATTTTATATAAATAACTCATTATTGATTTAATTTTTATTTAAAAACTCGTTACTTGCACGCTACTACACTGTTGATATTTGCTTTGATATGCTCTTTAATTTGCATATGATAAGTTTGACAATTTTAAGAAAAATTGAAAAGAGAGTTATGTTTATAGGAATAAATTAAGAACATATCAATGTCGGGATTCAGACATTTACTCCATTCTTTCATTAAAATACGATAATTATTTTTAAACGTCCGTTCATCATACTTACATATTTAAATTTTTTTTATAGTTTTTATTATTGGATTCGTTTTCCTTGTATTAATATTGGAAGTGGTAATCAAAAATAAAAAAAAATTTGTGAATTGTACAAAGTTTACATATCACTTATCGGTAATGAAGCATAGAAAATAGACTTAAAATGAACGTAGGAATATCCATGAAATGAAATTCCGTAGTTGTTTATACGTTTTCTTTGTATTAATATTGGAATTGGTAATCAAAAATAATGAATTTTTGTAACTTGTAAAAAGTTTACGTATCACTTATCGGTAATCGAACCTAGAAAATAGACATACAATGACGGTAGGAATATCCATGAAATGGAATTCCGTAGCTGTTTATGTCCTTTGAATTTTTTTATGTAATCGAAATAATGGCGGTTAAAATTTCTAATCAAATGCTAAAAGTCTGATCAAATTTTTTAATACACGGTTACAAAAGTGTATGAGAAAAATACGTCACTCTGAAATTAAAATTTTAAAAAGCTACTGGTAATATTACAAATAAGCTTAATATTTAACAAAATTAAATCTAGTAAATGGAACTTTTTTTTTAAAACTCTTCCAATTTTATTTCAGTCCACGGGGTGGACGAGAAAAAAATTCACTATCATTTTAAATATTCTGGGAAACATATACATTATTTTTTTAAATATTTAGCTAAATATTAAAAAAGATTTCTATATGGAGAATTTACGTTTAAATTTCATGCCCATATAGTTAAAACTATAGAAACTATGATATTGTCATAAGTGGATGAACGTACAGGATGAGGCAGGAATATTTACTTATTTTAGTATAAAACCTAAAAGGTTCTGTACTACATTCAGTTCGAAAAACCTAAATATAATTAATTTTTTTGGAATTTAATTTACACGTTGATTTTTATTCTCGTTAGAATAAATTTTATAAGACAATGCAAATTTTTTAAATACCAAAAAAAAATGTCGTACGGTAGTATTATATATTCGCACGTTAGAAATATGACTTCATTAAGGTTTGCTCTTTTTTGTGTTTGTGTGAGGTATTTATTATTGTAGTTAATAAATGGTTTTACTTTAGGGTTCGCTCTCGCATGTATCCATGTAAGTTTTTTGTGGTGCAACCGACAGATGGCATCATAATTGCCTAAATAGGGAAATAACATTGAGTGTCACACGGCTGGTTTAGTTCTAACGTCATGATCCACCCACCCTAAAGAGGATGAAAGTATATGATGAAACAAATACGCCAATAAAATATTCGTGAACACGAAGTACATACCGATACAAAAGCATTATAAAAGTTCGGGCATATGAAAATTATGCTTTAAAATTTGTATTTGCTAATATTAAATATTGAACAAACTTAAACGATATTAAGTAGTATATAGTCATATAAATTAAAAATAAAATTTATGAAAATGATATACGAAATATACTAACATTTACGCATATCTCTGGGCAGTATGGTCACAATATTATTAGTTTAGTTTCATTATACATAAAACACATCGCCACTCAACTATAACTAATCGATACGTGAATAATCTCTCACTTTCAAGCGAATAGCATTTCATTGTTTTCACTTATACCCTATTTGTTGGAGGAAAACAATTTATGAAAAAACTTTATTCCCGCCCGAGTCGAGCGAGTGTTTCAAATGTTGCGTTAAAGTGCGTACATTAATCACAGAGTCGAGTTGGCATTCAGGAAGCGTCCTCTGTAACAAGTATATAAATCGGCCGCCCCAAGCTGCGTCACCCATAGTAATGTGATTCTCGCCCGCCCAAACCACGTCACGCGATTTAACCACTTTACGACTTCCTTGTGACGCGGTCACATGATGAAGTTGTCGGTTCTATTTATATGGATAAAGGTAAATGTCATATTACCATTAAATAACTTATTTTCCTGATAATTGTAATCTAGATAATATATAAAATACCTTACGTATTATTTATTGTGCAACTTTAGTTTCTGGGCTTTTAATCTTTGAAAGTAAATAGAAGTTAGTACAAGTAAACACTCCATTAAATTAAACATATAATCTAATATTATATGGTGTTATTCATACAAAAAAAATCAGATATACAAATCTTCAACGAACGACAACGTATCATTCCAATATTCATATATTAATATGCATATGAAATTTGGTCGCTTACAAATGACGAGTTATAAATTCGACGATATTAGATGTAATTTCGTATATAAAGTTGCAGAAATTTTTGGAACTTTTTTCAATAAATCATAACGTAAAAATAATTAAAAAGAAACTTAAAAGTTAAAAGGACTTCAATTATAAAGCAATTATGTTTAATAAACGCATTTCATTTATATTTTTGCTTATTATCGATGACGAACATATTTGTCATATCTTAAATATAATAGACACAGGATAGATTAAGTGTAAATATTAGTTGAAGACACGAACGATATTAATGTTTTCTTAAATCTCAAGGTTATTAAAAAGCATCATCAAATAAATAATTAAACATTGCGTAAGGAAACAATATACTTTAAAACTTTTGGGTTGCGCATATGAGATACAACTGAAATACGTAACAATAACTGGCTAAGAGCATGAAACGATAGGCATAAATAAAGTTTTAGGGTTATCAGTAACTCTAAAAATTGTTGACGGATACTGAAATTTGTTATAGTTGAAAGCTTTAATTAAATTATAGAATATTTTAACCACTTAAAATATATGGAGAGGTATGTTAATTTTTTTTCTAAACAGTTGAGGATTGAACTAATGAAGACACTCATATGAAGAACATACTTGTAAAATTTCACTAACTTAACTCTAAAACGGCAAAATTTATGAGGCCGTGACAGTCTGTAGAACATAGCAAAGTTACAAATTTTCTTTATTTTTGTATATGTACGGATATAATATAATATTCTAAATTAAACTTTCAAAGGCATATTGGATGGAAAAAGGAAGAAAATATTAAAAAGGCTTCGGTTCGACTTTATTAAATTTGACTCTAATTATCTACTAAAGGTTTCAAATGAACGAGCTACTACTAATTACAAATACAAATTTAACATGCCTTACATTTTGTAGATAACTTTATGATAAGCTTCGATTAATTTGTCTACGCAGACCGTATCAAATTCCGTCCACTAATTGCTAACCAATGAAAGAAACCATATCCGGCATACTCGATGTAAGTTCATTAAGGAATCGAAACCTTAAAGGCACCTTGACGCGATTTCTATTTGAGTATCGACGTGGGAGTACATTCAACTCGAAGGGCTATTACGCTTATCGTAGAATATTGAAGCTATTATATTTATAACGGATGAAACAGAGTATATATTGCGTACTTGTCAAATTACTAACCGAAGTAATCAAATATTTATTTATAAAACCATCGATGTTCTATAATTAACTATTTTGGCAATATAAAAATAATTCCTCTATAATTGTTAAAACAACTTTTAGAAAAATTTAATACATACATTGGTTCTCAAGATTTTAGGTTAAGGAGGTATAACTTTGAAGGAAAACGATTTCGAAGTTTTGTGTATAACATGGACACATTTTAAATGTGTTCTTTTTGTTTAAACTATGTTGTATAATACACAATATTATAACTACAAAAGTTAATTATTTTTGAATTCTATGTATCTCTAAATCTCCTCAGGATCAGCTACGCATTTGCCACAGTGAACACCTTTCAGAGTTCTGGAAGTAAAATGCCCGAACTAATAAAGTTGGGCTATCAGAGTTAAAATTTACGTCAATTAAGTTGAAACAAAGCTTTATGATGAAAGAAATTACACTTTAATGGAAACATTTTCCTAAAAATTAAAAGTGACTTTGTCTACCAAATTGGTTATGGTTCCAGATTTTGAAGATTATGATGTGAGGTTTTTGACTAAATGTAAAGAAAATTTCAATTAACATTACTTCAGAGTGTTATACTTATTTTTTTACCAAATATTAAGGAAGAGTGGTCTAGATAATAGATAGAAGTTGCTTTTCTCTATGACAACATGCTACTTTATATTGCATATGAAATAATATACTACTAATCATATAGTGCGGATATAACTGCCAGTGACATTTATGAGTAAATTTTTTTTGAAAAAATTCAGGGGCAGGAATTTCATTTCAATAATTTATAACAGACAGAGATAATCATTCATAACAAACGATCGTGTTTGTTCGCAATTCAACAATTTCAACAACCAAAAACAACGTTATTATTGTCAAGGATTTTTTAGGTTAATAGGTTAATGGAAGAAATATATTATTATTAACTGGGTTGTCTTTAAGAAATAACAATATTTTTGTTTACTTATAATTTTGCTTTCGGGCTTATACCAAATTTTGCCTATGGTAAATTTTTATGGAAAATAAACAGAAAATAATAAAACTACTTTTTTATTTTGTTCCACAAATATTAATGAAATTTTCTTTTTGTTCTAATTGATAACATTAAAAAGTGGTAAAATAAACTAATATTAAACATTATTTTTATTTTATTAGTTCCTTTACAATACACCCATGGTATGCACGTAAGTTTTGTTAAATAATAGGTGATAATTTAAATGAAAATTCCACCATAAAGAATTTTGATAAAATTGTGTTTTAGGAGTAATTGAAAGATCTAAAAAAAAATCAATTACGTAAATTCGTCGAAAATTTTGATTTTTTTTTCAGCAATCAGATTTTAATTTAGTTTTAAAACTTTTAAAAAAATGTAAAATTTTAAGTAGTCGTTTTTTCCTGATGATAATTTATTTAATTATCATAAGTTAAATATTTACATTTTTAGTAAAATTTAAATAATAAACTTATTTTTGTATCAATTTTTCCGTTTAAAATAGAATATACCTTTGTTTTCACTTTGGGTATAACGGATATTTAATAAATTTGTTCCAGTTTATGAATAATTCGAACTGAATATTTAGGAAAACTGAGTTGCCTAACATTAAATTTTCTTTACCAGAATGAGTAATTTCTGTTGCAACAATAAATTATTCGAAGTTGATTTATTTAAGCGATTTAAGATAAAACAAATTTTTGCATAATACTTTTAATTTAGACCTTTAAAGTTGTAAAGGGAAGGTTATTTAAATTTACTGGCCTGTAAATGCTCGAAGTCTGTCACAAGATTTAAAGGGCAATCGATTTTAAAATTTTCTTAAATATAAAACATCGATAAAAGGTTAGATGTTTTGTTTTGTATTTGAGTGTCAAATGTAAATAATAATAACAATAATATGTAGTAGTATATTTTCTATATAATTTAGGATCAATTTGTTATTTTATGCCATTTTCTGGGAAATACGTTTAAACTATCTTTAAGGACGTGATTATTAGAAAACAACTAGAAAACTATGTCGAGAAAATCCAACATATTTCTTTCATTGTAACGTTGTGCTTGAATTCACTATGTGACCAAAAGCGTTAATTCTAAATAATAACCAAGTGTAATAGTTCATTCTTTCACATAACATTTTGTAATATAATAAAACGCTGCATTTATTTTGATGTGAAGCGACTTTATGTTATAACGACGAAAATTGCGAAGTAATTTCCTGTCAGATTATAGAGACATTTCTATATGAATTATCTTATCCCGCGACTCATATGCAAAGACATAGAGTAATGCATGATTTAAGTTTTTAGTACAATTTAACAATGTTGAAACTATTGATGAATTGTCGGTGATAGCAACCAAGTCTTTGTAATTAAATTACACAAATCTTGAGATAAAATTATCAATTAACAATTCTAGCCACTGAAGCAAATTATCTGTAGTATGTATTATTACAGTTATTACATATAAACTATTTAAAACAATTATTAAGAGAAATTATGTTTTAAGAAAATGGTTCAGTAACGTAAGTTAATATTTCAGATTGTTTTCCTTTAATTTTGCCCGTTATTAATTAAAGCAAATCGACTTTGCTTAAATAAATTAGAAAAAAGTTAAAAGAATCATACTAAAAGGGAAAAGATAATTACTGTTAACTTCGTCATAATAAAATTGAATTGATTAAGACAAATAGCGCAGATGATTTTTGTTAACTGAGGGGGGTAATTTTGTGAAGACGAATTAAAGCGATCGGTTATTGACGATATTTTCAATGACATATTAAAACGATTCCCCAGCAGTTATTATTTAATTAAAATTAATTTAAAATAGCCACAGAGAAAGGGTAGCGGAGATCAATGCTAACTCACCGGCGTGAGTAAACAGCTGAATTTATCAAATTGTGCTCCTCGGGGCATTGCAGGGCGGCCGCGCATAGCAATGGACCGGACCCGCGCCAAACTTTTTACGGACCGACTTGCGTTACAGGCTGAATATAAAGTTCCCGGCGTGATTAACTGGCGTGTTGGTTCTCGTTCCGGTTCGATAATACCGGCAGCTTCGGGCATATTATAAGAATAATTACGGAGAAATTAAACGGTTTTGCATTTAATTGGCTCTCTTGAAATGTAAAAAAAATGGTTTAATTTATTCGGATTTATTAAACATTAGGTTTGATGCAAGCTATTATGAATAATTTTGCGTCTCAGAAGATTACTGAAAAGTTTGACTTAAAAATAGACAAAAATAGTATTATACACCGAATGAAAGGAGTAATTTTCATATTTTAAAATAAGGAAATTAAAAATACTTTCGAAAAATATACCACTATCTATACGTGATGTTAAAATATGATCCATACAAATCAGCAATGACAGAATAATAAAAATTAAACGTAAATAATTACATGCACTATCCAAATCCGACTAACGTCTTATGTGAAAAAAATTACATTGAAAATGTTTGTGCTAGCAATAGAATTAAGATCGTCTCGCCGGTACACGGAGGCTTATTGGAGATGCTATTGATAAAATTTATATGATTAGCGCGACGGCAGCTCAAAAGGAGAAATCAACGGGGAACAGAAAAGATAATCTTTTGTTTCGCTTTCGACCTCTCCATTTGTGATATATGGATATGAGAAAAAATTATTCAAGTGTAACTTGAGTTTCGAATGATTTGTATTTGGTGATAGAAAGCGACGTGATAGAAAGTATCACTTTTGTTGCCCATCGGAAAAATCACTTCGGCTTCTCCAATAGAGTGGTATTCGGAGCTTTATGATGCTAGTAGATTAAATAAATAGATGGACCATCTCTGTAGAAAACATATTACTGGTTATGTCGATATTCATCCATGTGCAATTATAATATTCAATGCGTGTAATATTTCGTATTGGTATAATGCTTAACCGCAATAAAAGACGTCGGCAGAATATGGCTTTCTTTGTATATATTATGGTTTTTTTTCTTTTGGTGCAACTTTTAGGGTATAGTAAATTCTGTTTAAGTTTATTAATTATTCAAGTAAGTAGAATATTTGAAATACATCACAATATATTATGTTTGTATATATTTTTACATCTAATTAAATATATTTTTTATTAATTAGGCGTTAACTATTCATTTTGTATGATATCATTTTTAGTTTTAGGAAATGGGCTTATTTAATCGGACTTTAACATTAAATTATTTCTGCGATCTTAGGAAATATTTTAAAATAGACAAAAAGTCATAATACCGTAATGAAAGATCAACCGAGTAATGAAAACTTCCTATTATAAACTTAACTAGCCTGCAATATTTATACAAAATTAAATGTAAACGTATTTATAAAGTTTTCTTGCATATTGTGGCTGATAAATCGTATGATTACTGCTGTCAGTGAGCACAAGATGCAATTTATATATTAATTACTTACGGTTAACTTATAACGGTGCTCTCGTGGGTTTAGTTATTTAATCAGTGCTTTAGTCAAGTGGGCCACTGTACCATAATACAATATAAACGCTTATAATATAACCTGCAGTAATTATCTATATACATCGTGGTACCCTTTTGTTGATCTCATTGTGATGAATAAGTCTTTCAAATATTAATTTAATTCATTTCATTTTATTCGTTAATGCACATTACCCACAATTTTAAGAAGATATTATATAGTCTAGATCTATCTGGATACTTTAAGATGTACGGTGGTAAATGTTTTATATCACGGTTTAGTCGTTTATATGCCAAACGTTACAAAACAAAAGAAACAAAGCAATTATAAAAGAGCGTAGTAAGCAAAACTGTCTATTGTTTTTCGAAATAGGGAATGAAATGTCACCTAAATGTATTACAGGGTTGAAATATAAAAGTCTGTTGTGTGAATTGAATTTATATATTGTCTATCTTTAATAATAATTAACTTGAAAAAAAATATCTGTTTTTGTTAATAAACTTAAAACCATTACTTAAGTAGTAGTCATCAGAGTTAGCTGCATTTTCTGTCTTTGTATTCTGAGTACAAAGTAAGATATTGTGTATAGTTAACCATGTCAATTCATCGATCAATAATTTGCCTGGTTCCTCAGCTGGACAAAGACTTCTCGAATGCGCTATCATCGGAGGTAATGCCCATAGTTTCCACGTTAGTAATTGTAATGCAATTGCACTGGCATCGCTGCTACTTGTCACTGTTTTGTTTCATTTAGTTATGCTATTACAAGAATTATTTCACCACCTCTCGACGAACGATCGGGAATCTAATACGGAATCTTATGGTGCACCATGCCATCAATACCAGTTATATTAGTTACGTTTCTCAAATTATTCTCAAGTTCTGCATGGAAATTAAAAGTTACATGATTTGTAATATACATACACAAGAATGAAATTATAATTTTTGGATTATTTAAAATAATGACAAACTTAAAATTTACTACTTTATTTTATCCTACGTTCACAATTAAATGGAAATACGTGATGTAGTATTATTTCTACTTTCTTTAAGTTTTTTACCACGTCCTAGGTTTCGTTGTATTACATCATCTTCAGGTGGGCTATTAGCAAAGAAACCTATAACGTAGAAAAATACAACGAAACCTAGGTCGTGGTAAAGAACTTAAAGAAAGTAGAAATAATACTACATCACGTAGTTTCATTTAATTGTGAATAATGAATTTCTACAAAATTATTGCCAAATTAATTTAAAATTATCCTATGTTTTTAAGTTTTAAACATTTGCATAACATTTTAGTTATTACTAAACTCAAGAATTTATGAAATAAAAAAAGAAATATTTTCTATACCCGTTATCATTCAAATATGATTTGTCGACAAAACTGGAAAATGCGTATTTAAGTATTTTCCTATATTTTTCATATAACGGAAGGGCTAGCAATTGTGGGAAAATAACCTCAAAAACTGCGTATAAACTCAAAGTATTTCCAAGGATAGCATAAATACCCAGCGAGTTCTTCTATAAGTACCTCTTTGACGATAATATAAGAAGATATATGAATTCATGAACACAAAAGATATGAACTTACACGAACATTCAGGCTCAGCAAAACTATTAGGGAGATAAAGAAATGATGGATGGATCTCGGATAATTGAATAAATGTAAGTACATTTATTATATACGAGGAACGAATTGATGATCGGAACGTGGCCCATTTTAGGTTTCCAAGGAAAGCAACCTTATTTTGCCGCTTTGTTTGTCTGCGTATTTTCTATCGGGAATATTATGAAAGCTATGTACTTGATATTTGACATGTTTATTATATTTGGCAAAACAGGCTGTCTCTTAATGTAGTCAGGTTTCTCGAATATGAACTTGTTTTCAAGAATCCCTATTATCTATCACTGAGCTGTCAGTCTGACGTTTCTATTTATTAATAATGACAAATCGACAACACTATTTTTGATATAAGAAATGTGTTCGATATATAAGAAGTATTTAAACAAGCGTCACAATTTATATTAAAAGTAATTCAGGGTAACGTGACCATGTTTTTCTAGGTACACTTTTTAGAGCTTAAATTTTAATAATTCTATAAAAAGTTATGAAAATATTTTCATTTTTTACTACAATTATATTTTAATCCTTTGAAGTTGTTATTTTTCTTAACTATATGGTAAATGATTTATAAAACATAAATTAAATAGTAGAAGCTTGACATAGATAATCATATCCTAAATGTGCAAGTAAGATGGCCACTTAACTAATGGAAAGTTGTCAGTAGCGTAGTGACTTGTTCGGGCGTTTTTCTAACCATACTGAGTAATTCCGTCACATACGAGTCAGGGAGCTAGGACTCAATATTTCTTCGTATTCTTTGTTTTGTTTAGAGTTTTTCCATAACTAATGCCAACAGAGAAACAAATACCATAAAAGGCTTCATATCTTATCATAAAGTGGATTCATATTACTTTATTATTTTATGTAAAAATACGCATTAATAATTTTTTTTTATTACAATGATAAAAAATTGATCACCTTATCCATAGGTAATGATGGCATGGGTACCTTTATAAATCTGGTGTCATTTACTAATATGCTAAAAATGTTACCAATGGATAACTATTTTTAACAAAAAATAGAATAATTATCATAGTTCTTAAAACTAAAAACCTTACAATAGGATTATTATGAATACATAAAAATTCTGAGATCGATTCAAAGTTTTGAGTTCAAAACTGCTTACTTTGGGTTTTTTAAACAAGAGCAATAGATAATATGCACTAAAAATCGTTTATTGGTGTTAACTAGAGACACGAAGTGAAAAAAACACACTGAAATGTTTTGATTAGCCATCTTATTGAACTGATACCTAAATTAACTATTCTAAATTATTCCATACGAAGAGTAGTAAATGTTCATCGAAGAACCTCATTTTATGTATTGGCTATCTAAGTTTTGAAAGATTTTTTTAGATTTAGTTTATTATTAATTAATAGTATCGTATACAAGAAAATAGTAGGTAATAGTAGGAAAATAGTAGTAATTTCTACAAAGGGTATACTGTTACGTATGGGAAAAAATATTGGAAACTAAATTTTGGTCATATCTTATAAAAAAGAGTTTTGCAAAAGGGAATTATTGAGAATGAAAAAAAATCAATGGTAATAAAAAAATTGCGTTTAAACCCATGAGTTTAAAGTAAAACTTTTATATGGAATTATTTATTTGTACCTAGTTAAATTACGATTTATATTTATTGAAAATTCTGCACGAAATAATTATTGTATTCAATATTATATAGCAAAAACTTTATTGGAACAACCTTGTGAGAGAGTATTATGTGATAAATATCTAAAAAGTGCAATTGAATTGCAAAATATTTTCTTTGTATTTAAAAATAGTAAAGAATGCCATTTGTGGTTTGTAATTTAAATTCGACACCCTTCTAAATGATTTGTAAAAATAGCATGATATCGACATTTATATAGATACGTATGGAGTTATGATAGTGTCACATATAACTGAAATGCAACTAGATTAATCTGTCACGTTTAGAACTTCATCCGGCAATACAAACAAATTCACATCAAAACTATGTAATGAAACGATCGTTTATTGCATCCACGACAATTTCTGTTTTATAGTATGAAACTATTTTTAGATTTGTATGTTATGTATATTTAAGAAATTTTCCTTAAAATCGTATATTAACTAAAACTTATTAACAAAATATATTTCGGATCAATGGCATATCTATTATGCTCTGACAGCGGATAGGCGTGACTATTTCAGTTGATTATTACTTATTCTTTCTAACGTTTTTTATACTATAAAGGATCCTGGCCTAGTGATTAACCAATGTTTCACATAGATCCTCAAATGGATGATGTTCATCCTATTTACGATTGCATAGAAATTAAATTCATTCTCTTATACATCATTAAAAACAGTTTTTTCCAACCAAAGTATGAATGAGAGAGACGTGCGTTATTTTTACATAAAATCGAACAATGACTAAATACATTTTATTTAAATCATTAAAGAGCCATAACCAGCCTAATTCTTCATTTAATTACCTTTTACTTAGGTCATACCTCCGAAATATATTTCGAAACTCTACATCTAAAGATCTTCATTTACTTTATAAAGACAAAGACACCTTCTTAATCTCTTATCATAGAAACGGATTTGATAGCATAATTATTTTTCAGTGTATATGAAACTAGATTAAGTTCGACAGTCGTTATAAAACACATTGCCTAATTTAACTGGCCGAAATGTCTTGTACGCACTGTTTATCATAATTAACTTGATCAATAAAATTAAACACAAGACAATGTCTTCAATTGAAATACCCACACTGTCTTTTTTGACCAAGATAATTAGATTGTGTTACTCATATCGATCAAAATCTACTATCAACACTATTGTAGATACTTTGACTCGTAAACGCCCAATAATAACAATAACAGAGATAAAAAACATTTAGATAGTATTAGTGATCACAATAGAGAAATTATGGTAAAGCAATTATTCAAACTCTGTGATTTAGATTTCGCATGTCAATTGGAAAATTCTCATATTATTTAGTACAAAATAGTAAAAATAGCAATGCAAGCTTTATATCAATAGGCAATAATATAAAGTAAAAAACATTTTCAAATTTTCGCTGTAAAAGGGTTGGAAAAATAACTTCGATGTGTAGATTTGTGTTTTATGTTTTATCCATTTTAACCAAAACAAGAGTACAATAAATATTTTGGAACTATTTCTACTTTTGATATAATGGCATTGACATTTTCTCTATAACAAATCAATTAATCTCCTATACGTGTGATGAATTATTGTTCTGAATGAAGGGAGTACATAATAAAATATTTCAACGTGCTTTTACGCTTTCTTAGAATAACACTTAGAAAAAAAAAATGGACATAAGCCAGGGGAAAAAATTGTCTTAAGAACTTAAGCAAACCTATTTTTGTCTAATAACATTTAAGTCATACGAGGTTTTTGTTTTTTAAAATTCCAACTTTGACTTTGTTTTATTGCAGACGAAAGAATTGGTTGTAAAGTATTAAACAACTTTATAACCAACTCTTCATTTATTTTGTGTGACATTTTTTTATTTCATTTTTCTGTTCGCTTTCTATTTTCAAACCAAAATAAATGTCATTTCTTTACCCAAAACTATTTTTATTAATCAGTTATGTGTTTTGTTTACAGATATTTAATTTCAAAAGTTTCTCTTTAAATATATTATTTACAAAATAAAACATTTTATAAATCGCGCACGTCGTTTGCAACAGTTTAGATTATTTCTTTACAGGACTTAGAAGCTTGATATTTATAAAGCACCAAGGGACCGTTGACCTAATTATTTTGTATCAATAATCAACTTGATACTTCCACGCGTTCCTGATAAAAAAGGGTCTTAATAGACAGACAGACAGATGTACACCGAAGTGATCCTATAAGGGTTCTTTTTTCCTTATGAGAAAAATAAACAAATACTATCTATTTGCATGTCTGTGATGCCCATGTGAATATTAAATGATGATGAAGATGAATATTAGATGATAGAAAAGGAATATGTTTTAAATATCGCTTTCTGCATTTAGGAAGAGTATTAAAGTGAATTTCGAAATAAAATGTTGATAGAATACTTGTTATTTGAATGCTATCATGGAATGATTTGATTCTGACACTTTCGTATTACGCTAAAAACTTTAATGAAGTTTCAGGAAGAACCAGGACAATGATCTGATTAACGACATTTCATATATTTTGGCATTATGATGCTCCGATATGGAAAAATAAAAACATAATTTATATTAGCCCAATTTCGACAAAAATGTCTTAAATTAAAAACCTATTTTTCAAGTAACGTTAATAGTATTACATTAATCAATAGGCACATTTACTTTCTTAAAGTAAATGCTATTTTTTCCTACTTGTATGTATATATAAATGCGGATATATATATATATATATAAATATATATATATATATATATATATATATATATATATATATATATATATATATATATATATATATATATGTATGAAAGAATCCTACAAACCGACCCTTAATATATTGTTCTCCATCGTGAAAGATGTAATAGTTCTTGAAAAGCGGTATGAACGACCCGCGTAAGTTCGCTGCTACTACTTCCTACCTACACTCGGGGGATTAAGAGAGGAAAAGTTTTCAGTTTTAGTTTTTTCGCAAACAATGAATGAATTTTGTCTTATCAAACTTTTAGATTTTTTTCACCGTTCGCCAAGGCGGCAAATAAGAGGTCTAAGTACGTTCTTCAAACGTGAAAATGGACTTGATTACCACGAAATTTTTGAAAATATTCTTAAGTTGTTTCAGATTGAAGAAGGGATAGAGTGTTGTTCAATTCTTATTTCTTATCACTATAAAAATATAATTATTTCCTTTATTTGGATATAATTAAATCTAAGTACAAGAAATAATTACATTTTGATAGTGATAAGAAATAACAATTGAATGTGAATTTTCATAATGACTGTAAATTTTAATATCTTTATATAATAGATAAATATATTTATTACTTATTCCTTCGTAAATTTCTACTTTTAACTTAAAGTACTTATAGTTATTATTATGATGGTAGGCAAATTACTATATATATATATATATATATATATATATATATATATATATATATATATATATGTATATAAATATTATTTATGTAATATTTATATACGATATATGATGAGTAGATAAAACCTACAAATTTTAGACATTAACGACCGAACAAAGGTTACGTATGAAAAATAAAACAGAAGAACTAAAATTGGGGAAAAACTTAAAATAAATCGAAGAATACGTCAATGAACAAGTACATAATAGAGTAGTAAGTTATGGAATAGTAAATTATGATAACAGATATTCAAAGTCATTAATACTGTTGATATTTCTAGCGTAAACCACAACAGCATTTGATTTGAATAAGTTAAATTATGACCATTAATAAGTTGAATTACGACCGTACATAAAAGCAATACCAAATTTTCTTTTATACAATATCATTTCAGATTATGTACGAATATTAATTATGTTATCAAAGATATAAAGAGAAACAAAGGTCAAGCGATAGATTTAATTTTATGAGGAACATATTTGGGATAAGTAAGAAATGAGAATGTTAGTTTTCTTATTAATAACTTGAAATTAAATAATCGTTAAGCTAATTTAGCAAATGATATAACAAACTTCTTGAAAACAATATAGTAATTAGACTTGACAATAAAATTATTAGAATATACAAAA
Source organism: Druceiella hillmani (assembly GCA_039881145.1). Lineage (NCBI taxonomy): Eukaryota > Metazoa > Arthropoda > Insecta > Lepidoptera > Hepialidae > Druceiella > Druceiella hillmani. The sequence continues at coordinate 34,206,276 of JAYKKI010000014.1, read as the reverse complement.
TTTCTTCATTCTAAATGTGAAAAAAGGAACAAAGGAACGAATGAAGTTTGAAGAATGGTGATGATGTGAAGATATTAACTCGTATCACGCTAAAATTAAATGATTTTCGCGATTAGTTTAGCGATGTTTAACAGACTAATACGAAATATCATTATAATTCTAACGCATTATAAAGATATAAAAATTCCTTCCTGGAAAATTTACGATTAAAATTTAATGATCCATGTGTAATCCGAGAGAACAGCATTTTATGTTTCTTTCGCAACAGATAGCCAACCCAGTTGACAGAAGACGTTGATGCGTATATGCAGGAGGCCGGAATTCGTCGGTTAGACTGGCCAGCTAGAAGTCCCGACCTCAATCCGATAGAACACATATGGGATAATCTCAAACGACGCGTCAGAGCCGTAAAACCAGCTCCAGAAAACATTCAGACCCTTTAAATTGTGATCGTCACTGAATGGGAACGTATTCCACAGGAAATGATAAAAAGACGTCGTCGAAAGCATGCCTAGCAGATTAAACGCATTGATTTTAGCTAGTGAAGGCCATACACGTTACTAAATTTTCATATTTTATGTTAAATTAATAAAAAATATTCAAAAATAAACTTTAGCCAATTTTAATGTACCAGTATGAAAACGCTCGTCTGTGAACTTTACATCGTTTTTTTATTTATTTGCATTTTTAATGACTGAAATAGGTAAAAATGATATCTCAAAATATCTCAATAATAAATAACAATATTTTCATCATATTGCTATATAAAATAGATAAAATAATAATAAAATAACCCTGATATGGTTTATTCCTATAAGTGCCCGTTTTTTTGCAAAAGAGTTTATATATATATATACATATATATATATATATATATATATATATGTGTGTGTATATATATATATATATATATATATAAGTTCAGTAAACAAGGTGATAACGACATTTTATACTTAAATTTTTTTAAATTTAATATCTTATAATTTATTTTTATAATATTAGTTTATATTATATAATAATTTTTCATTTTGTTTAAAATCCATCCATTTGTCGATCTAATATCTGTCGATAAAATAATAATCGCTCAATAGTCGTTATTTTAATTAAGTCTTCCCTCTTCGACCGCACCATGTAAAAAAGGTTATAAAGTTATATAAAATTTCTATTTAAAATTCACAACCAGCATATTAATTTCTTCGCATAACATTCGTTGGACTTCACTGTTGCATTATATATAAGTACGTAAAGGTTAAATATATATATTTGCCACGCCTACATCAATCTCTCTTAACTAATTGTACCCGCTCGAGTGCGGCGCGGCGCCGCCCGTGACAATAATGCCACAAGTTACACTCACTTCTCCAACTTTCAACATTCACAAAAGAAGTTCGCGTTGAGAATTTAGCGCGAGTTTCTGCGAGTGATAAAATTAGCTTCTGCCTGCCAACAAAAGTTTACTAAACACACAAGACAGCGGCTGTAAGCTTAGCTTGTTGCCGACATTTGTCATGCTGACTTCGATCGTAGATATATTTGCATTGTAAAGTAAGGCATTGGCTTAATAGCGGTTTTATGTGGTATATTTCTATGTAATGTTGTATACAATAGTTTCCATCAATTGTTTTCAGTTTCTCATTCGTTAAGTCAGGACAAGTATTATATATGGCACTGATATATAGTCAGAAATATGTATAGCATAAATATTGTTCAACTCAACTCAATTTAATAAATCAAAATTGATTGCAGGTATTCAATTCATTTCGAATTTCGCACACTGCTTATTACGTTTTTATTCCATTATGAAGCTCAGATGACAGATCAAACAAATATTTTACTAAAATTGACATATAGAGGCGCAAGTATCAAAAGCATTGAGCTAAAGCGCCATTTTATTTATACGTGAGTGGATTTGAAATTAAACAAAAATTTTACCGACCGTCAATCATATTGACGTTGAGCCGTTAGATGGCAGCATTGCTGTTTTGTGTATATAATTTTAATAATTAATTAATTTGCAAAAATAATAGCAATAATAAATTTTTAGTTGTGGATGCCGGTAGAGCAAGCAATTATCTATAAAATGATATATAATTTATGTGGATTAGTTGTGAGGTTTTTTCTAAAAAGGGAGAGTAACATCTTAACCTTAGCGTATTAATATATATGATGATGATGATTTATTTTATTCTTCACAAGTGATTACTAATCTTGCCATATCTATATCTAAATCGAACAAAGTTGTTTTTCGAGTTTCCTTTCATTGTGATTGAATATTTGACATTTAAATAAAAGATCGTCTCAATAGATAGTTTTAAATATGACTGAATTATAATAATTTTTTTTATACACTGGAGTCGTGTTCCTTTGATATCATGCTACTTGAACATAAAGACATGTAGCGCAGTTGAGAAACGGTGTAAACTGAGCAACAGTGTCACTATTATTCTCATACGATTCGCTGAAAGAATGTTTTATTCTGAACGTGTGTATATATTTCTGAAGACAAGGATGTAGAATGGAAGGTTGACTTACAATTTAATATGGCATAAACTGATAGACAATACAGATGTTAATGTAAAGCGTACATACTCATATATCAGGTATCATGTAAATATAAAAACTAATATTATGTATCATTGACTGATTTTCAAGGAATGTATATATAATTTTTCATTCTGTTGCAACATAATTTCCACAATAAACATAAAATACTAATGTTCAAGCTGAACGAGTAATACCTATAATTTTTGACTGGTGAGCCAGTGAGCGAATTTCATAAATGAATATTATTGGAAAACATATCACCTCAAACTATAATTATTTCACGGAATAACTTCCACGAGAAAACTTTATCATAAATTTTAATAAACAATTTCGGTGTTTCTATCCCCACAGAGAAAACTGTTATAAGTGTGGGAAATGTGGCTTGAAATGATATACATATAAAAGTGTGTTTAATCATGTTTTTAGATTTTAAATATAATGTAGATAGTAAACAAGAAATAAATACTTTTATGGAATTAGATTTGATCCTCCATGGATATACTATCAATATTGTAATTTATAGGAAAACATAAGAACAGTCAGTCAGAACATCCCTGAGACAAGCTGTTTATTTATTTTCTAAGCTTATTGTTTACGGTACCTTCTTTCATTGTCCTTCTGCAGTCGTTTATAGTTCTACTACAAATCGTGTTTAGTCCTCAGAGCTTTAACTTATTTTACGTTAAACGTTTTTTAAGCCACACTGTATTTGAAATTTGATTTGATAAACTCAAATTTTCTTGCTTAATTATAGCTTAGCTTAGCCACAATTCAAACTTTAACTTTCACTACACCTGAAAATACGGTGATAAAAATACACAATATCACGTTTTATTGCAATTTATACTTCATTTATACAAAATAAATAATAACAAAATAAATAATATTCAGATAACTTTTTAGTCTTTCTGTCGTATTCAGTCATACCTTATAATAAATTTCACGCCTAAATGGCTTGATTAAATGATATTTCGGACTATAATTCTGCGCGCATATCGATAACCTTTTCTTAATGACACCTATTAATCGTACTTTTTATCAGTGACACTTTATTCTTTCATTTCATTTTAATTCTCATGTTTAATGACAAGATTTTAATTGTTATTATTATCTCATAATTAAGTATTTCCTTAAGGAATTTAAATGATTGTAATTTCTATATTGTATCAGATTGAATTAAGTAAATTGATACCTTAAAAATAGTTTTTTCTTCTAATTAAACATAATTTCGATTTATTTAACACGGGTTAACATTTATAGTATTTAAAAATATGAACAATAAGTTTTTTAACAGCTTTCTGTTTCTACCTTAGGTCAATATATCAATAAATTTATATAATTTAATATCCCTTACTTGTATTATACCTATGAAGTTTTTACTGTCATAACTTTCTTTACGTAAATTGTTTATTTAATTACAGGACAGAAAATAAAATTCATAGAGAAAACCATAATTATATTATATCACATAAACAAAATACATTGGTTATTTGCAGAGAAATATATGCAATATTTTCTTGGAATGTTTCATGAATACGTCTTAGTCATTCTTTGGAACGTAAAATCGTATAATAAGTTACTTTCCTCGCCATCGTGAAAAACTGCAATTTAAGTTTGTATAATTACACTTTTGATGTAAATTTCCATCAGTAATATAACTTAATTTTTTTAAACATTAAAAAACAAATTTAATGCATCGCAACATATTTAAGTTTGAATAGAAATGTCAAATTATAATAATGAATAAAACAATAACCCTTCAATAAATTAATTTTACAAAAATTGGGCAGTTTCACAAAAAGTACTGCACAAAGAACTTACAATTTCAAATAATCTTCAGACTATAATTCGACTGCTGAAAATTTATGACAAATAATAAATGAGATAACAAATACTAAAAAGCTTTTAATTAAAAAAAATAACTTTTCTCATGCGGGAAATACGTAAAGGAAACACAAATTTTATAAAGAGTATTGTTGGTTGCATTGGTCTCAATACGTTGATTGTTTATTGCTGATGATGCTTTCGTGTTCACATCTTATTTAAAAAAAGCGTTTCATCACATAAAGCGACCTATTGTTAGACGCATATCTTACAGCACGCTGATATCTTACTGACGCATATATTACTAGAATCTCACTTAGCACATTTTGATTCACATGTGCAGTAAAATATTAAAAATTAATAAAAAATTTAATCCTTTATTGACACATCGTTTCTCTAAAGTTATTGAAACTTCCAAAAAATATTAAAGTTTTATTTTTTGTAATAATTTATCTAATTTCGATGATAAAAAAAATTTAATTTTATTATTTTATGTTATTTATATCTATGAAATTAAAACGGATTGGAAACTTTCTTATCGTGACCCCCGTAAAAACACACCTTAATCATGTGAGGCAAATAAAAGAAAAACAAAAAAAACATTTAATGAATACGTGAAAAAAATTAAGTTAATTATTACTAATTACGAAATATGCTAATTACTCGAAACACCACATTTCCTCGTGACTCTTTTTCATTCAAATAATTACATGTGCGATAACACGTTCAATCCCAAACGAGTAGAGATTGCATTAATTACAATCACTTACCTAATAAAAAGCAAACATTTCTAATTAAAATTAAACATATATACGCAAACATTTCCTTTAAAAATCTTTGTTTTGTATTTGAGTATGTTTTTTACAATAAAGTATGTTCCTTTAGTACTCACTTTGGGTAAGAAAGGAATAATCAACAGTTTTCTTTCATTTTAAAAAAATTTATGAAGAAATTACTATTAACCTTGTAAGTATCGTGGCCCTGATACAACAAACTTTTATTCTGATCATTTTATTTTCCCAGTTTCGAAATCTTAACATATGAGTGACCTTATGAGTGTTTCATTTTCACAACACCCACAATTATATTAATTACGTTTTATAATGTAATTAAATTGTTACTGCGTTAATTTTTTATGGAAATACAGGTGAGAAAATGAGCATTTTACTACTTTTTACACATTAAAAATTATAAATTTATTGTTTGGAATGAATCCTTTAAACTTGTCTCTTTTAGATATTTTGGCGAGGAATGAATTACGAAAAGCCGATTTTCATGAAACAAATATAATAAACCTATAAAAAGTAATCCGCTTGGATTAGAGATCTGTAATATCATTTCAAAATCATCACACTTCATATTCTCAGAATCTAAAGTAAATTTGGTAAAAATAGAGGTTGTTCGTCGAAAATGTAAATAAGCACTTAAAAGTCATATAGTTACTTTATCTTATATGTGGTGAGCAATTCACATTCCACGCCTTCCTTTCTCCCTCATATCATTCTACCATACCGACGTTTAAAGTACTTCATTTACTTTGTTATATTAGAATATTTGAGATTCATTAATTACATTGCTGATTTATCATTTTTACATTAATCGTAATTGGATTGCGCAATATGAATTTAATGGTAATATGTTCACCATTTTTTAATTAAAACTAAAACTTTTTAACATAAATAGTGTTGTAATTTTATTTAAAAATATTAATACTTTATTGGTTTACTCTGAACGTAATGAAAGATTTTTAGACGCAAAAATACAAGTCGGGAATGTGAAGGCGCTTGTTGTGTACCATTTAATATTGAGCAGCAATGATGCGTCTGTAGACTGTTAGTCTAAGTATTAACCGTAATAAATCTCACCAATTGATATAATTTTAAAGTTAATAAGACGTCGCAAATCATAATAAAGGAAAGTCAATGAGAGTAGTATCAAAAATTATGAATGCCCAACAGTTACTAAGAAATTCCTTACCACAAAAATTACTTCAAAGCATGAACCCCTTCGAACAGCAGAAATGGTTTTTGGCTGTGACTACTACCTACTAAAAATACTTTATACAGATAAGAGTGTTAATTCAGAGCAGATAAAATTCAATTTTGTTTGAAATTTCCTTCTACTACGAAAAAGGATTAGTTTAATTATGTAATTTCAGTCACCCATTTCAATTTAAAATAATGTCATTAAAACTCCACTAACCTTGATGTTAGTTGTTAAAAGTTAAATGTCAAACTAACATAACATTTCGTCCTAGTATTGTCAGTAGGATTAAATTGGGAGAATTTTTTAAAATTTAAATTATTTACCATATTGGCAGGAAATTAAAAATGTAAAACTGTTAATTTTTTTAATTCTCTAAAATATATGTAATAACGATTACCCGAAAAATTTTATTTACTCCGTTCATTATATCAATGAAAAATAATGTTATATATAACCATAGCCCTTAAAAATATGCTGATTAAATATTTGCCAAAAATGTTGTGGGCTCAGAGTTCATTTCCATTTTCCTTGAAAATTTTGGATAACTATGATTTTGATTTTTAGGATTAAATATATACAAAGAAAGTATATATTTAATCCTAACACAACCCTGTCACATACTAGCGGATAGCCTCCCTATAAAATTAGGGTAATATATAAATGAAATATTACTAGTTAAAGAAAAATTTTCTTATAAATTTCCATTCCTGAGCCAATATCAAAATTGTATGCAATTTATATTCTCATTTATTTTTGTATGCGTTTTATGTTTTTAATGTATAGAACTACGTACACCATGCGTAGCCCATCTAGGCATTCCTAATGTGAGAAGTGAGGTGTAAATGTAATTTCTATCTCTTGTATTGGCAATAACTTAGGCTGGTATTGCAAAGAAGATAAATTATTTAGAACTGATATACTAACGTAGTAATGCTATTTGCAAAATTACGGACTTTTTTCATACAATTTTATATAGGTTTCATGTATTTTTTTTCTAAATGATAACTCGACTGAGTTATTAGCAATTCAGATTTTTTTGCTCTAAGCAAAATCAAATCTTATATTATCGCTTCAGGCTCTACATGAAAATATTTTGTTTTGTCATTAATTGTAACGTTGAACTTGTTTTCGAAATCCATACATTTTTATTATTTTTATTTAAATTTTCATAATCTTTATATGTAAAAAAGTAGCTTGCGCAGGTTGGTACTCGCGAAACACAAAAAGAAGTTTGTCTATTGATTAGAAATTTTGTCACAATGTTGCATCCAAATATGCGCATGCTTTTATGAAATTTTTTAATATTATTACTATTTTATCTTTTATTTAAACACTTTACTGACCACTTTCTGATACATAGTGAATTTAAAATAGGAATTAGTAGATAAGATTTTCTAAAGCATCGAAACAAATTATCGAAATCATGCGTGGTTAAGCCAAAGAGCCATTCTAATATCTAAAAATGACGACGTACGCGACATGAACAACGTCATTATAAACATAATAGCACGTGAAAAGTGAAATACAAATCCATTGACTCCGTGATGAACCAAAGTGAAGTACTGAATTTTCCAACGGAATGTCTTAATTCTGTTGATATTCCCGGGTTACCACCATACATTTTGAATTTGAAAATAAGAGTACCAATTATATTACTCCGAAACATAAATCAGCCAAAGTTTTGCAATGACACAGGATTACCAGGAAAATCATTTCTAAATAATCTAATTAAAGCAACAATTATGATTGGACTTCATAAAGATGAAGACGTACTACTTACACAAATACTACTCATTCCGATCGATATTGCTTTCGAGTTCAAACGACTTCAATTTCCAATCCGTCTTGCGTTCGCTGTGGCTATCAATAAAGCGAAAGAGCAATTTTTGCAAGCGTTCGGTTTGCATTTATAAAACGATTCTTTCTCTCATGGGCAATTGGACATGTCGCTCGATCCAGAGGCAGTAAACCATTTGATATTTTTATTTATGTTGCAAAACAGACAAACAAATATATAGTCAGATTTACATTAAAAAATAATTTTCTGTGAAAATTTTTTTTTCCACCTTTTCATTCATTCGACATAGTCACCGAAACGTAAGGTAAGGTTTGTTCTCATGTAATTGAATAATGTGTTTTCTCAGTGAATCTATGTCCGCTAGAATACTTTTATTTACTTTCCCATTCATTTCATGAAGCATGGACAGGTTTAACTAGTTTAATATAAAAAATACTTTGTTATAAAAATTTTAAATAAAAAGCAACTTCAGGCTGATTAAACATTCGATGTTTTTGTGCAAATAAGGTTTATAAACAAATATGTTATTTTTTCAAATTTGATTTACCAACGTAGGCTTTAAAATATAATAACTGGACGTAATTAAAAATAAAGCTAAATACTTGCAAAACTGCTGTAATCCGCTTTTATGCAATATAACGGAAACTGAATACTTATCGATATAGTCCCATGAAAATATACCTTACTATTTACTTTACGATTTTACCCCTTTCCAGAATAATTTTGCGTAAATTAATATTTGTTTATAAACTCTAGGAACTCATATTGCAATAATTTCGTTCACCCTCATGGTTCACGATAATTAAATTGAACTATTTATAAAATATTGATGTAATTATTAAATATTTAAATATGTTATTTAATACTTCTTTCACAGGTGTTAGAAAAATAACACGGTTGTTTATACTTTAATGATTGATTAATGGAAAATTAACGATCTAACATTACTTTGACCTACTCAACGATATTCCCTCATTATTGTGTAATCAGCCATCGGTTGACATCTTTTAAATGATTCCAATAGACTGCATAAAATTCAAGAAAATACAAAAAAAAATATAGAAAAATTAAGTTTTATTGGGGTTGTCAAACGTATTTGTTTCCGTATATAATGCACGTAACAATGTCACAGTAATATTTTTATTTTTAGGATATTTATATATTATAGAAGATAGAATATTCTTAAAGTGATCACATTTTTAGAAAATATTTTTGCAGTTTATATTTATTCAAATTATTTTTATTGAAGTTTCCAAAATATTATTCATTAATACTAAAATTTTTTTAAAATTTATTAATACTAAAGATGTTACCTAAATCCTTCTTTGTTATTTGCGTATAACGTTAGCTAACGCAAATAACAATGGCAGTTACCAGCGGCTGTAAGTACTTTAAGTGAGAAGACAGTGGTGTAAATAATATAAATAAGATAATAAATTTAAATCGGAACATGTAATTATTTTCCATAATATATTTGCAAATACGAGTTTAAAGCTCATTTGGTTCTTTCTTTGTAAAGCTTTCATACAACTTTGATATGTTTAATGTAACCATTAGGGTTATGTAGTTTTACTAAACAACATTGTAGTTAAGGTTGCTGAAAATATATTCTGATTGATGGCAAAAAAATTACCGCGTAGCAATAAGTTCATCACAAGTCTCAATTATATGCATTAAAGTATGTACACTAATAAAATAAAAACAAATAAAAAAATTATATTGTCTCACATAAATACCTTATCTTCCTCCTAAAACATTATCCGCATGTACAATAGTGAACTTAAATGTATTAAAATTTTTTTTTTCTATAAATATATAAGAAAAACTAATATTTGTGTGCACCAACTTAAATTGACATTTTGATTTGTATATTTAAGAAACCCGTGAGAAATTGGGTTCCGGTTAATTTAACCTACTTTTGAATAATTTACTTAAGTATATTATATAGTTCTTGCAAATCAATATATTATCAGAGATCGCAAGTCCAAGTTAACTCAAATCATGAGTAAGAAAGAAGTACGTAACGAAAAATAATAAATAAAAACAGTAAAAGAAAATGGCGAGTAGGGAGGTATTCAAATAGCCAAAGTCCGCATTGCACAGACGACATATCTTGCAAGTAAATGTTATTATCCGGAAAGCAAAGTTTATGATCACATGTCACTGGCAAGCGGAAGGAGCGCGCAATTTATGGTTTCGCCTTTAGCGAATAACTTTTGTTGCTTATTGCACGACGAAAGATGGAGTTGTTAGATACCATCATCTCATTTATGAGTATTGAGAACCGGTATATTTTTTAAGCGACCAATTATGGGTGCATTTAGTTTGAATACATTGAACCACCTTTTAAAACTGTGTAATATGAAATTTAGTCACACATTTGGAGTAAAAAATAATTATGAATTTTGACTTAAGAAATTTTAATATAAATTACGGTGTTTAGAATTTTTAAACGACTTTATTACTTTATCTATTCTAATAGCAATAAAATCTTTATACAATGTCCTTAGTCAAATTTGTAATTGAACAAAAAATTCGTAATCAATTAAAATAATTCATATTGTCTAAGAAATACTATTTTTTTTTATTATAACACATTTTATATATATTTATGTAATCATAGCTAATAGGCAGAGAAAGACATTGTTATATTGTACTTGGATATCATTATCTGTTGGATATTATTATCACTTGTTCGTAATCGATCCTTAGATGAACGATAATATGTAAACATTGTGGAATATCGAGTTCACATCCATTCATGTTTTTTTTACTTACAGTAATACATTTTATAATAATCTATTCCTGAAACAAATTTAAATTAAGCATTTAAAAAATGTAGTTGATACTAAATGATAGTTATGAAATGGTGAAAAAACTTATGGATCTTATAAGAAATAAACGAATTTTTATGATGTGAAATAATATTTTATAATACTGCTAAGTCAATATAATAAGCTTTAACTCCCAGTCAAACTATGAGCATCCATCATATACTATATTTGAAGTTTTTTTCAGAGCCAGTTCAACTTCTACAAGCTATTTTCAGCAAGCTATTTTTTTTACTTTGAAAAGGGAATAAATCTTCTAGCGATATAAATATAAAGCTTACTAGTAGAAAAAAATTAAAAAATTACTAGCGGTAAAAATGTACTTAGTTAAAGAAAACTGATACTTTAATAAAATATTAGAAACCATTTTAAAGTTTTAGTAATGTATTTCGCCTAAAATATTATTCGCATGTATAATATCAGTCACATAATTGTTTATTTTCATTCATATTAATTATTAATTTACTAATTTCTTTCGTAGTAATTTATGCCAAAAGTATGTGTTAGAAAAAAATTGGCTCTTTGGCGAATGACAATAGTTTCGAAATTTTGTCTCAGATTCTATTGTAACTACGTCGCATTTTATTAAAGGGAAAACCATAAAACGCGCGTATGTTATAGAAAGACGGTCATCATATTTTGGTCACATTACTTTTAATATTGTGAAATTCTTTTAATAGTTTAAAATTTGTGTGTTAATATTAAGACATTTTTCTAGTATTTGCTTGCTCTTCATAACACTGTTTTTTAAATAAATTATCTAATTTTTTAAAAGTGAGGTCCTCAATTGTAATAATGCGATAGGATGGGGTATTTAGGTGAGACAATATAATCATTTGAATTGTTTTTATTTTATTCATGTACGTACTTCAATGCATATAATTGATACATATGATGAATTTATTCCTAAGCGATCAATTTTTTGCCGCCAACCAGAACATATTTTCCGCAACCTTAACTACAATGTTGTTTAGTAAAACTACATAATCCTAATGTAGAGATCATGTAGACTTTTCATTTTCATCTTTTCTTGTCTGGTTGTATTAAACATATCATAAAATATAAATAATTTAATTAAAAAATTAATAGGAGAATACATACAACGATTGTTGCAAAAGACGCTTTAATCTCATATTTGCTAATGTATTATGAAAAATAATAACATGTTCCGGTTTAAATTTATTATCTTATTTATATTATTTACACCCACTTCTCATTTATGGTATTTACAATCGCTGGTAACTACCATAAAATATAAATTATTTAATTCAAAATTAATAGGAGAATACATACAACGATTGTTGCAAAAGACGCTTTAAGCTCATATTTGCTAATGTATTATGAAAAATAATAACATGTTCCGGTTTAAATTTATTATCTTATTTATATTATTTACACCCACTTCTCATTTATGGTACTTACAATCGCTGGTAACTACCATAAAATATAAATTATTTAATTCGAAATTAATAGGAGAATACATACAACGATTGTTGCAAAAGACACTACTATCGACGAACAATTAAAACAAAATAAATTTTGAACTTATTAAAGTTTAGTGGCATTGACTTTCTCTAATGGGAATTGTAGGCTTATAAGTCTTTTATATCTTAATTACGTAACAAAATAATATGCTAGTTATGCTAAGTTAAAAGAAAACACAAACAAGTTTTATTCTATCCCTCTGTGCACTTTCAGTTAGCGCTGCTCTCTCGTATCAAGTATTTGTTCCCCCTCTATAAGACATAAATCGTATGCATCTGAAATCAGTCGAGTAGAGAAGTTTTTGGTTCGCCTCGGCAACGGCGCGCGACTTGGAAATTCGTAGCGAAATCCTTTATGTGATGTCGTGACTGGCAAAAGCAAAAAAATATTTTGTTCCTTGTACTGTATTAAGTATTTAATTTACCGATTAGAGAGTCAGAATGAATGTTTTGTTGATATTTCTATATTAACCATATAGAAATATTAATATTAACCATATCTAAGTACCTTTGACGATAAATTTAATAATACTGCTGGAGGGTGCTAGTCAGGAGGCGAATATCATAGAGGTTTTTATTGCTTACATTGTTTACGTTGTAAATAAATAATAAAACCACTTTAAATTTTGACGATAAATTTAATAATACTGCTGGAAGGTGTTAGTCAGGGGGCGAATATCGTAGAGGTTTTTATTGCTTACGTTGTTTACGCTGTAAATTAATATAAAAATCAATAAAATTGACAAATGAAATACCATTTCGAATTGCGATAGAAAAGTTTTTATGCGAAATGGTATAGCGCCATATACTTGACTTCTGAGCGAAACTTCCTTGGCAAAAATGTACGTTTAATCTTATTGTAAAAAAACACTTTCTAGTATAAAATGGACAAGGTGTTAAATTTGTAGTACATTATTATGTACATACATATTTAATTTATTTGAAATACCTACTTTTGCTACACAAGTGAAGCACGTATTATTTAAATAATTAGCCAGATGTTTTTAAATGAATGTAAAAAAATATAATCAAATGGTCCATTTATAAAACGATTTTATTAACTTCACTTGTGTGTACCAATTTAGTTTTTTATTTATTTCCAGGCATCAGAATTATTTATTATTTGACACTCGTATATAAAACCGATGACAAAACAAAAATTAAGAACAATTAAATTATAGTAAACAAATGTGAAAAAAAATAATTTTGCCTTAGACCAAAAGTTTTACAAAATAAATAAAAACCATGCTTTTGTTGTAATATAAACTAAAAAATATAAAAAAAACATTCCTTAAATATACAGATTTTGGTCAAGAAAGAAAGGAATTCATATTATTTCAGTAGTCAATCATATTGTTTCACATAATATTAATTGGAGAAGCACAAATTGTTTTTTAAGAACTTGCAATAATAAAAATTTATGCATTAATTAATTAATGTATATAAAGAAATTATTTACCTGAAAAAATTGGCGTATGTACTTGGTTGAGTTGTTAATACTGGAGGGGTGTCTTCTAGTTGGCTAAGAAAATCGGATGGAAAAGAGTTGGATAACAGGAAGAATATTAAAATATTTAGTGCATATTAGTATATGATTACAAATACCAAATCAAAAATCGATCAAAAATATTACATTAGCAGATTATTGATAGTCTTTGAAAGGAAAATATTCATTAGGAAGTGTGAGATATTATTGAAACTCTCAGTCTTAATTGATGCTAGAGTCACAATTAAATGAAACTACGTGATGTAGTATTATTTCTACTTTCTTTAATTTCTTTACCACGACCTAGGTTTCGTTGTATTACAACATCTTCAGGTGGGATATTAGCAAAGATTAAAAGATTGCTAATATCCCACCTGAAGATGTTGTAATACAATGAAACCTAGGCCGTGGTAAAGAAATAAAAGAAAGTAGAAATAATACTACATCACGTAGTTTCATTTAATTGTGAATAATGAATTTATACAAAATTAACGCCAAATATATTCAATACCAATGATGCTAGAGTATTATGAAGGATTTGGCAAAAAATTGTTTACTAATTTAAGATCAAATTCTGAGATTTTTAAGTCAGGGAGCAACTTATTACTACCCAGAGAATTCTAGTTTCCAATTCGTAATTAAAATAGATTTATGCATGGAGGTGGAAATTGGGTTTTCTTCTGGTATTTTTAAATATTTTTGAATATTTTCATGGATGTATATAGTTTGTTTTCATTCATGAACGATTATGTTCATTATGAAAAGTTTTTTAAAGGAGATCATTTGAATATTTCTGTCATTTGTAACTTTTCTTTAATATTCGTAAATCCACTTTGCGTTTAATTAATTTTCAGAGATATTATTTTATTAAATAAATATTTTATTGACCACTTATAGATATAATTAGTACCATGTTAGGTTGATAAAGTTAATATTTAATTTGTTGCTCAGAATAAATTTAGTAAAATCGTTACTATATATTTTGTGTGAATGAAAAAATTATAAAGAAGCACTAGATTATCGCATTTGATGTCAAATTTCCTAATTTATACAGTTTAAAGTTAACCGCAGCAAAATAATTGAAGAAAATATATCAGTGTAAATGGTGATTTACTCACTAAATGAAAACAAAAAATGTTGAAGAAAATTATTACTTTAATGATTGGATTCAGCTAAAGAGTCAAAGACATAAAGCAGAAATAAGTTCAGATACAATGATATTTAGGCGGTCTTTCGATATCTATGGACAAATACCTGACCGTAATTTGTTATCCGCGAAATTCTTTGAATTTGAAGTAAGTGAAATCCGGACTGTTTTATACATTGCCATATAATAATTCATATATTACTTATCTACTCAAAAGAAAAACATCTAAACTCTTTTATCTAAAACAAATTCAAGCTCATTTTGTTCGTAGCCTTTGAAAAACTATGATTCCTTCTATCCATTGTCGGAAACGCACTTACCTACAAGAGTTAACTATAAACGGAGTTCGCTGCCCGCTTGTAAGTGACACGCGATTGTAAACTTTGCAGTCTTGATAATAACATTTTCTGACAAGGTAGGGTCTTTCTGAAATGCCAAGTTAGTCCACTTGAATACATTTCTACTCGCTGTTTATTGTTACTATTTCAAACTTATGATACTTTGTTTTCTATTTGCTTCTTAGGAGTATACTTCCAGTCAACTTGGGCCTGTTATCTCTGATAGTAGTTTGATATGCAAGAGTTACTAAGGGTAAATTATTGCAATAGTGGTTTATATTTATGAGAAGAAATAAGGAAATACACAAGGGAAACTAATGATTATTTTGAGGTTTCATAGAACTATAAACATAATATTTACGTAAGCATTCCTCAAAATTATGATAAACAAACATAAATATGGTATTAATGACGGTTTAAAACCAATTTGAGCAAAGAATTTAATTAACTGTAAGCGGATTCATAATATTTTCAAACAATACTCAAATATTATATGGGATGAAGAAAAACTTAAGAAGCATTTGAACAAAACACCGCTTTGTTTATATAATTTTTCAAAAATCCTCTAAAATTTGGTAGTCTAGTTAGAGTTGTTAAAAAGCATAAGGCGGGATTGATTTCATATTTGTATAGTGAGAGAAAATTAAGGAAATATTTAAAAAATTAAATAAATTAAATCGCTTTAATTATAACTTAAAACGTAAAAAAGGTTACGAATTGTTTTAAAATACATGATCGTTTAAATATTAACTACTCACATGGTATCATGTACTTCTCCTATCCGGTATACCTGAAAATGTTATCATTATTTTCAATTTAAGGAAAGGTTAATACTGTTTAAAGTTATCGATTTGTTTGTTTAAAACTTTTCCTAAACCTTACTTTATTCTATTTTTTACAACATACTTCCCTAAAATCGTATATGTTTATGAATAAAATACCACCAATTTAAAAACAAAGAAAACAATATTTGGTGCCTTCATGGTAAACTTTAAGTATCGACTTAATAATATTGACGACTTGAACGGCAGGCATTGATTTAAATTTCATTCAACATATATTATCAACTTAAAAGTACTGTTACATATTAAGTACGGTCTTTACGACGTGAAATTATAAATATGTAATAAATTTTAAGCACACGTTAGTTCAAAGCGTCTAAAACGATGAACATACTGACTTGCTCTGAAATGATGAAAATCGTTTTAAAAAAATTGTAGCTATACCGACGTCGTTTCCACTTAACTAATTACAAGCCGCTCAAGCGTGACTTTGTTCGCGTCAATAAAGTTAGAAATTATATTCACTTCACCGATTTTTAAAATTCACGCAAAGATTTTTCAGAATATCTAACTTGAATAATCGATTTAATTGAATATATTTGGCGTCACTTTTGTAGACATTCATTATCACTTATTTTTTATTCACAACTAAATGAAACTACGTGATGTATATTTTTTTTACTTTTTTAAATTTTTAACTACGACCTAGGTTTCGTTGTATGACATGATATTCAGGTGGACAATTTGTAAAGAGTTATCTTTACAAATTGTCGACCTGTAGATCATGTTGTCATACAGCGAAACCTAGAACCTAAAAACCTAAAAACAGATTAAATTGAAGTGATAATACGTTCATTCCATATAAAACAGAAGGTGTTTTTGTTAGTCGGAACGAGGAAACCAAGAAGTAATTTATTGCAAACATCTATTGAATAGGAGAACATAGCAGGCAGTAAATTGCCTTGGACGTGATCTCAAAGTAAAGGCATAAAATTATCTTATTTTTAGACTATTCAGGTAACAAGTGTAAAAATAATTATCTAGGAAAATTAAATCGATTTTAAAATTATGTAGTTGCCAAAATGTTAGATATGTCAGCGTCAACGAAAATAAAATTGCACTTAGAAAAAGTTTCATAAAGAAAATGTGCACATAATTGGAGCTTGCAAACATAGTAAACATTAGAATTATATTAGAAATGTGCAAGCTCAAGCTACAACCATTAAAAAATTTATTTAAATGGCTAAAAAAAGACATTATTTCGAGAAGGAACTGATATGTTTGTATATATACATATATATATATATATATATATATATATATATATATATATATATATATATATATATATACACACATATACATAATTTTGTATACCATACACAGCATACATTCAGGCCATATTTAATAGAGTAACTCTCGAGGTTGTATCTGAAGTTACTGCAAGACGATGATTCCAGCTAATTTGAAGTAGAAATTATACTTAACGTATAATTCTATCAATCCAGATCTTTCACTAATCCAGATCTGGTTTTCTAGCTGATTTTATATCAACAATACAAAATTACTAATTGTCCCAGACTTTCATTGCGGGTTTTAGCTATTCGATTGCTCTCACGGTGCGGCAGAGAAATATTTATGCGAGTAGGCTAAGATATATCGTTTAGTTACCCTAAAAGTTACTCAATCTTTCAATTTACGTTCAAATGCAAATACACATTTTTCGGCGTACGTTCAACCGGTTGAAGACTCTACCACAGGAGCGGAGAAGTGGATTTTATATTAAAACTAGTAGTTGATCAAAAGAAATTAGGTTAACCCGATAACAAATAAAAAAGTGTGTCAGTATTCCGGAACGTTGTATCTAGTAATCCATAATTCTGTCCAGTGAACATTCTACATATAATACGAAATCCACAATGATTTTTTTACTAGTACCATGAAACTTTTCTCCATATCAAATTTCAAGCTTCTAGGTTAACAGTAACGATTCTACTGCTTTTAGTGAATATGGCAGTGAGTTAATAGAAAATAATTGATATTTGAAAAGTCATGTCTTCTTATTGTGTTAAATCGAATTTTGAATTTATTAAACAATAGGTTAATAGAATTTAATATTTGTTATCAATAGAACAAAAAGAATGGTGGACAGTTAGACAGATGGACAACATAGTAAAGGATTACTAACTGTTCACCATTTAGTAAGGTTAATGCTTTTCTATTCCTGTTTCCAATGAACCACATCACGTGGAGTAAATGTCGTATGTTTTGTGGGATATTTATTCAATCAGATATTGAATCATACTTTCTAGTAGTACAATTATTATCGCAAAGATAAACGGCAATTAGCTCCAAAATTAAGGAATTAAACTCCGCAGGAAACTTCCCAGCACGATCAAGTTTTCGTTTTGTATAATGTTAATTACCGCTCATTGAAAGAATTATTTGAATAAAATTACGACTCTGGATCGTATATTTACTGGAATGGGAAATTATTAAAAAAGTTTTGTTGATAAGAACTTTTTTCGAGAGTTCATTGATGAATTGCTGAAATAAAATCTGAGAGTTTTTGCTTGGATGCTGTCCACTCTTTGCAAAATGGATAAATATGGGTAAATGATAATGGTTGTACAAAAGTGACTCGATTATTTACAATAAACTGAAATTTAATATCATTTTTTGTCTTTTGAAACGTGGATATAAAATATCTAAAATATTTTGGAAATTAAGTTCCGTCTATCATATATTTAATTATTTTTAAGTTATCGAAGTTTTAATTATTTTTAAGTTATAGAAGCTACATGTTAATATTTATATGCTATGTATTTTAAGCGTGGATCACTAATATATTCGTCAATATTTTGAACATCTTGATAGTCGATTTCTCGTTCAGGATATTTAAGTTTTATCATAAATATTATACAAGCTTTCCTTTAATATAACACTGACATATCATCAAATACATATTAATATATAAAATTACTATTACATAGTAATATAATAGTAATTTTATAATCCCAGTACAGTTAACAACAGGATATAAACTTTTTTTTAATTTCGTTGATTTTTAAGAAATAAAGTGAATTGATCGAATGAAATTTTAACGCAGTATTATTTCATAACAATTAGTTTTGAACTTTTTCCATCGTTATTTTAGTATATCTTATAAGAAAATAACAGATAACATTTATCTACAAAAAACTTAAGTTCACTTTGTTATTTATGATGAATATTTAATATAACTGAACTTAATTCTTTCAATTACATAAATATGTTGTCACACTGCATTAATATATTTTCAATTACATGAATATATTTTATCTTGTAATGTAAATAAAAGCTTTTTAAATAAACGGTACATCAATCTCTCTTAATTAGTAGTACCATTCGAGTGCAGTGCCGCCAAAGATAATAATAACACAAGTTGCACTCACTCCCATAACTTTCAAGATTCAACGTAGAAGTCTGCGTCAAGAATTTAGCGCGAGTTTCTGCAAGTGATAAAATTAGTTTCTGTCTGCAAACAAAAGTTTGCAAATACACAAGACACAGCGGATGTAAGCTCAGCTCGCTGCCGAAACGTGTTACGTTGACTTCGATTCAATATTTATTTGCATAGTAAAGTATGGCATTGAGAGGTATTGCGTGTGGTTTATTTCTGTATAATATTGTACACAACTACATACAATTCATTACTTGTTTTCTGTTTCTTATACAATCATTTAGCAAAACTTCAGCATGCAATACTGAATAATGTATCAGAAGTATTTATAAAGAAATGTGAACGTTGTTCATTTATAATTTCAGAAATTCGCTAAGATACTACGACTTTTTAATATCCATAAATTAAAATATTTTAGTGACTTTTTTATTAGCAGAGATATAATTAATTGGTTTTAGCCAGCATTCTTAACAGTAGAGAAAAGTGACACCAAATTATTTATTCACCGATCATTTCTAGCTGTCCAAGAGATATCACGAACCCAAAGAAAAATATTACAAAAATGCAATATCAAATTAATATTTAATCACAATAATGTTAGTCTTTGAAAGTGAGCAAAACAATCTATTAAAATCTTTAACACTTTATTAAAGTATTTTGTGTGCTATTTAAGTCTGTTTAAGTTGTCGGTCGAGTTCTTTCTCTTTGTGATTGAATTATTTAAAATTCAATAAAAGATTATTCCAATACATGTTTGCAAATTTGAGGTAATAGCACTTACGACTTTTATAAATTCATTGGTTTAATGCTTTTGGACTATAACGATATATAACGCAGTTGAGATGTAGCAAAAATATAAATTTCATGATTCGTGTACGGCTCGCTGAAAGAACTTTATCATTAGATTATGGCCTTTGTTCCGTACCGGTATGAAATATGTATGTGTGTGTGCATGTATTTGTATGTGTATGTGTACTTGTGGGTGGGTGTGTACGCCTATGCGTGTGTATGTTTGTGTGTATTCTTTTGTGTAAAGAAACATATTATCTAAAAAGTGAAATTACCAGTTAATTTTTTTATTAATTAGTATACTATGTAATGCACATAAATCGTGTAATGCACAAAAATTATGTAATGCACATAATTCATGTAACCAGTTACCAACATATAAGAAAAACAATAAATATTTGCTATTGAAGATTCTGGATAAGTCTTCGTAAACTATTAACGATAATCTATTTGCCAAAAATGCGCCTGTTAGCAGTATCTTCTTTATCAGTGATGTTTCATTATCTCGTGTCATTCTGATTCCCTTTCTTAATTACGGTAACATACAAAATCTCTTTAAATTTTTCCTTAAGGTATTGAAATTAGTCTGCATACACTGGTTGTATTTTTTTTAATTAGTTTCCAGTATGCTAGAAACCTCGTTATGATGATAGTTTCCTCATAGATCAAGGGACATATTTATTTAATACGAATTGACACTTTTAATATTAAAGAATAGAACTGTAATATTTTACAGATTTATTAAATCTGCCTTCATTATTCTTGACAATTTTCTTTTTATGCAATACCAGTTTAAGTATTAATGTTTATTTTATCTTTATATGTGATATAAACACATTTAAAATTTACCTATTCTCAGAACATATCTTAAATAAATAACTTATTAAGCTAAATTATAGGTTGTAGTAACCGCACGGGAAACTAAAAATATATGTTATATTTTAGAGATTTAAATTTCACAGCTAATTAATATTTTCTTTTTAATATTGTGTTAATAAAAGAATTCATTCTGATTGATTCTAAACCACCATTAATACTAGATTTGTTTTGAATTGAGGTATTATATTAACTTCTGTCATAGTTTTGAAGAACATTCAGGTAAATATTTCTGTTTTAATACAAAAAAACAAAACAATAATAACTATTCTCTTTACATATTGGCTTTAGTCGTTTCTGTATATTACAGTGGCAATAATTTTTTCTTAGTAACCTCATAAATCAGACTACCGTCAGAGATAACAGACTCCAGTTGACTGGAAGTACGCTTCCAGGAAGTAAATAGAAGACATAGGATCAAGTGTGAAATAGTAATAAGAATTCAAATATAATAAGAATTCGAAATAGTAATAATAAATCGATGACTGAATTTCTTGCAAGGATATTGTGGGCTAGCATAGAACAAAGAATTCACTAACAGACAACAAACAAAAACAAAAAACAAAGTTGATAAAAGAAAAACTTACATGACACTATATGGCAGATCCGTTTAAGTGCTAAAAAGGTTACTGGAGTGGGTACAAAAAGGTATTTTCTCATTTAACTAATTGTACCCACTCGACCAAGGCGCCTTCGGTGACAATAATACGAAAATTTACACTTACTTCTTCAACTTTAAACATTGACTGAAGAAGTCCGTGTCAAGGATTTAGAGCGAGTTTCTGCAAGTGATAAAATTAGTTTCTGCCTGCCAACAAAAGTTTGCAAACATACAGGACAAAGTGGCTGTAAGCTTAGGCCAGTGTCGTAACTTGTTATGGTGATTTCGATCGTAGATTTTATTTACATTATAAAGTGAGGCATTAGCTTAAGAGCAGCATTGCATGTGTCTTATTTCTATGTAATATTGTATTCACCCGTATTCAAATATTCAGAACTATTTCCAATCCACTAACTTTTCTGTTATTTATTCCATCATTAGGTCAGGAAAACATTTATAAGCAGCACCGATGCGTGGAAGGAATATATAAAGAGATGTTAATTTGTCATTTTATTTTCACTGTACATTAACCCATTTAAGCCCAGCGTTGTAATCTTTCAATGGACCAATTTAAATAATTTTCGAAATTTCTCCCATTAGTATAGATACATTTAATAGATTTTAAACAGCCTGCCTTTTTAACAACAGAGAAAAAGTAGCATCCATAATTTCTAGCTGCTCAAGGAAAATCACAAAAATACCCAAAAGAAGCAAGGTATTGCGAAAAAAATAATAGAAAGCACAAAGAGATTTATTGTTAGTAATACTAATTTTAGTCTTTAAAAGTGATTACCAATCTTGCCACATGCTTTGTTCTCTAATAAGTTACTCTGTGGTGATATCTAAATTCCGTAAAGTAAGTCGTTCATCAAATTTTCTTTTTTGTGAATGCAGTTCTTCTGGAATATAATGGTATCTACTGCAGTTGAGCAGCAATGAAAAGTTAAGTACCGTTATTCGTGTTTAACAAGCTGAAAGAAGTTTTTTGTGCCATTCTTGTCTTTTATTATATATTGGTAAGAATATACGCGTACATATATATATATATATATATATATATATATATATATATATATATATATATATATATATATATATATGCAATGAAAAGTTGATATTATTACATTTTATGTGAAAAGACAAGGAGATTATAAAAGATTCTGTATGTATCTTAAAATATTATAGATAATTTATTTCCCTGAGATCCGATATTGAATATATATACTCATAAATAATTACATTAATATTTCAAATCCTGTTTAGTTTCTCTTTAACGTATTTAAATTGATCTGCTATATAGTTTCACATAAGTATTTCTTTTATCAACTTTGTTGTGTTCGTTAGTGAATTCTTTGTTCAATGTTCTAACCAGTAGTATCCTTGCAAGAAATTCAGTCAACTGGTCTCGAAATGAAAAAATGTATTTGAACTCATTGCGTTTGAAGCTATAAAAAAACTAGTATTGCTCCTACACAATTTCGTGCAATGCACATGCACATGCACATGCACATGCTTTTCGTGCAATTATTGTAAATGACACGTGATCGTAAACTTTTCATTCTTCAAGATAATATTTTCAGTTTAAATACGTTATTCATGAAATTCCAAATAAATATATTTGAATACCTTCCTCCTTGTAAATTCACCACTTATTATTACTATTTTACACTTGATCTTACCTCTTCTATTTACTTCTTAGAAGCGTTCTACCAGTCAACTTGAGGCTGTTATCTCTGACGGTAGTCTGATTTACGAGGTTGCTAAGGGAAAATTATTGCCGCTGTGGTTTTAATTTACAGAAGTGGCTAAAGCAAATATGCAAAGAAAATAAATAGTTATTATTGTTTTGTTTTCTAGTATTAAAAATAAATATTTACCTGAATATTCTCCAAAACTATGACAGAAGTTAATATAATATCTCAATTAAAAACATATCTAATATTAATGATGGCTTAAAATCAATCAGAATATAAGCTTTGATTAACATGATATTAAAAAAAAATATATTGGACGAAAACAAAAATTTAAAGCTACTTTTAAAACATTTGGATAAAACATCACTTGTATTCATTTAAATTTTTTTGAAAAACATATTTTGACTTGGTAATTTAGCGTGAGTTTTTTAATGATATAACAGAAAGTACGGAATAACATTTGCAAAATAAGTTTAATTATATCGGTTTAATGGTAACTTATAAAACGTAAAAAGTAGGTTGAGAGTTGTTGCTATGAAGTAATCGCTTAAACGTGAACAATTTACTGACATCTTAAATATACAAGTACACTATAAGTTTATTCCTATTCTCTTAAGGTACTTAAGTTGAATATTAAGACATGTAATCCTACCCGTACATTAAGCGCTAATCTATTTATTTGAAATGGGTATTAAAATTCATAAATAATAGGTTAATTTTTCAATACAAAATTTAATTACAAAAAAAACCTCGAAAGGCCCTCTTCGGGTTCGCACCATAAATTTTTATGAAAACTTCGGGATAAAATGATATTATGTGTTTCGAATTAATATGTAATTTAATTTGCAATCTCCCGAGAAACTTTGTTCGCTAAATTTTATTTTAGTCGCGCCCAATAAATACGTTTGTAGTGCTTTTTTTTAGTGGGAGTCCAGTAGAGTTAAAATATATTGAGCCTCGAGCCTCAATAACATCATAGTTTACCGTAGTATTCTCCATTGACTAGTCAATGTAATGGTTGGCAGTTATTCATGCATTTATTGCGGTATTGCTCTTCATCTTCTTCAGAAGAGTTTTTTGTTCTTCATATTCATTATGTATGTATTCTTGCTTTTTGTTCTCCTACCATCAATATATTTCTAGAAGGAAACGGCAGATATAGTAGTAACCTGATTTTTTTTTATATAAAATATGTCTGCAACTCTACGTGTACTACGTGGTTTAAGCATAAAATAACTCGCTAGGGCTTTCTCTCTTAAACTTTTTCATTACATTCAGAACATCACTGGTGAGATCTTTTTTTTTCAAAATTAATTGAAATCCATAGTTTTGCATTTCCCAGGTATATAAATCAATTCTTCCGTCACACCATGCAAACAATTAAAGTACAATTTAAAATAATTTCTGCTTCATTCTCCTTATGGTAATATAATATTCTCGACTTCAATTTTGGGCATATGCATTTTGTAACCTCAGAGAGGTTACAAAATGCATATGCCCAAAATGGATAAGTTACTACCAAATGAATCTGCTATTTGTTATGGTTTTTTGTAAGTCTATCTTCTGTCACTTGAGTTAAAAACTTGCCCTTTTGAAACTTGCCCTGTAATTATAGATAGTTTTTCATGGTTATATAACTAATTTTGATTCTTCTTGCGACTTGAAAAAAATCATGGACACTTTGAAAGTGCTTTTGCATGAAATTTTTTTAGAAATAATGGTCACCGTGCGGTTGATTTGTTTATTGGTATGTAATGTGTACCCACTTTTTCTGTACCGTCCGTGTGAAATAAATTGATCTCTATTTAAATTTGTCGACAATCTGTAGTAATAGGCATTGTCTTCATTAGAGCTACACAATAGCAACACTCGCATATAAAGCCTGACATTGACTGATTGAGCCGACTGATACCAATAATATTAGAAATACAGTCACGCTAAAAGATTCACAAATGTCACTGATTGTGTAGGTTGTGAATGAGACACAACCATCCCAAAATAACAATACGGCAGCGCAGGCCTGTAAATAATAAAAAAATGCATAGAAATAATTTTTCTTTTCTAAATACTCTAATTTATGAATGTATTGTTGAACGTGTTCATTGTTTCATATTGATACCGTATTGAACCTCTATTTTCTTAAATGCAAGTGAATATTACAAACTATAATATGAACGATGAATGTCTCATGTATCTTGTATGATATTGTTTCTATGCGTAATTTCTTATCGCCTTGTCCAATAATTACTATGGCTACTTCATTGACAGTAAGTTAAAATGCCAAACATGTTGATCAATTGGATTTTCACTATATTTATATAGTTACATATATATATATATATATATATATATACATATATATATATATATACATATATATATATATATATATATATATATGTATGTGTGTGTGAGTGTATTCTATTAATTTAACGAATATATTTAAGCGCTATCGTTTTTCATGAAAGTAATTATTATATGTATGTATTTCATAATATATCCATATAATAATCAATATACTGGGTGTAACAAAGAATGTGCCAAATAATTATACAGGCGATTCTCTGCATCAAAATAATAGAAACAGTTATGGCACTTAGGAGAAATTATCAAGCATTCCCGAAAAAAATTGCTGTCAAAATTGCAATTTCGACGTAAAAAAATTTGTACTTTGTTACTCAAACATTCTTCAAATACACTTGTATATTGAATAAACTTGATTCAATCATTAAAAAGTCATAAAGATGTTAAAAATTTCATTAAACCTCTTCAACATCAAAAATATTATTGCGAAATCGTCTGTGGTTAAGGTACCAAGTGTGATGCGGCAAACTGTCGGTGGCTTTCTTTGTTGTTTATTTCGGCATTATTTTTCGATTGAACGGTTGATTTTAATATCGATACAATAAAATTGCTAACTGAAGTAGTTCCCAGACTTTCAACGAAAACTTTAGCTATTTAATTTAAATCCCCTAATTATGCAATATGGAAAAATTTACACTAGTTAGGCAAAGTCAACAAAATAGTGTTTAGATGAGTTAGGTGATAGGAACAACTCAATTGTCATACAAACCAATATACACAATTTTTATATTTTTTATTGAACCACCTTACCATCAGAGATTAGAAATGAGATGTGTATGAGAATCACACGCGTAAACACCAGGGGGTGCAAAAGGAACTTGACAAACCAATGTCGAATAAAAGACTAATAAGTGTTTGTATGACTCGCACCCTAAGTGTTTAGTACCCGTAAACTTAATATACTACGAATAGACGAACAAAGTGTGCTAGCAAGAATATATTCTTTATGACATTACTACGAGTGGAAAATAGAAGACAATACGTGAACGAATGAAATTATTTTGACAGATAAAAGTCTTCGATAGTTCCTTGCTTCGATAGCGTTTCGTAAGGTTTTAGTATTTTCGCGTATTTTCAAATAATATTTTGCAATATTATTTTAGAATAAGCAATAGCATCTTGTCCAGTATTGGATTGTCGAGTAACATAAATGAATAACACAAATAAGGAGACATTTTATGGGTCAATGCGATGCACGTACTTATTTTTTTATTACCTATTTTCCGCTAAATTATCGTTTAACTTGACTTGGTCAAATGTACATATCATAGTAACTATGTTATATTTTATTTGTTTTTGTATTTTGTGTGTATAAATATGAGATATTGTATCCGAGAAAAATGACATTTCACAGATTAACATAAAGATATTGGCATTATTTTATCGACAACTCATGTCGATATCTATATATAGTTAAAATAAATGTATATTGCTGTAGAAATTTTTAGTGGACGAAATGAAACGAAACAAATTGTTGATGTTATTTACAATATCATCTCTTAGTGATATATGTGATCGAAAAAGGCTTGGGTTCAAATCACGCACAGATCAGAAAAATATTTTCAGACTTAAAAAAATTTAACGTATCTAAATAATTCAGCACTTGAAATAAGAGCCGGCCTTACATAATGTTGGTATATAAAAAATCAAAAACAAGCTGGCAATTAGTGATAAAGTAAAATTTGCATTCGATCTTTTAATAATGGGTTTAATATTATTTTTCGGGATATCACTCAAAAATATGTTTTTCGGGTTTCCAATGAATTCGGTACGACGAGAAAAATGGACAAGAATTCTCAATAGATACAACTGGACTCCAAATGTACAAAGAGCACATTAACGTATTTTAAAAAGGGATTCAGTGCCTACAGAGTCCATACCGGTGTGTTTGTCAACATCCTAATTTATATTTTATCTTTTATAATTAAGCCTCTTATAAACCTTTAGTGTTTTCACACAGATTGGACAAACGACATACTGCTTAGTAAAACGCGTTACTCTATACCCTGTCAAGATAACGTCACGACTAGGGAAAATTCATGTCGCATATATATTTTTAATTAAAAAAAAAAATAAGTAATATTTTTATTTAGTTTAAAATATTATAAATATTTACCTGTTTTGTATGATACGACAACGAAGTATTTATGAAAAATTAGTATTAGCATAATATATATATATATATATATATATATATATTTATATATATATATATATATATATATATTTGTATATGTGTATAGATATTTGATCTGAACCATCGACGTCACAGCCATCATTGTCGCCAAGAAAAAAGAAAACTATTTTTAAAAGTAATAAATTAAAAGAAAAATTAAAATATAATCAGCAGATCATCAAGAACTTGAAGACTTAATGCAAGAGAATGAAGAAAGAAATGATAATTCTGAAATCCGTGATTGAAGAATATAAAAAACTTCCAGATTTTCGTAATAACTTAAATGGCCTTACCACACCATACAGTAACGAAACGTTGCTATTTTTAGTACCTGGGGTAAATGAAAAATATTTGGTGAAATAGTCCATTCTACTGAGTATTACGAAGACAGAAAATTTTCACTAACTCTCCATTTCTATAGCCGAAGGCTAATTATATTTGTAAAAAGTTCGGTCTTTGCTTAACAATAATAAAAATGGGTGAAAAAAAATATATTTTTCAACATCACTTTTGATGAAATGAGCGTTAGGGAATGTTCTGAATTTGTGGGCAAAATATGTTTGGGTTATCTTAATATAGGCAATGATTTGCACGGAAACGAATCAGCAATTACAAATCTAGTTCTAATATTTACGGTTGTAGCTGTGAATGGTTTTTGGAAACTTCAAGTTGATTTCTTTCTGGAAAGAAGTCTTACGGTTTTGCAAAAGGAAAATTTACTGAAAATTGGCCTTGATTTACTTAATGAGACTGCATGTGTAGTAATTTCAATTATATTTAACGGAATCGCTCCAAATTTTAGCATGTCCTGTTTACTTGGCGCCAAAATTGAATGGAGAACTATATAGTCCATATATCACAAACGAAGCCAAAAAATTAATGTATTTTATTCGATTTGTGTCACTTGTTAAAAGTTGTGAGAAATATATTTGGTGTCAAAATAGTTTTAATGGACGAAAATGGTAGAAAAATTGAATTTATTTTCTTACACAATAAACAATATTCAAACGGAGGAAGCTCTGAAACTGAGGAACAAAATTACATTTAGGCATATTAATTATATCAAACAAAAAATAGAAGTGATGCTATATAGTGTAATTACTTTCAAGGTCTGTGGCGACAGCCATTCAATACTGCAATGTTTTTTTTTAATTTATAACAGTTTGAGAATTCTGAAGCCATGTGATATTTATTACCCTCGTTAATGACATAGTTGATATTGTCAATTCTAGGAACTCTCTTTCTTCTGGGTTTAAAAACTGATCAAGTATAAAAATATTTCCGAAGTTTAAAATTTGAGGATGGTGCAGTTATCTTAAACACTATGAGATGTTTAGATTTAGCCGGGTTCTTAATAAACATAACAAGCCTAAAATGTTTATACGTAGACTACATTCAAAAAGGCCACTCGCAATTTTTACCTTTTTATAAACTATCACAAGAACATTTGGAAACGTTTTTAGTACCGTACGTTCTAGGGTGGTTTTAATAATAATCCAAAGATCAGACAATTTAGACCTGCATACAAAGGGTTACTTTTTCATATAGAGTTAAAACTGAATGAAAGTGGAAACTGCTTGGAAATTGAAAAAAAATACATTTCTTACCAGTATAGTTTCCACCACATAACACATTAATACTGCAATATTATATCATAAAATTTTAAAGGAATTTCGATTAAGCGATAATTTTCCAAATGAAAATCTAGGTAATATTAAAGACGTGTCCTTGATATTATTAGATAGACTACCAAACAGTTCTGAAAACTTAACACAAATTATTAAATCGGTTGTCACATACGTAGGTGATTTGGTGGTTAAAAAATAAAATATATACATTGTGAAGTTTGTATAGATTCCTTGGTACAATCACGAGCTAATGAATCGTTCATAAGTCGTAAAGATTTCGCAAAACAATCGCAAAAGGTGAGTTTGGTACATGCCTAAAATGCGTAATTTATTTTAGGGAACATTTAAAAACTAATTTTAAATTTGGTAAGATGACTTAGTAAAACAGTTTTAGAAATTATACGATTTATTTACACTGACATTTTTTTTGATATTTTAATAAGCTATTCACATGAGCAGAACCTTATTATAGCCATATGTACCTCTATGTATTAATAAAATATATAAATGAAAATTATTTGGCAATAAGCTTAAGATATGAAACCGCTTTAAAACAATTATCAAAATAAATCTCGAAAAACCATTTGAATAATATTATTTTATTTATAGGCCAATTATTTTTATAACTACTATCAAAAGGATTATTTAGAATGGCAAAAATACGTTTATAAATGTTAGTGCCATAATGTCATTATACTAGGAACTGTATTGAAAATTCCATTTTTCATATTGAATTGTATAGTTTTTTCCCCAGTTGAATTGTGTAATTGAAATCACCAAAATTTTGCAGTCTCAGTATTAAGTGTTTTTTGTATGAGAAACTTCTGTTGGTTATTTTTCAATTTTAAAAACGAATATAATTTGTTTACAATTAGTATTTAAAGGTTATTTAGGTAATATGTGTTTGTATAATTATATAATATCTGTACATATTTTTCTACTTTTTAACATTCGGACCGGATATATATTCCTTATAGGACTTATTATTTCTGATGCAACTTTTGTTTAGCCTAAATTTAAGTGCTTTTTAAGTATTTTAGGCTGTGATGTTTAATTTTTTATGTAAATACATTCGGATTGACATTCTTTTAACAATACTAATAACGCATCCAAAATAATTATTGTTAAACAAATATATAAGGTATAAAAATATAAGGTGGAATGCTTCAGATTGAAAAATATTTAAAAAATATGAGAGGTATTGCATAATCATTTTTGAGACGGGAGTTACTTATAGAATTTAATAATTCCTAAAAATATGTTAAATTGGAGGCGAGTTCATAATTATGAGCTCCGGGAAATAAATAGTTAACAAAATTTCACGTTTTGGTGAAAAGCCATCCCTAAAACTCACACATATGTACAATTACGCACACAATGGCAAGTCTATTTCGGTGATGCAGGGCATGACGGGTGTATTCGTCTATTCGTAGTATGTTAAGTCCATGTTCATACCGTTATGTTATATTACTGTAAACTTAATAAATCATCATCATCATATATATTAATACGCTATGGTTAAGATATTACACTCCCTTTTTAAAAAAAACCTCGCAACTAATCCACATAAATTATATATCATTTTATAGATAATTGCTTGCTCTACCGGCATCCACAACTAAAAAATTTATTATTGCTATTGTTTTTGCAAATTAATTAATTATTAAAATTATATACACAAAACAGCAATGCTGCCATCTAACGGCTCAACGTCAATATGATTGACGGTCGGTAAAATTTTTGTTTAATTTCAAATCCATTCACGTATAAATAAAGTGGAGCTTTAGCTCAATGCTTTTGATACTTGCGCCTCTATATGTCAATTTTAGTAAAATATTTGTTTGATCTGTCATCTGAGCTTCATAATGGAATAAATAATGCGAAGACTTCGCACGGGTCACGCTAGTATGTACTTACTTACAAACATTGAAATAAAAAGAACCAAAAATGAAGTCCGTCATATAATTAAATAAGGCACACAAAATTAGAAATTTATTATTTTCCAATTTTTTTTTAATCTGTATTATAAAATATTCCTTGGTTCTAAATTTCAATATTCTCGATTAAATCAAATTGTTACGTAAATTTTGACGGGTAGAGCATTAAGTTAATAGCAAAATAAGTGATATTTCAAAGGCCGTATTGCATTAAGTTGCATCTTGATTTTAAAAGACTACGAGACAATGGGGTCAAAGATTTTAATATTGGACGTAAATTTTAACTTAATAGCTTTAAAATGTCTTGAAACAAAAGTTTAGACTTTCAGCCAAACGCAAAATAAAGTGATCTTGTAATGGCATCATTTATTTCATTCTGTGGGTCGGAAATTAAAATGAGCCGCATCACAAAGTCAGTATTATTTAATTGGTGGGATTATATATAATTATACATAGGGAATTAAACCAAGCAGAAAACACCGAAAAAAGTTATTTTCTCTCGTACTTTAAAATAACTATTTGATTAAAATCGTACATCCTTATCTTATATTATTTGGAATAGGAAATTATTCGATGTCTTCTTTTTTCATGAGAACTGCTACCGTAATTCTTATTTTTGGTGAAAAACTGACCAGAACATTCTTCCAGAGATGATCTTCTACAGAGATTCATTGATGAATTGATTAATTTGAAACTGTGAGTTTATTTTTTTGCTATCAATTATTTGTCAAATATATGAAGATGGGAAATCGATAAAATTTAGACCAAATCACTTATGATTAGTTACAGTATACTGATATTTACTCACAATTCTTTTTATTTTAATTCGTTCTTTATTAGCCAAACAAATTAGCCAGATACATTGACATATATTTAATCATTTCAAATATCTATAATATTTTTTTTGGAAAATAATCACGAATAATAACCAAACGAACAATATTTTGAAGGAAAATGCAACACTAAGCAAAAATGGGTTAATTAATTATCATTTTAATATTAGTCTAAATTCATCGCCAATCTTGCTACATCATTAGTTTCATAATATGATGTATCGTAAGTCTAATAAAGTTGTTCATCGAGTTTTTCTTTCCATTTTTGATTAAATGATTAACATTTTAATAATAGATTATTTCAATATATCTTTGTCCATGTGAGGGAATAATAACTAATTCTACATATCAGATCCTTATATTGACGCAGTACTTCGAGAATAGTAAAGATGTATTTGAATATCACTGAAAACTTAAACCTCATTATTTGGGTTAGATTCGCTGAAAATACTTTTTCATACCACTCTTGCTTTTTATTGTATACTGATATGAAATATAAATATATAAGTATGTATTTTTGTGTATTTAAATAAACAAGTACAATGAAGAAAATCATATCTAAGTTTATATGTGTAGATGGACAGGTCCCAACAACAATGAAAAGTACATCAATCGTATAACATGCCATCAACTGATCGGAAACGCAACAAAAATGAATAAATCTTTATAATTGATTGATTTTGAATATGTCTTGTCATATTATTTTCGATTATCCACTACAAAGAGACATGCCTATAAATCGTATTTCATTTATAAACGGTAATTAATTATCGAATCTCTGGCATCATCTGACAATATATTGAATATCGTAAGGTTTTTCCTTAATGCACTACAATTAATATACTATTTTTATTGTCATTTTTGCTTCCTTTTATCAAATTTCCTTATAGCAATAAACTCTATTGAAGTGGCTGTGTCCTAATAATTCACAGGACATATTTATTTAATATGGACTGACTTTTTTAATATTAAAGAAAGTAAATTGTACATGGCTATTAAAACTATCTTCATTATTACTTACGAGTTTACATTGTAAGGCATATATAATGTTTATTTTATGTTAATATGCAGCAAAAAAATGGTTCCTGATATGAACTGTCATATTCTCATAATATTTCTTAAATAAATGATTTATTTATTTATTTAAATTACAAACTATACAATTTAAAGCAGAAACCATGAAGAGATACATCGTATTTTTTGACATCTTCATTTCACGCCTATTTATAAATACTTCAGTTTTTCTTCGAACACATCGGTTTTGACTTCTTTCATTATCATGAGTGTAATAGTAATGTTATACATGAGCATTCAAGAGTGAGTGATTACAATTTTTAATGAAGAAATCTTTGGCTATCCTATTAGATTTATTTTTCCTCCATATTATATCAACATTCCTCCATATTATTTCAATATATCATATATTAATGGCTACTTCTACATGTTTCTATAGTCGACCGCTGTCCGCCATCCGTGTGGTGGAGAATTAATTTATTTTTTTACGTAACATTTCCGTCACAATAGCGTTGGAAACGGTTGAGATATCACTATCTATAACCAATATAATTAATGTCAATAGCTTCTTAAATTTCCAGTAATATTCACTCATACAGACAGGACAACAAAGACAATTATTATTAGCATTTGGTCCATGTTAGTAATCAAATTTGCAAACGGGAAATGTACATAAAAAGTAATAAATTTGAAAATCACAGAGAGACACTTCAATTTGTTTAATCTGTGTTGATTGATAAATGCGATAAAAACTAAAAAGTTTATTAATAGCAAAACTTTTAAATTTCTCATAAAAGTTTGGTTATTACAAAGCGTCAAAATATGAATGTTTCATTAAAAATTATTTATATATGCAGATACAATTTAATAGGTTACAAAACATTACAATTTAATTTTGAAAAGATATTGCAATACATAACTAAGGTGATGTCATTTGACCACTATTCGTTGTAAATAATTCACTGTAAAAGTCAGAGCAAAATGCAAAGCGTGTATTTTTCAACGACGAACGCTTGGTCGTATATCGCTCGTTTCTGTTTACAACGTACTACGTAAGAGGATATGATACGGCAGTGGATGGCACATTTCATAGAAATGATTTATAACTATCCTTTGCAAATGCATTTGAATGCACGCAACTTGAAGAATACGCTCATTTAGAAACATGCAATATTTTATCAGTGGAATTCCTTCTTGCTCAAGTTCTTGCTATGTTAAATGTTTGAAATAAATATTGAAAGATATTTGTTGACACAAAAAATTATTAAAAACTTTTGAACAATACTTTGATTACATTAATAACAAAGTTAATTTTACAGAGGACATTTATTTTGAATGAAATGGAGATTAACAGAAATAATCAAAATTTGTTTACATTTTCTTTAGGGAAGGGAATTTATCATGTATGGTAAGGAATTATTAACAGATTCAGGCTACAGTTACTGCATAATTTTTCAACCCTCTGGCCCGTAGTATCCTTGAAATAAAAGCAGTCATCTAGTTTTGACATAAAGTAACTTATAAACTTATGTTGGAGGTAATACTAAAAATATTTTATAAGTTTGAACACGAAAAAATGTACTGTTACTATCCTTGTGTAATTTCTTCAGATTTTATAAGGGGCCTTGACGGTTTTTTATTTCCGAGGAGAATTAATTTGAGGATTTTTCAAAATGATTAAATAATCGTGTAGTAGTGCTTCATACTCCTGTCTGTTACGTGAGAGGACAAAGTTATATTTTTTCACCTGTCTAGAACCTGAAGGAACATTCTTCAGTGTTATTTGTTTCTTGCTAGTTAGCACTGAACGGGGTGTTGCGAAGAAATCCCAATCTTGATATTTTCGTGTTCTGTGGACTGCCTTAGAAATGTGATTATGGAATTGCTTGATAGTTGATGAGTAATAATTAGTTAATTTTAATCGATTTTGTTTTCTCTATTATAATAACTATTGTTTACGCAATAAAGTGTTAGATTACTGTAAACTATTTTTGTGTATATTTACAATATATACATTATTTAAAATACCATTCGATTTCGCGTTTGAATAAAATATTTTAATTTAATTTGTATATCCACGCACAATCATAAGTAAATAATATTGTCCTACTAACATCAGTAGCCAAGACGCACCTAATTTCAAATTTTCAACAGTTAGCATGAAAATTCCCGATGAAAATTTATGCATGAGCATGAGCTTTCTTGTGGTTAGAAAAAGTTTCTGGCAGACCGGAGTTTCTGTTAATTTTCCGATTTAAAAATTGATTTAATTAAAGTTTTGTTTGCATTTTGGAAAAATAATGCCTGAAGAACATTCTTTTCTCTTCTTGGCGTAAAATAGTAACATGGAAATAGTTAAAAAAAGCAATGTAATTTCTAAATATCGAATAATTACATTAATACACATTTCATATATCTCAGTTAACAATATTTGGACAGAAATATTGCCAATTTTTAGCATTTTGTATCAAAACCAAAGTTTAAGAAAAGTAATAAAAGTTCAAAATATCGAATGGAATTTTACGCTCCAGTACCTTTTATCTTACCTAGTCAACGATATTCGGACAGAATTATTCCCAATGTTTTGCATTTTATATCTAAAACAAAAGTAATAAAAATTCAAATATCGGATAAACTTTTGTATTCACATATATTTCATCTAAATCAGTTTACAATATTCGGATAGAAATATGGTCAATTTTTAGCGCTTAGTGTCTAAAATAGGCCTGTAGGTAGAGAAGTTCGAACAACCTTTACAATTTATCCATCATGTGAAGTTAAATCGGAATAACTTTTTAAGCAACAGATCGATTTAGCTGAAATTAGCTATAAAGTGAATAAGTTATTTTTCCATTTTTCAGAAATAGATATGCTAGAAAATTTTTAGAAAACAAATTCCTAATTTTAAAGGCTTTTTTTTTACACGGAATTAACTCTTTCCCAAAAACTCCGCCCACAATATCAATTAAACACTTTAGACAAAACTGTTAAGACATGCGATTTCACGAGGTTTATTGATCTCCTAAAAAAATCCTACTGAAATGGTGGACAAGCTATAGATAACCAGATATACATAAATAAAAGAATATATAATGTTATAGGGATTGAAAGAGCCCTGAAATATGGGATGTCACTCGATATTGGCAGAAAAATATGTTTTCCGATATTTTCTTTTAACGACATTGAATATGAAATACTAGGAAAGTTCATGCTCACTCCACATTTTCTGTATAAAAAGGGTAATAATTTAAAAGTTAAATAAATGTGTTTTTTAAATAACTTTATTAATAATATAATAACACAATTAGTTTGATATAGTAACTGGAGTTTATATCCCGTTTGCGAATTAGTAGAGCTTTAAATTGTATGCTTTAGATTTTCGTCGTCTTTTTGGGAGCTCACAGCTTGAATGGGTCGATATTTTTAGTACGATTTTCATTGGATTTAAAAAAAAAGACCAAAAAGGTCAAAATTTGCTTTTTTAATAGATGTCCCATTGACGAAAGAAATAAATTATAAATGGAATATTTCATTTCTTTCATCTAAAATTATTATATAAATATTTTTGAACATTTATTATGGGTATTTCTGCACATTGTATTATTTTATTGTCATACCAAATGATTTCTACGTTAAATTATTTCTGAAGCAAAATTACTATGACGGATGGCGGAACATGTGTGTGATCTTAAAATGGTTCTTTTTTTTTGTTGGGAGTTAAAATACTTTGAAATAAATTTTACTATTTCGGAAAGTTCGTGAGCCTAAAGTCACTAAAAAAATATGTTAATTATTAAATTTGATTTCATAATTTAGACTCTAAATGATAATAAACGTACTTCGGAAAAAATAAGCCAAGAATATTGTAATAGGATGAAAGGAAAAAAAAATTATAACTTTGGCTCTTTGAAAAATTCATATAATCATTTAGGCGGGAGTTGAAATATATCACAGATATGAAAACATTAACAAAAAACGATTTAAGTCATTATTTATAAAAAAAAGTCTGGATATTGTATGATTTTCAATATCATTTAGAGATATTTGAATAATTTGTGAATTTGAATAATTATAGGGACAATTTTGTTCATTACGCATAGTAAACACCATAGAGTGAAAGTTAGTTAAAATAGAAAGGTGTCAGCCTAATTTAAGGTTGTACGTATTTGTAAAAAAAAATTATCATTACGAAATATAATATTTTGCTAAAATTCCGTAAATAAATTTTATTCAATTCAATTCAATTGCCCTAAATCTACTCTTTGAAAGTCACATACTGTTAAATTAACTATAATAATGTTTTCAGGAAAGAAATACGAAACAAATAGTGAATAAGAAAGAGTAAAGGTAGGTAGCGAATAAAGTATTCAAAGGGAAAAAGTCGGCATTGTGCAAACAACATATTATCTTGTAAATGAATCCAATGTTTATGATCACAAGCAACTGGCAAGCGGAAGGCGCATGTAATTTATGGCGCTGCCTCTAGTGAATAACTTTTGTCGGTGAGTACTTATATCGCACCAAGAACGATTAGAGTGTCTTCACGTCTTCTTGCTTGCGGTCGCTGAAAGATATATTTAGACTTAGCCGCCGATTATGGATGAGTTTCATTTTGATACGTTAGTATGCTTTTGGATTACCTATTGAAACTGCATAACATGAAATCATATCATTCATGCAAACTTTAGAACATATTATGAAAATTATCTCATGTAAATTTAGGGACTAACTTGGAATTCAATCTTTAATATTTTTCTTGTTTTTGCAAGCTCATCTGGCATCTCCATTTTCATTATTGGAGGTAATTTTTCAGATTAATTTTTGATGATAAACAGTACTAAAACACTTTGCGTAAATTATCTTTAATGCATTTTATACACATAATAAATTTGTCCACACCTAAACCTAGCAAATATAGCGAAATCTATAACAATTAAATTCAGTCATATAGTCCTGGAAGTATTTTTTCAATATTACTAGATAAACATACGCTGTTATGGCTATCTGTAAAAGTAAAATTGTATTATAGTGTATATTAATGTGTTCACTGGAACGAAAAAGTATTCAGAGTGGTTGGTGGAACAACCAATTTAGATGGGTGGTTACATGGAAGGATCGCGTTATCTAGGTTTAAATCTCAATGATGTTTAAAATATAAACTCATTTTACTCATAATTTAACATTTTTGTGTTAATCTGCTTCTAGAAACATAAACAAACTTAGTAGTACATAAAACATATTTACACACAAATCTTGTAATGATTAAATACTCGTAAATTTAGAGTGGATGTCGGACAGAAATGTTCATTATACAGAAGTTTAAATTTCCGTTATTGTTACTAAAATTCTCTAAAATCCGTTTCAATTGACGTGAAATTTGCGTGTAAGGTAAAAGTTACCACTTTAGTGACTAACAACACTATTCAAATAAAGGTATTTCTCAAAAATTTCATTTGTTGTTTTAAATACATCGAACTTTCTCAATGTTACTGGCAAATTAAGCGTTAAAATTACATTACCATAATTGGCTAATGAAAATTCCTTCTATACATCGTCTTTATCCCTTCCCTCTCCCTAACGTGCTGCTGTTTTATTAATTTATTTGATTTTTTTAATTTGATATTAATTCAATATTTTTTTTGTTTATCTTGCCAAACATACTTATTTTCTATGGTAATTGCCATTAATTACTATTTACCAATTATGTATATCTTACCACAGTACTTTTTTTCTCACTCGATTCATTGTCGTTGACTCTAAGAGATTGCTCTTGTAGCAACAAGTAATGTAGCCATTGCATACTGAACTTTCTAAACAGTAAGGTACCATACATAAATAAATAAATAGTTAAACGTGATACCGAAATCGAAAATCTGAAATTATCTTTTAGTTCATAGTTTTCAAAGTCAGTAGTTATCTATGTAATATTGTAAAACATTGAAATTGATTTTAAACAAGGTGATTTGATATTTCAAATACTTCCGATAAAATTACTAGTGTAAGCAAGAGCTTATTATATAATAAATAGTTAATTCTTATTTATTTCGCTAAACAAACTATATATTTTGAAATCTTAGTTTCATAACGCATTTTAGTAAAATTTCATTGGTAAACAAATCTGCAAGTAAGCTTAAAGCTTATCTGTACTGCGTTAAATTATTGATAGTTAACACCTGTTAGGATCAACGTAAAATATACGTATACATACTCACACCTTTCATAGCGTGATTCCACTTTATATTATATTATAACCTATTGATGTGAAGTAAAAAGAAAGCACAAAAACTTCATTTGTCATCTGACTACACACTGTTAGTTAGCGTTGGTTTGGTTTATCTCAGTCTTGTGTGCAAGTACATGGCATAAGTTGTACGCATCTACTACCAGTCGACTACACTAGTTTTTGCTTAATGTCAGCGGGGCGCGCGATTTGGGAATTCTTAACGAAATATATGCCTTGCTTTACACGAGCAAAAACCTTTTTTGTTGTGGATTATATCTAATATTTTTCTTCTTTTATTTCTATGTTCTCAGTCTCAGTTTCAGTATATGAAATAAAATATATATTGAGTTCATTGTTTTAGTTCGAAAATATGTTTCCAAAATTATTTGTTGTTTTAAAGTAAATATCTAAATATATTATTTCTAAAATGTGTTTTTTGGTCGAGCGGATCGATCTCTTTAACTACTGCACCAAAAAAAATAAAAAAAATACCCACTTAAAGCTTATGTTTTCTACTTTGGGCGAAAAATATAAAAAAATTCGAAAAAAATCTTTTTGTTAATAAAAAAATTAATTTTTATAACAGTTGGCATGAGCGCCATCTGTGGGCGACACATCAAATATCTTAGCCAAATTGTATCCTTGGAACACGCTAGATGGCGATATAGTGCGAAGACTTCGCACGGGTTAAATTTTTAAGGCATAATTTAGGAATATAATATATATATATATATATATATATATATATATATATATATATATATATATATACATATATATATATATATATATGTATTTATATATATATATATATATATATATATATATATATATGCACAATTCATTTATTTATTGACAAATTTAAAAATGTTATTGGAAAAATTTATGTATAAATATGGCGGAGTTATTACTGCACAAGAATTATGTTTCAAACCACTACGATTATAATTAGGTTAGAAAGGTAGATGGAAAGTTATAAAATGTTGTTACATATTACTATATGATTATATAATAATAGAACAATCTTTTATAAAAAGGAAAGTTTAAAAAAAGATTACTTAAAAATAAAACCAAACCGAATCACAGGTTAAAATCGTGATAGTCCTAATCTGTACACATTCAAAAGTTTGAACATTAAAAAAAGAGTACTTGCCATTTTTATATATTTTTATCCTATCCCAACACTAATACGATAAATGCCGAAAAGAGTTTGTTTAGTTGAGCGTACGTATTGAAATTGATACTTTACATTCTGAAACATAATTTTTTTGGTAATTAAAAGAGTCATGAGTAAGAACTTGGTTACAAATTTTCATGTATGTGTATAATATCGTCTTAATCTTACAAGCAATTGTTGTAATTTAAAAAATAATTGTAAGGAATTTTATTACCAGTTTTAGGGTTCCTTACTTCCACAAAAGTAACCCTTATAAAATTAGTCACATGTCTGTTTAATTGTTAAAAAAGAAGAAAATTGAAATTTTTAATAATATACTATCGTTTTACCCCGTATATTTAGTAGCAGTTAATCCTTTCAAATGTTTACGTGGTTATTTTAACGGGGCAAATTAGACATTCGAATTTATTTTTATAGTTTTGTACATGATGCAGAGTATGGTTTGAAAGGGTTTGAGTATATTTTCTTCAGAATTTTAAGTCGCCACGAAAATCATAGTAAAATCTGACTAAAAATTACAGAAAAACTATAGCAATTTTCCTAGGCCTTAGGTTTTTGACAAGAGTTTAGTATATTTCCATGCCTGCGGAAAACGTGCTAGGCAATAGGTTTACATGGCGAAAAATAATATTAATATTTGTGAACAGTTTAATAGCGTTTTACGCTTCCTCATTGGTTATTGAGCCTTTGTAGTGCATGTTCCACTCGTACTAGATAGTTTATTTTTCTATTTTCCTTTCTACACTGGAGAAGCCTCAGATTAAAGTTAGTATTAATAAGTAAGAAAGAAAATAGTTTTGTTTCCGTTGTTCCCTGCTTGTAAACTTTTTTATTTAAGAATCCCTTTAGGCTTTACTTAAAAACTTGCATCAATAATACCCCACATGTCTATGTGAGAAACTACCCCTGCCACTTCCCTTGAAACTAAATTTTACCTATTTTAAATACGATATTCAATTTGAAGTATAAGAATCATTTTATTTACGAGTTAAAGACCTTCAGTATCTGGACAAACAGATGTAAAGGCGAATGGATAGATTTTTTAAAATAATAAATTTCCATAGTATTTCGTCAGGCACGAATACCTGAAAATAAAGATAAAAGAAATCAAAACACAACATCGATTTATAAGCAAAAAATTAAAAATATTGACGTAAAAAGGTAATTTTTTCCTAGCCTCGATCCTTAAAATAGTGAAGTTAAAGGGTACGAGCTTTCTTCTCTTCTAGACAATAGTTAGCAGTTCAAAGAGCAGTTTAGAATATCAGTAATAGCTAAAGTTAAAATATTTGTAAATAATTTATTCAAAAATAACTTGAGAAATTAGTTTGATCAGAACATTAGGTGATCTCCGATTTATACGTAATTACTAGCATTGGTATTACAGAGAGGTTTGCTAATTTTGAAATTTAAGATTAAAATGCGGATACCAGTGTTAAAGTATAATTAGTAAAAATTAGTTTAAATCGAGGTCCAACTCACTGCTTATAGTCAGAAAGAGGCTTAAAATTGTTCTATTCTCTCGGAATTGCCACGATATTTCTAATTGTAAATTAAAATTTATATACACGTGAATATGGGAGTTTTATTAAATTTTATTACATATTGCAATATATAATACCTATATATACTTTGGACATACCGTGAAAATTTTATACTACTTTAAAACTTTGTCAATTTATTCGTAACTTGTTAAATAATCAAAAACCTACCTCACCTACTTTTTAATTATTTTCATAAGCTTTAGTACCGGTTTGTATTGAATGTTATAAAACCATTTTCATTTAGGTATGGAAAATTGTACTTGTAATAAATTTCCATACAAATTTTATCTACTGTTACAGGTGTAATTCTTTTCAATGTAATTTTACATTTTGCCTCGTAGTTAAAAATTTGATATGGGTTTTATAAGAAGTTAACTATAGTAGTCTTTAGTGTAAATTTAAATAATTTATGGGAACATTACGGGAATTGAAAAATTTACATTCTATAAAATGGAATGAATGGCATATAGAGTGAATTAAAGAAAATATAACAATATACTTCTATGACTATACTGATACGGGATTTTCCAATAGAGATAGTGTATTTTTCAGTTAAAATATAAATTAGTATAACTTATGAAAATAAAATTTCATTTCATTGAAATAATTTTATCATTTAATAGTCAAGTTAATTTTTTAATGTATGAGATTATTGAATATTGTAACGTTCAAATGATTGCCTCGGTTTCGTTTGGTAGATTGCAGAGGAGATGTCCCATCTCCTATTACTTACACATGACATTTCTGCTTCATTCATGGCAAGTGTTAATTCCATAAATATCATGATTAGTAATTTCATATAATTAAAAAAAATATCGATGGACGTAAACTCACATAATCTTGAATCTAACGTTGTAACTCCGAATCTTGAAATCGAGAGCTCAATGTATTTCTTTTTCAACTCTGGCTGATATATCTGACATATAAATATCTTGTTATAATCAGGTTATTTTTTACAATTTTTGTCAGAAATATTCTCAGCTGAATACATACCTTCCAATACAAGAAATAAAAAGCTTTATATAATTTATTCAGAAGAAAGTGTGTTTCATTACTAAAGATTATTTCCTTAAAAAATTGCAATCGAAGTTAAGTTGTTCTAAAGTCTAATTAGCAAATTTTCGGCACTGATAATTGTGAGTAAATTTTAGCTCTCGCGTCGAGTGTTGTTAGGGCGTAGACTCTAGTCTTTTCACAAAATTCGACAAGTTGAAGTCTAAAAAAATTGAATTGGTTGAGAATATAGAGGAAATGATAAAATCGGGATTCTTTTGACGTTTTCAGCTACTCCCTCAATATTTTTGAAATCTCCTCGTTGCCGGATAATAAGTGGATTTTCCCGTATCGATCATGTTGTTTAAAATTTATGGACAATGTCATAAATAGTGTTTTCTTTAGGATGGTTATGTCAAACATAATTATTTTTTCGTAATACACGGAATATCTGAGGCATCCACCATTTTGATAATATTAATAAGTACAATTTTAATAAAATATCACCTTCTCCATATATTTGGCAACGAGCTCTTCTAATCTCTAAATCTTAACGGTATAAGTAGAATGTAGGTCAGTAATAAAAAAAAACAAAACATAATTATTTTTTCGTAATA
This sequence comes from Druceiella hillmani, assembly GCA_039881145.1. Taxonomy (NCBI): domain Eukaryota; kingdom Metazoa; phylum Arthropoda; class Insecta; order Lepidoptera; family Hepialidae; genus Druceiella; species Druceiella hillmani. The sequence goes on along the minus strand of JAYKKI010000014.1, from coordinate 34,162,148 downwards.
CACGGAATATCTGACGCATCCACCATTTTGATAATAAACTTTAATTATTTCAATACGATACTTTTCGATAGTGACTCATTTTAACGAATACCAAACGTTCACTAACCTAACAGGTAAAAATAAAATATACCAATCAACTATCAAACTTATTCCTTGCCTATTAGTGGCTTGTCATCCAGTGGCATACCATAATTGCTTCTATAAATAGTAGCATCATGCCCCTGCCAATAAATGTTACCCGCTGGATGCAGAACCATAAATCGTACTCACCGCCCGTTTGTAACTGACACGCGGCCGTAAACTTCGCTTTTTTGATAATAACGTGTTCTGGACCAATATTTACTCTGTGATATTTCAGGTCAGGTCTTCTAAATATCTCTCTGCTCACCGTCGATTATTACTATTTCATGCTCTGTGATCTTTTTTGTATCTCTCCAGCAATAGTATTGTCAATCAAATTTGTAATCTTTGATGCTAGCTTGATTTGCGCAAATTGGGAAAATATTTGCAAATAATTCTATGAGAAGCAAATATACAATGAAATTAACTAATTAAATCACGATCACTCATTATTTCACAGGATTTATGACAGAATCGGTTAATAACATTTCTTCAGCACTAACGACGGAAACTATTTGTAATATCTTTTATGATATCTACTATTAATCACTTCTTTGAAACGTTCAGATTAAGGGTTTTGATTAGGTATAAGTAGAATGTAGGTCAATAATAAAAAAAAATATATATACATTTTTGCATCAAAAATATTTTTAGCTACGTTGTAATATTATTAAGTATAATTTTAATAAAATATCACCTTCTCCATGTACTTGGCAACGAGCTCTTCTAATCTCTAAATCTTAACGGCCTAGAGACATTTTTGGAAAAATTGGCTGGCTAAAATTGATATTATCAGAATACAATGATAGTTGTGTATTAATTTAATTTTCCAATTATGTACTCTAAAGTATACAATTGATATATATGATCTTATTGAACCAAGAGCAATTTTTTACAGCCAACCAGAACGACAGCCCAGCTCAGCTCGACGAGCGCCGGAACCAATACTCGAGTCCTGGCGATGCGGTGTACCGTCAAAGACGATATGCCTCGTAATCAACCAAACACATCACAGTGCCGACACGTACATGTCTAGAATAATATAAAATATATAATTTTTGAAACCTTATTCTCAAAAGTGTAAAAATGCTAGGTTAAGTTAGTTACTCCAGTGAAGTTATCGTTAAAGTATGATGAGTATAGCGATATCTAATAAATTTACATTATATATTAAAAAATTGTTTTAGTAAATAAATTTTTACAATTTTGAAACTTGCTTAAATTTATTATTAACAGACGAATAGAGGATATGCGATCTAATGTTTAATCAAATAAATATACGATTAAATATGCATTATTTTTAATTTAAATATAAAACAAATTTAAAAACTATTTGCAACAAATAATTTGTTGGTTTGAATTTTTAATGAAAAACTCATTATCGAACAAATATGCAAAAAGGAATATAATTAAGTACTAACAATCCATTAAAATTTTATCCTTTTATGCCGTTATTCTAAACAATTTTTTTAAGTAATTTGCCAATTTGATGAGGTGTGAGATCTTGACGGGGCTTGACCCTCCATTTTGCAAATCAATGTTAAATATTTCGTAAACCACTAATTCTATGACAAACATGATTAGCTTGTTTTTTGTTGAGTATTATCTTTTAATAAATTATTAACAGTTTATAAAAATTTGAATTTATAAAAATTAATTTTCTTGAATTATTTCCCAAACTACTGATCAAACGTTAAAATATCAAACAACACTCTAGCGGTGCTAATTTTTTTGAGAAACCCTATTGTGAAAAATTAACAGTCCGCGAGTTTTTCAAAACATCCAAATAACTATTCACCGCATTTCATAATATGTTGCTATGAACTTTCTAAATCATTTAACTCTCTCTATAATGGATATAGACATTTTAAAAATATTATTTTTATGGTCCTTAACTAGGCGAATCAGTATCGTTAATATAATAAATATTCAATTCAAATACTATTAATCTTACTAAAAAAAGTTTTTGCCATAAATATATAATGAGATATTATAGAAAAGTGATGAGATTTTTTAAAATTTATTTTTATAATACTGACAGTATATTAAAGTCATTATTATTAAGATACTACAGAAAAGTTTGAAAGTATAATGATAAACAATTGTCCATTCAACGAACCAAATATTTTTTTAATTTTACGTTCAATAAATAGTTAATGACGTATTTGGCAAACTTTTTTTTGAATTTTTTTGGACAAACTGTTCGTTTTCAATAATTTTGCATCTGACAAAAATATTAAAAAAATTAATCCTGAAACATTTTAACTTGTGATTGTTATTTCAAATATTTAAAAAAAATATTTTTTGTGTATCTTAACGCACGATACTTTAAAATTTTCGCAAATACGGAAAATTTAGCATTAAGTGTAGGCTGAGCCAATTTGGCAAATTAGATCGAATGTGGCAATTAACAACACAGTAAAAAAATTTAATAAAAGAAATCTATATTTTTGGACGTTATAAATTTATCTTTTTGTTCGGTTGTACTGGAGTATGATAAGAATATAATTAACAGAATTAAAAACAAAGCAGGCTACAATTGGTATAGTAATAACAAGCTTTAATTATTGACATAGTAATATTAATATCTCGTATTTAAATGATAATCTCGGACATACTATGCAAATTTATAATTTCATTTATATTCTGAAGTATTTTGACAACAAATGTTACAAAACATAAATACAATTTAACGTAGAGCAACAGTTTTGAAACTTTTATAACTCTATAGAGATTAAATAAGTCTGCCGTAAAAACAATATAATTCATTTCGACTTCTCGATTTCTCTGAAGGAGAGTGAGAACTTATGTAGTACTTTTTACGACGAACCTATATAAGGAGACTAATAGGGTAGTGTTCGGAATTTCGGGACATTATTTACACACGGACTAAATTATCATTATATAATTGATAATGTAGTTGTAACATTATTTTGTCTTAAAGAATAAAAGGTGGTAAATTATAGGTGGTGCATTTAAAATTTTCACCGAATCTAATTCTTCTACACATAAATAAGAACTTACGTATGTAATAAGGTATTAAATTATAGATGCAAAGCTGAATGCATAAATGCTACTACGTAAATATATAAATCTTAACATTATCATTTGACAACAGATGAAAACAACAAGCATCACATTTGCATCATATTTGATAGTGCTTTTAATATTAATATCAATTCTAACGCAAGGAAAATATAAAACTTGAGTCATCAGCTATAAATGTTGATAAAAAACAGATATTAATATGACCTTTATTACCTAAGCCCTCAAAATGAGATTAAAAATCTTTAAGTCGCCGTCATTTTAGTAAAGAATATAGAAATTGAATAAACGATTATTGTTTTAAATGAAAATATAGAATTACGGACATCAAAAACCTAACAATGAAAGCTTTGCTGAAACAATGGAATACTTCCTAAAAATATTATAGCAATGCTTACGCTCCTTCAGTAAATACGAATTTTTTGCCGTCTAAATGTTCTTGGCAACTATGTACACGTAATATATAATAAAGGTAGATGAAAATCTGAGCTCTATCGTCTGCTCTTCTTTAGCAAAGTTCTGTAATTTTTGGGATTATAATTTTCAAAATCAAGGAAAGCAAATTCTGTTTTTTGGACCTTTAATTAGTTATGCTTACCAGTAGCTGATTTTTGCGTTGTAGTGTTAAGAGATCAACTCAAATAAACGTAGCGTAGGCTTGGCCACAAAAAAAAGAGTATCAGATGTTCACTGCTGGAAATACTCAAAAAACTCTTTGAAACTGAATACCTACCTTCCCTATATCCAAAATTTAATTTTAATAATCGGCAGATAAAGGATCGAATATTTGGTTTACTTTCATTTGGGACAATATTTATTTAATTACTTGAAATATAAAACAAAATTGGGAAAAAAAATATGTGTAATCTCAGTTCTTGGTAAGTTAAATTATTTATTTTAATAATAGTTCCAGCCTTATATAATGACTTTAATCAAGTATCGGAATGTACGTAATTGCATATTATTGTCATATTAAATGATATTGAGGAACGTATATATAATGATGGAATTTAATATTCAACAAAAATGAGGAAAATCCACATTTACAAAATTTGTAATTCCTTGTTACCGTAAAGTAAGAAAAAAGTATCAATAAACTTTTGATTGGATTAAGATAGCAAAAATATTTCAATACCACATTTTAATACTGAAATAAATCTCCGTCACCACAAGTTACACTCAGTTCACTGATTTTTAACGTTTACTGCAGAAGTTTTTACTGAGAGCTTAAAGTAGCTTTTGATTTTTGTTAAAAGTTTATTAAATACTTAAATTACGACAGTTGTAAGCTTAGCTAGCTTCTAAAACTTTTATTCTATCTCAACTAGTAGATTAAATCTTATTGGAAAACTGAACTGCCAGCAAACATCCTATACATTTGAAGAATTTTGTTATATTTTATTATATATTATAGTAAACGTATTTAGTATGGTTTAGATTGTATCAAATAAAAAAACATATAATATTTTAACCAGAATAGAAATTAAAATAATTCTGTACAAAAATTAACAGCTAAAGTAAGCGAAAATCGCTGCTTATTTTAATTTTAATGGTTACTAATATAAAAAAAGGTAAATTTTGCATTAAATTGTTTTGGTTTTTAAATAAAAATTGTCCGAAATACATAATAATTGTGTGAGAATGAGAGTAGTATTATAAGATATAAATGTTATGATATGAACGTCCAATATTTAAGCAAAAGTTTTGCGAATGTAATATGAATTAAATATATCATAAAAAACTTGTACATTTCCGAAATTTACTAGTACGTAATGTATCATTTACCGAAACAGGAGATCGAAGAGAGTCTTTTGATATTCAAAAGAGAGTCTTTTCTTTTGGCTTGTCAGCCTTATATTCTGTACACCGAAAAAATAACAATTAAACAACACGACAGTATGGTGATCTTCTATTCATCATATGTACAGCTACATGAAAAACCTATGCAGTATAACTTTTAATTATAATTTTTTGTGCGGCATTAATATAATTATAATTCGTCGTGCAGCATTAACATAATTTGTCTTTAATAGAGAGGGACAGAAAAAAGGAGAGAAGAAGGTAGAGGTTTTCTCTGACGAAACTCTAAAAGAAGAAAAATTACTAATGTTTTGTATATTGTTTTTTAACCTAACAAATGAAAACAAATTCACATTAATATGTATCTTGCTTTACGTTCATGTATCAAAACAATAGTGTTTTCCCAGAAGATATGATGATAAGTGAGCCTTTGGGAAACTTTCTCAACATCTTTATTATTATTGAGATAAATCGCTAAACTCTAATCATCTGAACGTGTGACCAAAGGATAAGTCATAGAAATATATTTTAAATAAACGTTTATATTACAATATTTCCACAATTTTTCATTTCTTAATTATTCCTTCTTGTCAGAGATTTTTGTTCTGTATCCTCAAAAATGTTGATATTTTATCATATCTATTACTTTTTTGGAACACTCGACCCAATTGCCTTAGATTTTTTTGTTCGGGGTTCATGAAATACCAAAAACAGTAAAATAATCGGAACAAGAAATTTGTAAAGGTTTTTAGCAAGCATTTTATTTCTTCAAAATTATCAGTTAATTTTGTTTTTACATTTAGATCAATTTTTTACCAAGTTCACATAGATTTTATTAGAGACTCATTAGAAAATATGAATGCAACCTTTGTAGATGTTTTTTTTATGAAGGTGTAAATAAAATGAAAAAAAAGCTAATTTGGGGGTAGCTTTAAAAAAAATTGTATGTGATAGGAACAAATTTAAAGAAACACTGGCGTCTAAATTAATAAACACCAGCGTGTAAATAGATCCACAATTTTATTAGTAACTGGCTTTCTACAAGTACTTTAGAACAACTTTTACGTCTATTAAAATGACATATGACAACATTTAATATATTCTGATGCATGGTTTGATTTGTGTATTAAAATGTAAATAAAGAACTTATATTTCTTATGTATGACGAAAAGACATTTTTATCGTTGTAACATTAATTTTATCACTTTACCAAAAGCTTTATCACATACATTGATGTAAACTTATGCGGTGCCACTGGGGCGAATTACGTTTTAAGAAAGAGGTCTATATTTGTTTAGCGGATGGCTTAAATGGCTGATCAAAGTGAATTAAAATGAAAGAATATAGCAACACACAAGATATATATATATATATATATATATATATATATATATAATTATATATATTTTGAAGAATGCATGAAATTCTTTTACAATTGTGGTTTTGCATTAAGTTGATATCTTTGACATGAGAAATATCTATTATCTATTGCATGCATGTATTTGTTTTTGATCATCATCCTGAAAAGTAAAGTTGGAATGTGAGGTTTTAAGCACCTTCGTTTTCTATTTTAGATAATATTATAGTTAATAATGTAAATGAAATTAGTATCTCTCATTCACAAATATTTCATTTAAACTGATACTGTGAAATAGCAACATTTTTGTTTGTGATCTGAAATTAAATAAAGTCATTTGAAATTAAAAAATTTGTAAGTTTTTATGTACAAAAATGAATTCCTTTCTTCTAAAACACCTTTTTGGATACTCCATCGAGCCCTGCGCGGCTTAAACGGCAAAATGTTATAATAACATTGATTCGTAAAATTTTAAAATATACCTGCATTTTAACCTGAATATTTAAATTCAAAAATCAAACCTCTTTAAGATAACTAAATATTTTCCAAATCGTGGTACTCCCTGCATTAATGTATCTTAACTAATTATTTTCTGCCTGATCACCGGTCGTGATAACAATGTCATAAGCCACACCCACTTCGCGAATTGTCAATATTCGTTAAACAAGTTTATGATTTGGATTCAGCGTAAACTTATCACTGTTGATAGAAATAGCTTTTGCCTCCTATCAAAAGTTTATTGGTGACACAAGACACGGCTTCCATGTATTTACTTAGCTGCAGCAAAATCTAAAAATAAAATCAAAATCATTCTTTAGACTTCCCTATCAAATTTATTAGTATTTTTAAAAAATTATTTGATTAAGAAAAATGTTTTCAAACTGTTGACAAAATCCATGTAGTTTTGTACTTGTTATATTTTTACTTATTACACTTATAAAATTGTTCCGCTCCCTTGGATCTTGTGTGGGTTCAATGCGTTTGTATAATTGGAATAATATTATTTTAACGTTTTCCCTGTATCGCCTCAATTGACTTTTAGGAGTTAAGATTATAACTGGAAAAAGCATTCATTACTTTTATACGATTCACATGACATTATTTCATCGAACGATGTATTTTAACCTATTTAGCTATATTTTTTTATCGCAGTAAATTCTGAAGCAGATTCTATTTATTACACAACTGTAATTACGTAGTCGTCCTCTATATCGATCAAAATAATTTTTTCAAATAATTTTTTGAAACGTAATTAAACTTTTGTGATATACCCACCTCATGGAATGAACATTAACCGCTTAATGAATAAATCTAAAATTTTACACAGCCTATATTTATAATAACCCAAAGTCATGAGTATTTTTAAAAGCATAATTTTCTAATTAATAATAACTTAATATATAACAATAACTTAAAAAGTTACTTAGTAAACTTAATAATAACTTAAAAAGTTATAAATATATATCGATAGGTGTGTGAATTTTTAATCCTACATTATATTAAATATTCTATTTACTATTAAGTATTCTGGCCACGTACGGCAGACGGGTTGGCGATTGCAACGCGTAGCTTCTTGCACTAGTTTTGCTGCCACCAGTCACTAACCTTTGACATTTTACCTATGTAATCATAAACACCACTCCAACCGCACTCGACGAGCAGGCGGAAATTGGACCCGGCTCTCGGCGGCACGTACGCTCCGTCAAAAGCTGAATGCATTATGATCGATGCAACATACCAATGTGACGACGACGAATGAATAAATATTGAATCTTCTAAAATATTGAATTCAAAAAAATTAAAATAAAAACTTTGTAATTTCAAATTGAAGTTAATATAACTATCATCATTACAATTATTACAGTGATGTGTAAAATCATGTTGTCAAGAAAACCGATCAAAAGAATTCTCAGAAAAAAATTCTTTTGATCGGTTTTTTGACTTTAAGAAAGTGATACGAATAAAATATCAGGGAAAATTCGTAAAGATAAGTGGTTCTCGTAGAAATTATTATACGTGTGCTTATGATGTACAAACATGACTTGCAAAGTTATTTTCTGTAAAATAAAGTTTATGATCGCTTGTTACTGGTAAGCGGAAGAGGTACGTCATTTGTGGTCATATATCAAGCGAATTACTCTTAGTATTTGATATTCAGGATAACAAAGGGGTAAACACAACAATATTTCCTAATGCGAATTCATGTAAATGAAAATTCGTGCAGATCTATATATTAAATTACACTGGTAATAGTTTCAATATTTTATATGTAATTGAGAAAGAAAAATTCATGTTGACTCAGAAACGATTGCATTATCTATAATTTAGTGAAAAATAAATGTTTCTAAAAACCAGTTTTCTTAAAAGTTCTGATTTTTTCTATCTATAATGTAGTCAATATAGCCCGCAATTTTTTTCGCCCTTAATTTCGGAGTTAAGGGATAAACAATATTTTTCTTTGTCTGTTTCTTTCGATTCCAATTTTAGAATGTTTTTCATGTACTACGTTGCAAACCAATTCTAAATCATCATAGGAAGTGTAATTTAATAAGAATTGGAATTCCTATTTTTTCATATTTTAAATAATTGGGTAGCGAAAATATTGGAAAATTTACCTAAATGTATTTTAATTATATGAATCAATGTATTTCTATAAATAATTGTTTTAATAACTTTCTGCTTTATTTTCGAAGTGTAAATAGATAAAGGGATAAATTTGGCACATTTTTATTGTAAGGAAACTCAGAAATAAAAAAATCTGTAAAATTGAGCAAACTATTTATTTTTCTGTTAACCTTACAAAGACCTCTTTTGAATTAAGATAGACTTTTATTAAAATATAATCCTAGTATACCAAATTAAGTAAATTATATTTAAATTTCAATATAATCGCATTTATATAAGACATATTGAATAAATGATAGAAAGTGTAAAGGGCAGAAATCCAATTTATTTTTAGTCTCTTGGTTCAAAACAATGTTTAAACATTCAATACTAATTGTTCCAACGTAAATTTTTTTGAAGAAGAACATTCTAAGGGAAACCAAAATTTGACATGGAAATCTACAAAATTTAAAAAAATCGTTGAACAGTTTCAAAAAGTAATTTTTTTCCATCAACAACTCTTAAGTGGTATTATGATACCATATAAGAGTAGTTGATGCAAATATGCAAGGAGTTTTATTATATCTATTTTAAACAATATCGGTCAATCTATTCAAACAATGGATTAATGTAACTCGTATGGTTACACAGCCATTTTCTTCCAGACTACCTCGCTGCACTTGGTTTACCATCTCCAATTGCAGTCAAAATCGATTAAAAATGAAGTCGAATTGTTATAAGCTTATAATACATTTAGATTTTTGGATAATTGTAAATAGAAATTAAAGAAAAAGTCTATTAAGAAGATCTAAGACACGTCGACAACAAAGTTTGATATCAACACGCAAAAGTGAAATTTTCAAGTTTGGTTGAAATTTGAATCGAATTAGGTCCCAAATATTATAAACATAAAAAAGTAATAAATAACTACCGTAAATTAAGTTAGATTCTGTCGTAATTTGTACTCCACTGAAACAATGAGGCGTGTTCAAGTAACGCCCAATCATAAATAATAGTGATACAATACAATTTTTAATTCAATGGAATACTGCAATGAGATGTAAGTGCGAAAAAATTCCTGAAATCCTAGGAGGAGTTGACTTCAAAGACTGCAGTGTTAAGTAACTTTGTATCATGGTTTAATACAATTAGTTCACGATTAAAGTTGGTGAGGTATATACATGAAAATAAATTATTCAGATATATGTAGAATCTTCAGCGGATTCAAAATAGTATTTTATACTAAATTTATTAGTACGAAACATAGTTTAGAAAAATGTTAAATATTTTTACTGCAAAATGCTCAAATTTGATTTGAAATTGAGCTATTTAAATCAGAAACTATTGCAATAATCGTACAACGAACTGATGAGTATTATAAACATCAATTTTCTCTTAAATAACATAAAATTATAATTTCGTCAGCGGATTAAACCAAACGAATTAGTTTCACTGGTGTATTTGGATTTAACTTGTCATTTGAAGTGAGTTCAAAAAAAATCAAAAGATTTATTTCGATAACATTTTTTTTAATTGATATAGTGAGTGTAATCAAAATTATATTCATGATAAGCAACATTTACAAACGTTTTGGCGCATTTTATTTTGATTCGGACTTTTCAGTAAAATACTAAAATACAGCTCGAAATACTAAAAATATGACAGTAATACTAAATCAGTTGTATAAAACTCTGTTTTGTCTTTTATCTTAGGGGTGGCGATCCCCACCGCCTTACACCCGTAAAACCGAGCTACCCATTAGGTAGTTTTTTAAAAAAAAATTGTATATATATTTATTTGTTTGAATGCATGGGTTTAAACTCATAACTGTACAACTAAGAAGCGAATTATGGTCCAATTCAAAATGTTTATACTAAAGTGGCGAGGTAAGACATATTGTGCGTGTTTGTATTTGCATGTGAATGTAAGTGCACATGCATGCGCGTGTACGCACTGCGTATATGTGCCTACGTGTGTGGGTATATGCGTGCGTGTATGTGTGTGTGCGTATGCGTATGTGTGTGTGTGTATATGTACACATAACGAAAAATAATTTCAATATCTACCTACATGTTACACACGTTTAGGTAAATGTTAAAATTACTTTTCAAAATCCTTACAGGGTGAGCTCTACTCATATTTAACTTGTTTATAATTTTGTTAGTCCACCATTTTTTATTGGTATTCTACTGCAGGGAATTATTTATATAAAATAATAACTTCTAGGTAAGTTATCCACATCACAAAGAGGAAAGAAAATACTGACTAGAGTTATATTTAAATTATGCACTATCAGGCACCACCGCCCTTGTGCATCTATTATGTTGTTGAGTGTCCGATCCGCTTCTTTAATACACAAATTGTATGCGTCCGCAATCAGCCGGTTAGACGAGTTTTTTCACAGAGCCTGCGGCGATATGCGACTTATAACTTTGCAATGCGGTCTTCATTGTGACCACCGAGAACAAAGGAACCTTTTGAGCTGTGAATTTCGGGAGACACTTTAGTCGAGCTTTCACGAAACCAAGGGAGTTTCTTATTGTTATTTTGTATATTCGCAGGCTATGGAATAATCCGTCAGCTCAGCAAAGCATTTTGTGAAGATCCGTCTAACATTTGTGCTATCACATTAATCAGACTAACGCGATAAATGCTCTATGCAGATCGGTGTCCTATTAGATGTCATTTGCTCTTGTTTTTTATCCCTTTTGTATCTGATTTTTGTTATACTATGAATGATAAAATAGTTTATTGATATTTATTTCATTATTTTTATAGCCTTTTTTCAATAATTAGAAATAGAGATGGCAGCTAGTGGCAAAATATTTTTTTCTTAGCTTAGGTTGATTTATCTAGTTTTACACTATTTCATTTCATAGCTGATTTAGTTTCTTTCATAAATATACATAGAAAATATTCCTATTTACTTTTTGATGAAGCCTTAATGCCTTTTATACTTGGAGATATGCTCGTTTCTTTCATTGTTAGTTTTTGCAGAAACGTATTTTTTCCATATGGCATACGTAAGCGAAATATTAAATATAACTGCCACAAATTATATTAACACCGTCTATGTGAGGTAAGGTTAAACCCGTTTATTTGAACATAAAGTAGACTTTAAGTATATTAATCGTATAAAGAAAGCCACTACAAATTAAAAGGGATAGATCATTTCCGCTTACATACAAATTGCAGGTATCACTTTCGCTTGTGATAAGTGTTAGTATAATCAATCTAAAATTTTGGCAAGGATTTAAGTTTGGCCAACAAGTTTTATTTGTCGCCTGATCAGTTCAATATTAAAAAAAAAATTATATCTGAAAATTTATTGAAATCACTATGAAATATGGAGCGATAAATTGCATTATGCATTCAATATATTATTCTGGTCCGTAATCATCGATGGGCTGTTTATTGAGTGACGTTTAACAGCAAGAAATGCTGAATTAAGGATGTTAACTCGGATTGTTACGAGTTGAATTAAAATAATTTTTGGAGGATTTAAACTGGAGGATAAAAACTCCAATATATATGTAATAATATCACGTACGTATGCTCACACACGCATACACACACATGTGCTTGCATGCACACATATACGCACATGCCAACACTTGTAAATATTCCTTATTGTAAATATTCCTATTCCTATTGTAAATATTCCTTATCGTGAATCAAATTTCGTGAAGATTAAACTTATTGTATCTATTTTTAAAAAAGTATGCTAACTAAATAAATAGAAAAAACTCCTACAAATGATCAAGTTGAATCCAACTGCACAAGCGAAATTAAATTACCATAAAGATGACACGAACGTTGCCAAAATGATTAGGTTCGAGCCACAAACGAAACTATAATTTTATTTTATTCAAGAGAAAATCAATGTATATAATATTCATCAGTTCATTGTACGATTATTGCAATAAAAAATATAATTTAATTGTCTCAAAACTTGGTAGTTTTAAAGTAAAAATACCTAAAATTTGTCTAAACTATATTTGGTAATGACAGATTTAGTATAAAATAAAACTGTTTTTTTTTAATGAATTGAACATTCTCCATATATTCGAATAATCTATATTAATAAATAAATTACACCGACTCTAACAGTTAGAAATTAGTCCATTTAACTTTATTTTGCTGTTGCATTTAAATAAATAAATTTCCTATAATATATTTTAATTATACTATCCACGCCCCCCAATAGTAAAAGTTTAAATGTTTTCATGGTGTGCAGATATGCATACCATTTCTATATTAATAAAATCAACTATCCGATTGTAAAACCATTCGTTACCATTAAATACCATTCGTCACCGATTCAAGAACTGCTTACTGAATAATTAATATGCAAATACTGGATGATCGGTAAACTGATGATATATCTACAATATATGTTCCCAAAAACATAATTCAATCAATACAGTAAGGTTCCAAAGAAGATAGTCCATAGAAGATATTCCATATAAGAGCTGAAAGCATTCAATTTTTTATTTCAATCCTTAGGTATTTTAAATATATGACATAGTTTGTCAAAAAAAATTTGGGTTACCTTAAATTTTCTACGTATCTCTAAAGATCCTTGTATGAAAGTAGAAGTTTTCCATATATATATATATATATATAGTTAATGCTAGACTATGAAAACCATAATAAAATATTAACTTTAAAGTACATTTTGTTACGTCACATTAAGAGTAAGTGTAAATATTAATTAATGTTGCTTAACGTACTTTGCGGACATAATCTTAATAATTTCAAAACTTTATGGAAACAAAAGCGCATACACACGAAAAGCGCACACACAAATGTGGGACACACGAAAGTTATAGGTAAGAATATCAATTTAAAATAATAGGTATAATTCAAAAGACCACAAATCGATTTTTAATTCAAGTTTTTCAATTGACGTCATTAGTATGCCGCATCATGCGCCTGCCCTCACTTGGCTGCGCCGCCCCCAGCTGCCAGTCGTCCAAACTTTATTATCCATTTTCAAATTAAACTTTGAATTGTAAGTACGTGATGAAATATAATTATATTTTAAACATAAACGTTATCGAATTTTCATTACCTCGGCGCATGTATTGTAAATTCATTAATAATATGTTTACAAATTACTGCCTTGTGATCGTTGCGCCATTTTTTTGTTCAGTTTGAGTTTTCAAAGAGTAATATTAGCATTACAATTTTGGAACTGAATGGGAATCGAGCTATCTCGTACTTGATAGATTTTTAAATCTAGCGTCCGAAAATAAATAATAAATAATGTAACGAATAACACATACTATTTTTATTCGATTTGATTGTTGTTATTCGAAATAATCATTTAAAAACATATGTTAGCTTTCAATTTGAAAGCCGTAAAATAGACGAATATATTACCTCGTATGTTTTGAAATTGTTTACACAAATACAATTATGGTAATACATTTTTAATTTTTTTCTAATATATTTTAGCAAACAATTATAGTAATTAATTTAATACAATTATGATAATTAATTTTTAATTTTTTTTATTACATTTTTTTCTAATATATTTTTAATTTAAGGAAGGGAACATATTTTATATTAATTTAAAAACTTAAAAATCCGTAAATTAGTTATATAAATTTATAATTGGAGATAAAACTTTCATTTCGTTAAGTTTTATCTCCAATATATACCTTTTCTCATTCGTAATTTTAAATTGCATGATAAAAAAGATATTCCAGAAAGTTTGCGAAAACAGAGTCCTCCACTCCCTCCTCTACTCCACTTCCTATTTCCAAAACTAATAAAATTATGAAGAAAAGAAGACTGGCTAAATTTGATTAGAAGGTTACAAAAAAACTGTAGCGATTATTCTAGATATTGCAATTTTGCACGACCAGTAGAGAAGAACAACCCTATAGGAAAAAGCGAGATAGATATTTCGTTTATTCTGTCCACGTTTTTCTTGTAGTGGCGTTTCTAGCGTCTGATCGTACATAAGGGATGATACGTAAACGCTTGTGGGTATGTTTATTCCCTAGATGCCTTACATTTTATGGCAACCAAAATCTACAAAATGACATAATTGAATGTGAATAAAATATTCAAATTAATTTATTTGTATACAAGGTTAGCTCAGACAAAAAGACAAGGGATACCGACAGCCTCCTCTTAAATGACAGCAATATTGTTAGGTTATGAAGATATTAACACATTTAGTATGTAGGTCTAGCTCGAATTGAGTATTTTAAAAATACTCAAGCCGAGTTAGTTAATCTTAATAAAAATGTAAATATGACGTCCGTGTTTTACTTTCTTTTCAAATTTATCTCCGAGTTCCCATTCAGTTCCAAAATTGTAATGTCAATCTCACTCTTATAAAACCCAAACTAAACATGAAAATGACGCAATGGTCCCACGGCTGTAACTTGTGAACAAATTATTGATTAAAATGTAATATACGTCGAGGTAACGAAGATTCGATAGCGTTTATGTTTAAAATATAATTATATTTCATCACGTACTTACAGTTTAAAATTTTATTTGAAAATGGATTATAAAGTTTGGGCGACTGGAGGAAAGGGGCGGCGGAGCCAAATGAGGACAGGCGCATGATGCGGCATACTAATGACATCAATTGAAAAACTTGACTTCATAATCGATTTGTTGACTTTTGAATTATGCCTATTATTATAAATTGATACCGTTATCAATAACTTTGGTGTGTGTGCTCATATTCTTATTTGTTTCATTAAAATTTTGAAATTCTTAAGATTATGTTCGCAAAGTACGTTATTAAGTAATGTAAAGTAAGAAAATATATCTCAAGGTTATTATTTTATTATGATTTTCATAGTCTAGCATGAATTATATTTATGGAAAACATTTGTTTATATACAGGGATTTATTTAAGGACGTTATTTAAGAAATAGCTAATCAGTCTAATTTCATAAAACAGAGAATTATGTTTGTTCGTTTTGTAGTGTTTGGAGAACGGTTACGTAGAAACAGTTTACCCAATTGGCTTAAAATACTGTCGTGTAGCTTATAGTATCCAGATAAACTAAAAGAAAAAGTGAAAAACGTTGAGCATATTTTTAAAATAAATTTAACAAATAATAAGACACTACATTGTTATTTATTACATATTGTATGTTTTGACGGATTTTCTATTAGAAAATCGCCTCACAGAAATATTCTTACTTAAAAAAGAAGACTGATGTAGCCACATAAGGTAATGTATTATGTAAAATTAACTACTATTGTGATATGTAATATAAGCTTTTATCATTGTTTTTTTCGACTAAATTAGAAAATTAATAGCTTTACCGCATAATATACATTTTTGTGGTTACTATGACTAGAACGAATTTACTAGCCTAATCATTAATAAACCAATGTATAATTAGGCCACTTTCAGGCTCGTTACCTCAATGTGTTTTAGTAATAAAATACGTAACTTTTGATATAGATTATAAAATTAATGATATTGTTATTAATATGACAGAAACAATTGATTTCTATAATATTATATACAAGGTATCACAATAATAAGAACGCGTTTTCCGAAATGTTATAATATTTTAAAATAAACTAATGAATTTGCTCTTTATTGTAACATTTTATTGTAGTCGCTTTAAACTATTCCAAAGATATATTATATTTTCCTTACAAAATTATTACTAAATTACCAGTATTACTACTACTAAATTACTAGTATTATGCTAATTTAGTAATAATGTTTTATTTATTGCAGATTGGGTTAAATTCAATAATTATCTTTGGAAAAAGAATATATATCAAATAAACTACGCAAATTTTAATTGGACATGAATAAAAAATATTTGTTTTTTTATTAATATTTTAAACATAGGTTGACGTGATACGATAACACATTCATTTTCACACTTACAATCATACATATACAAGAACGTAAAATCAACTGGTAAAAGCAAGGTAACGACTGAATAAAGAAATATAACTTAAATAGGCATGCAAATTATGAAGTGTCTTTTTAGTTGCTTATTTAAAACTCAATGTGGATCACAAAACCTAATTTACTTTATTTTAGTTGAAATTATTTTGTGTTATATCAAAATGATTTAACTAATTTTCACTGTGAGTCAGAGCGTAAGAAAAGCAAATTTCGTAACAAAATAATTTAGATAAAGTTTCTGTATGAAACAAAATAGCAACGCTCAAATATTTTCAAACAAATTTACCATTACGTAAATTGATAAAAAAATAAGGATCTTAATATTATAATATGTAAGAATGCGTAGCGTCCTTTAAACATTATTAAAATATAAATAAATTAACTGGAGAATTATGCTCCCACAAAAATAATTTAAGTCGACACAAAAAAGATGAGTAACTTGAGCAAATATTAACTGTAATTTTAACTACAAATAATTAATTGATTCTATTGAACGTACATAATTGATAGCGTTAATCAATGTACAATAGAGTGTTTCGGTTTAAAATATGAAATACCACTAAATAACATTCTATTAAACTCATGGATATAACCCAATAATTTAAAACCTATTATCTTATTATCCAGCTAATTATATATAAAGTAGTTTTCTTCCCCCAAGTAGTGTTAATATTTTTTCCTAGTCACAAATAAACCTGAATGATATCCTTTGAGTTAAATCTGAAATATTCCTCTTTGTATTCTAAAGCATAAGTATAAACGATTATTACAATATTGATCTCAAAATATTTACATTGTTGCTATACATTCTTTCTTAAAAATGTTCGAAAGTTCAAACAGTTACACTACACTATATTTTAGTTAAAAGTTTACTTGTGAATCGTTTCTAAATGGTTAGGTGTTTTCATTTGTAAATAGGTTATTGTATACCTCATGGTATCCATATACATTATATTAAAACTCTTTAGATATGTCAAACACAACTACACATTTTTTATAAAACTTTGAAGTTTAAATTATTTTCAACCCTTTGCGTAAGGCCACCTTCGACTCTACACTTTGTTTTCCAAATGCAAATAAACAAAACCTAAAATAAGAAATTTTGGCAGTTATTCAAGATTGCATTCGCAACATCTTAAGTATTTAATAAACTTTTTCCGTAACTAAATCTATCGCACGTAGCAGCTTACACTAGATCCTCAACGCGAACTTTTTAAATGAATGTTGAAAGTTTGCGGAGTGAATGTAACTTCTGGATTATTGCCATGGGCGGTGTTGCACTCGAGTGGAATATAATTAGTTAAGGGAGATCTGCGTCAGCTATATAAATATTAACCGTATTTTCCGAATTCTTTTTCATTGTGCGTGATTTTGAGTTTTTTCATGGCAAATATTTTTATCCGTGTTTGAGTATATTAATATAAACTTTTTCGTGACAAGTTTTTAAAAGTAATAAAAATAGCGTAAAAAATACAATATCACTTGCGTCGTGTTTCTTTTTGATGAAATCAGTAATAAATTGCAATATTCAACGACAATCCAAGAAGGTTGTATAAAATAAAGTATCATGACTAGGATAAATATTTTAAAGATAAATGGAGAGCAAAAAAATATTCAAATAGCCCTCATTGTATTTATCCAAATAAACTATCCCACAAAAAATGTTGTTATCCCAAAATAAATATTTTAAATCACATGCAGTCGGCCAACAAATAGGGTATAATTTACGGTTTAAGCACTGACGAATAAGTGTTATGTACTAGTACCGGCAGTGTAAGGAAACAGATGAAATAATTCATATTTCGATGTCTCAAATTATTCCAATGAAAAACTTCTGAGCGGAGAAGTCAGGGATGCATCTGGGACGTAAATACGGGTGTACGTTCTTGAAACGATTATTGTATTAGAAATTGGAGTGTATATAAAAATAATATAAAAAAGTATGTTTTTCTTTTCTACGGACAAAGACAATTAAAAGATTCATAATTCTAAAAATTGAATATTAAAAATTGTGACGACGTTCTCAATTGTATTAAAATACTATTTAGTAAAATATTTTAAGGTATCAACATTTTAAATTAAATTTTAACCTTTAAATTAGTTTCTTATTTTTATTTGTATCCACCCAATTAAAAAAATTAATTTTATAGGTGATGATTTAAATTTATTCTGTTGGTTAAATAGTTGTATATAATATATAAGCCGTAAATTAATAAAAAATTCGTGTTTATTTCGTAAGTTTCAAACTTAAGTTGACGTAAATAAAAATGTGTTTTTCTGGATACTTGCTCTTGTTTTTAAATTAACTACAAACAGATAAAATTTTTATTATTATTGAAGAAGTATCACTTACAATTTAAAACAAATTGCAACAAAATAAATGTGCAAGACACATGAAATATGGCAGGTTCACAAATTCTATAAATTTTGTTACCCAATTACTTTACAATTTATGACCATTAGATTGGTTTTATTGTTTCATGTGCATATTTTAATAGCATGTCCCTCAGTATGCATTTAAGTAAATTGATCTCAAAGGATGACCATAAAATGCTATCGATGGTCATAAACTTCTCCACTCTTCTGTGCATCCGCCTTCGCGTCCCCATAACTGAAAGCAATTTGTGGATTGCATTATGTTACAGCGACGCGATATTACGTTACTTTACTGTTAGTACCGTATTTTACATTGCATTACTGGTGAATGCAGATTCCGGATAAGAAAACTGGATTAATTCTGACGTCATTTAGTAAGTTTTTGACTTAATGATTTTTTTTAAATATTTATTTGTCAAACAACGCCATGTCTAACTTACATTTGTCCCAATGCATTGTTCATCTGTACCCAACAAAAGTATAAATGTGAGATATGATCAATAATAAATAAGACGGAAAACCGTACCTAAATTCAAATTAGATATAAAACTAGCCTATTATCAATTGTGAGCTTAAGCAACTCCATAAACATTTTTCTCAAGCGATCAAAGGGGGAAAAAATTTAAGTTGGACGTATGTCGCAATAAAGTACTGATTAACGTAATTGCGCGACATACATGTGAGCATTGTAGGAAATTCGTGCAGAGTGAACTACTAGGCAGGTGAAATAAACTTCATTGTAACACTTAAGAGCATCATGAAACCTGATGCCAAGAGTGTTTAATTATTTAATAATTAAAAAAAAGTTAGGATCCGAAGCAATTCCCGCCAAAGTTGAAAAGGATCACAGTCAACTATACCCCTTATAAAATCTGATACAGACAAAGATAATGATGACACTTTTTATTATTACCAAATAACTTTTGAGAATTGTCTTATAAATTATAATTTGTAACTTATGAGTATATTTAAATCTAGTAGTCGTCATCTAAATCAAGTTCAAAAATATAGATTCGTATTTTATTACCTACGCCGTTTATTCAAAGTTCCTTCATTATTGAAAGCTTTATCATACTAACGTTTTTAATTAAAAAATTAAACTACTTTAAACATGGACTATTGCTGTTATTCACAATTTTTTTTTGGAGTTACAAACTAAAATTTATGAGACGTCTATAAAAGTTTTGTAAGGGCAGTTACGTCGTCGTGTACGACAGTTAAAATAAATTTACTAAAATTTATTTTAATTTTAACCGATCTGAAAAGAAAATATTTAAAAATAAAAATAAATTGTTTGGAAGTATTCTGTGTCCGTCCGTATGTCCATCACAGCCATTCGTTTCTCAACCCATATGACGTATAAACTTAAAATTTGGCACAGTAATAAAGCATATTAACCCGCATATGCACTAAAACTCATAAACATTTATTTAGAAATTCTAGGGAGGGCAAATTAAGTTTTGGATTTCTTTTAAATTTTGTATATAACGTGAGGTTTAATTTGAAAATGCTTGTTCTAAAGGTATGAAAACAATTTTTTTTCATATTTTTAGGTGTTACATCTTCAAAGATATACTGAGAAATTCACGAAAAAAATATGCCTTCTACCCTACTTCCAAAACTACACAATCTAAGATAATAAAAAAATCTGGGTTTTTTCACACAAAGGTTGTACGAAAACCATAGTGATGATTCTACATATCTTATTTTTAAATATTTAGGAAAAACATTAACATTTTTCTATTTTCAGAGTCGCTTTTCTGAGAAATTATGCGGTGTAAAACTTTAAGTTTAGCATCGAAAATCATTTTATTAACCTATATGTTTTACTACACATATTAAACGCTTTCAATTTTCTTTTAAATGTTCGAATAAAGAGGAAGGAAATAACGATCCTTTATTTTTTTCATTTTGTACTATGCGGAGATTCATTTGAAAAGTTTGTTACGAGGAAGAAACAATATTTTAAAAAATTTCAAATAGCATATTTAAAAAGTCATTCTAAAAATATGCAAAAATATAAAATTTCGCCCCCTTATTTCCAAAACAACTGAGTCAGAAATTATGAAAAATATGATTGGTAAAGTCTCACTGCAATATTACACGAAAACTATAGCGATTATCTGCAATCATATATTTTTTTTTAAATATACGCCCTGTTTATGGCTGGGAAAGTTGTAGTATATACGTTCCAATATAAATATGTTGCGGAAAATTAATATTTTTGAATATTTTAACAGAAAAATATGTACGTTCCAATGATAAAAAGTACCGAAATGTGTGCGAGACCTTCATAGTGAGAGTTTACCAACAATTTCTTAAAACAAATTTTTTTAAGAAATACGTCTAGGCTTATATATTTTGGCCATTATTTTAAACAGTATTAAAAAAGTTATTAAATTAATTGGGTATTTAAAATATTTATGCTTTATTGTTTCGGGAGGCGGGAATCAATTTTAAATTAAATAAAATGAGAAATAATATATTTATATATATATATATATATATATATATATATATATATATATATATATGTGTATATACATATATATGTATATATATATATAATATATATATATATATATATATATATATATATAGATAATAAAAACCCAAAAGTTAATTTTGGGTTTGATTACGACGCTGATACAATTTAATTTCATCCCTTGATAGTATTGATTTTAAAAGCAAATATAACGTTTTTTATATATTTTTATAGATCCTATTTATTGTTCATGTAGATGCACATGTATCTATTCATATATTATGAATCTTACTGCATTAACCCCGAATATAATAATTTTTTTGGCATATTAACTTCCACACTCCGTGTTAGTCTTTATCCGGTAACCGTAGTTTTTGTGTTTACCTCTGTAATTATAAAATTATTTTCCCCATGTTTAAATAGTGTTGATTTGGAATATATATGTATGTTTGATTACTTTTTTGAAGTGACTTTGCCTTTATTTTAATATTTTATTAGCAAATTTATATGCTTAATTTTAGATTTCAAGAAAATAAAACGAAATTTTGAAAATTAACTAACTTTCCTGAAAGAACTGCTTTCGCGTTAGATCATACTATTTATTTACTAATCATTTATTTTGTAACTATTTATGTTATCTGAGTTTTCTGTTTAATACTTTTTTTAAAATTCCCTTAAAGTCTATCTTTAGCTGCATAAATTTAATATCAGTGGATTAAGTTATTTGGTAAGTTAAGTAGATATGTTATTTTGTGAAGCTATTTTGCAGTCAACAATATTTTTGTTAATCAACGTTTATTTTTATTTTATTTACATTTCTAGTAAATATATATAAATTTAATTTTCTTAAGAAAAAAAGGAAGCCAAAAAATGTGAATAAATTATAATTAAAATTGTGTTGAATCTATAATCCTGACTATATATATATATATATACATATATATATATATATATATATATATATATATATATATATATATATTCTGAGGGGTGTTTTTATTACAAGTCAAATTTATTTATTTATGAAATTTTGTTTATTTCAAATATTTTTTCTGCCGCTTTCGTTTATTTTCTACTCACTTAACAAATTTTGTAAAGCAAATTAATTTTAAATGTATTTTTTAGACGTTATAATGCTAAAAATATCAACAATATAGGAATATGAAAAATCCAAAAAGGAAATAGTTGTGAAAATCACGAATAAAACAGCAGTATAATGTTATCGAGAAAAAGGGTCCAGAAATTCATATCGTCTAAAATAATAGTAATCCTTCGATTACTATTATTATGGAATTTTTGGAATTTAAGAATGTGTACCTAAAACATCGGCGGAACATACTCGCGAATATCGAGTTCGGACGAAGGTACAAAGTGCTGCGAACATACACTTAAGGACCACTTAATAAATTATCGTTCGAGCTTATGTTTATCAACAAAATTCTTTATTGAATAATCTCACTGCAAATATCACTAAATAGTCTGCCGGTTACATTCAAACCTTGAAAAAAGCTTTAAAACTACAATAGTGAGTAGTTGCAAATGTAGAGCTTGAAAAAAAAATGCTCCAGGAAGTGACACGAACAAACACTTAAGAATTTCTGCACAAATGTACAATAAGATTATCTGTCGGAGTGTTGTATTTCAAATTTTACATAATAATCTCTCAATCATATTCGGGTCTTCAAATAAATTAAAAACCCAAAGAGAACGTAATCCTGCATGTAGAGCTCGGATAAGGGCTTTGAAAATGTTGTCATACAGGTACTATCTAACATTTTATTAGAAAATGAAATATATGTTACCACTTTATCTATTGATAGTAAAGGAAGGAAGGAGAGTATAATTTTAAACGAAGAAAAATTATTAAATTAGATTTTATATATTCAATTATAGCCAAGGATTAATTATAATAAAGTGATCTTTAGGCTAATGATTGGTGTGTAACTTACACTATTTTTCTTCATGATAAAAAATATCATAAAATATTAACAAGAAAATTCATCAATAATTCGTTTGGACATATATACTCAGTATGTGATAGGTTGTGGTTTAAAGCAGATTTGAAATCTCCATCCTCCCTTCAGAGAAGACAGTGGTACGCAATAAATGCTTTGTATCGATAAAGAATAAAAGGATTTTCTACAATGTTAGTACACAGGTTGTAACAGAGAACCTGTCTTTTTTGATATTGTTATGTTTGTTGGTTTTTCACTGAAATACTTCAAAGTATCGGTCTTGTACTGCTAAACAAATATAAACAGATACACACACGCACTATATTTCATAGTAACTGGTATTCACATCCTGATAATAAATGTGTTTAGTTTCAGAGAATTGGAAAACATAAAAGAGCGTTGTCAGCTCTGGCTTGTATTTTTAATCGAAGTTTTTATTTTATTTATAATGGAAATACACTGTACTTCACTAGCACGGAATATTCTTTTTACACATTCTGTTGGTTGTTTTTGTTTTCCTATAAGCTTTATTTGAGTATTACCGTGTCTGGTCACATATTTTACGCCTAATATTCTTTGATAACTCAGTGTACTATTTGAATCTACAATAGCTAAACTTTCAATTTGGATTAAATACTTTTAAGCTTAAAGGTGCATATGCAGCACTTTGTCTCTAGGTCTTAATTTACTTGAATTTCATTTTATTTTTCTTAAGCAGAAACTACAGAATGACATCTTTGAATATCTAAATATATTATACCAAATACATAATACATCCCAACCAACATTACTATAATAATTTACATTACTTACAAAATTTATATATCGCACGAAAACTATTAATACTAAAACAATATTTAAGAATCACAACCGACAGGTTACCCAAACAAGATTCTAACTAATTACCATTATAAGTGAATAGCAGGTAGCCAATATTTCCGATGACTTTTAAGAACATTCTAGCTCGATAGTGCGTATAAAGCAAACGATATATAAAGAAAATAACTCAAAGGAGCTAATCCTTTATTTTTTAGTTACACATAAGTGAGAATGGTTAATAAAATTTTGGATCCAAAAAAGCAGCAGTCACTATGAAGAAGAGTAAAATGCGGCAGTGCTTACGATCCGGAGTAGTATATTTTATTTATAATTTTTTTCTTCCGTTACAACAAAATATTTTATGGGTTAATTAAAAATGATAATAAAATAATACGTTATTATCTGTTGAATGGTAATAGTAACAAGAAAGTAAACTAAGTAAAAATAAAAATGTATTATTTTCAGTTCAATGGACGATGATATTTTAATTAAAATATTTTTTTTTATATTAACTGCTAAATAAACGAGCAACACCTTTGTACATGCACTAAAGGATGCATGTAGCATACGTGATACATCACACTTGACACTTCAGAGTCGGAACATTTCGCACTAATATTGTTGGTATAGAAATGGCCTTCTGAATTTTTAACGTCTTTGAATTTTTTTTAAATTATAGGAACAACTTTTTTCAATATATGACTATATTTTAATTAGGTTTGAGTAAGGAAGTATACATTTTTTCCGTTGAAATTGCAACTTTGACAATGATTTCTCGCCTAGGCGCAATAATATTTTCTACTCTTTGACGAAAAAAATTGTTTGTATAACTAATACATACGTTCTTTATTGCAGCGTGAATAATGTATTTAAATATTGACAAATACCTAATCATTTATTGGTCCTGAATATTTTATATGAAAGACTCGTTTTATAACATATTCTTTTTATGAAGGTCCAAAGATTACGACATATAAATGATCAGTACATTTTAGGGCAAATTATTAATATTCCTGTCTGACATTGATTAAAAGTTTTGCAAGAAATGTTGACGATAACGGTAATAGTATGCATACCGAGCGAAAAAAAAGTCATACAGCGACCTATTTTGCATTGTATAATTTAGAAGCGTGCTATAAAAGCCTGGCTACAGTTTTCGTTACCATCTCCCTAATGTTTGAAATCAAATATTTTTCGAGAGCAAATATATTTTTTCTATAATTTTCTGAAAACTGTCAGTAAATACATACACTTCGAAAAGAGAAGTACTATACGACCATATACGTTATTATAGAATGAAGAAAAACATTTACATCTTGCACCATGAAAACACAATTTTTAACAAAATTTGCCATTCATTAACATGCGGAAGAGCTTGTATTTCCTTCGATATTCTTAGGTCAACTTTGAAAGTTTTGGAGATGAATTAAAAGTGAATCCATTTCTGAATTGAGTGAAAGTTCTAATTAAGTGAAATCCGAACGCCGAGCGTGACACATGAACACGTAACACATCTAATATACATGGCAATGGAACTCATATGAACAAAATTTCATTATTTTCTTAGAATTTTCTTTCATGATTTAATGCTTTAATACAAAATTTATAGAAATTAAACCTCAGTGCAGTCAAGATTTTATCAAAAGTTGCTGAACAATTTAATTATCTTGAGAAAATGACTTCAGTTAATGAGGAGGCTGAAAAGTGTGCAATTTAACAAGTATATAAATGTTTTATTTGGTATCATGCAATGGAACAAAATTGAGTCCTTTTGTACTGTAGAAAGTTCTTGATTATTTCATAAGAATTCAATTACAAAGTCATCGATATCCACATGAACATATTTTACAATTTTTTAAAAATGCAAAAGCCCAAGATATTTTTAAAACGGCAATAACATGAGTACGTATATAAAAGAAGCAGAGAATCGAGCCATTTTCAATGTAATTTTTTTTAAGTTATTCATGAACATACTAATTTTAAAATTGTTTAAATAATTTACAAAAATGGTGTTATCACACTGAATTGTGTAAATATGACGAGTTAGGAAGCTGATTGGTATCTTCTGCAAGAACCAATGTCTAGAAGTTCTACCACACTAATTACTATTGTTATTATGGGACCTGTTGACAGACAAATAATTGCAAGAAATAAAAGAAAATTAAACAAAATGGGCGGTGAAGAAAACTCGACTGATATTTGGCGAGATAATTAATTTTTTAAATAAATAAAAAGACATTAAGATTTAGAGAATGTCACATTCGTTTAATTCATTATGAATTGAACTATTCGTATCGAAGAAACCTTTAAAAAAAAATAATGCATCACTCGTTAGCCCAATTTTGACATGGCACACGATTTAAACGAATTCAAAAGAGAAATGGTATTCTCATCCCTTAGATTGTGCAACGGCGATGCAAGAATACCGCTCGAGTTGAAGTTCATTCAGATAAATAATGATAACGAAGTTTTAATTTTGAGTCGGCGAAAAGAATTTAAAATTAATCTTGATATTCAGAATGAAGAAGCGCGGGATACAGTAAAGACGTGTTCAACTGCTGATCCATATCAGAGATTATTTCTAGACCCAAATACAAAAAATACATCTAATAAAAATATTCCGCCGTCTACCTACTTAGTTCAATTAAAATTAGTCATAAATAACAGATTGTATTAATACAATGAAACTAAATAATTGAAGATATACAGAATATCATTATATTTAAATAGAGGCCAATATATTTAGGTTTCTTTTAATTAATTCAATTTATTTGGATACATAATTGTTAAAAGCGACAATTCTACGTACCATACATAGATTCCGGTCAAACATATAAGTTTTAAGTCAAAAAAAATTCCTAAATATACCATAACAACTTTGTTATAGATATCTGACGATCATTCCTGAATTTAATCTTTAGATAATTACAATTACACTGGAGTGTCATCGTTCTGCTCCTTCGTTTTAAATTAATACTATTGAAGAACGTTCTTGTCTGGAATGGATTACAGGAATTTAATTTGCTTTCGATCGTTCGAGGCTTATATTATTATTTGTTTAGTTTATTAAGTTTAATTTAGTTTATTATTATTTGTTTACTATGTTTATTATCACCAGCTGAATCGAGTGTTTAAAGAAGATTAAACATTTTTTTAAATTTTATTTAATTTTTACCTCCATCTTAGAGATTTACATAAAGCGTTGGATATGTGGGAGAACATTAAAACAAATGGTACAACATAAACACATAAGAACAACAACTAATAGAATACAAAATTGGTAACCATAACAAATAAACTAGGAGAATATAGTCATAAGAATAAACATAATTCTAACTTGTGATTAGTTGTAAATCACCAAACGACTCTATAACTTCATTTAAGCAGTCAACGGTGCAGTTAAATTATCTGATCTAAATATTAGATGCATCTTGCATTACTTCATCGAACATACGAAAAAAACAGGTGACCACCGTGGGATATTCTTGCATCCTCTAGGTCGGTATTATCCTATCCTGTATCAGGCATCCATACAGTTTATAATATAACTAATTGTACTTGCTGGTTTTACTTTCTGGCCACTTTTCTTTTTTTAACTATTGATTTTTTTTCAGTTTTCTAAATTCTATCATTTCTTTTTTCTCTGTTATCTTCTATAAGCCTCTTCTTTATTAATCTTTTTCAACTGTTTCTCATATGAGGAGGAAATAATGATAGATAATGTTAGATTTTTCATCCTTTTCCAGTTACGCGAGAAATTCTTCGATTTACTGAGGAGGGTATTATTTGGTGGATGGTCCCCAAGAGAACAATTTTATTTCTGTGGGGTACTTGCTCTTTGATCCATTTCTATATTGTCGAGCAAAATTGATATAGTAGAAGGTATATCATGGTAGGTGTAGTACCAGTTATCGAATTGGTTACGGTAGGGTTATTTGATATTAGTCTAGAAAATAGCTCTGTTTCAACTTTGGTAATTGGCAAGACTGTAGCAGCTGTCGTAAATATTGTCGCAATAGTAGAAACTAGTTATGTTCGACGTAGATTCATGAGTCTATTTCAGACTCGATAAATTATGACAATGCAGGCAGAGTCTCAGGTGTTATTACAATGGTAGTGGCTAGAGTGACAGTTTCAGAATTATTTTGATGCAAATTATCTATTGAATTCGGCTTTGGTGGTCGTTGGAGTCAAAATTTAAGGATTAACTAAGGCGCTATTACAGTATATTTTTTGGTACTCTAGGACCTTCAGTTAGTGCTAGAGTATCCGGTAACCTCTCGGCTTGCGGAGTATCCGTCATCAAAAAAGGAACAAGGTAGCTATCAGGGGAGACCGACGAGCTATTGGATTTTGTATATTTTGAAGCCAGCTGTTAACAACTTTTTAACAAATTTCCGGACTGCAATAACCTTTCCCCGATTGCTGAAAAGCCATGCTGTGATTTGATGGAAATAATGTGTTCATATTATAATGAACGTCAGCAACTTGAAGAAGGCGATTTGTATGTGAGGGGATACATAAAATAATAACTCCGTGGGTTTGGCTTCATTTATGAGACAGATGTTTTGCAAAAAAATTTTTGAGACAGATGTTTTTAAAAAAATTTTAATTGCATGCAATATTCATAATATTTTTGTGATGGTTTAACACAGAATTATTTTTGTAATGGTTTAACAAGTTGTTGAATTTCAGTGGGCCAAGAGTCGATCGACCTATTTTGTTACTATAGGTTAGACCTAGTACCGTGTAGGTACAAAATTATTCTGAACCATTACAAAAATAATTCTGTGTTACACCATCACAAAAATATTATGAATATTGCATGCAATTAAACTTTTTTATGTACTATGCAAATAATTTTGTGATGACAAAACAAAAACTTTATTAATTACAGGAAACTACCGATGCCGTAAGACATTTTGCAGTCAGGTAACATTTTCTTACCCAATCATTAATTTTAATCTAAATAAAAGCACTTACATTAAATAAGAACACACGCATTATAACGCGTGTGTTTTATTGATATTTATTAATAACACTATGCAACATCAACAAAATTATTAATATAACCCTATAAGTATCCACTCTACCTGCACACGATGGATTTAAATAACTGTCCCTCTTTCTACTGCAACATAATATCAGGCCAGACGACCAAGGATGGGAGCTGTCTAGTGAATTCAGGATCTTAAATTGTTTATCAATCTACTTTTCGTTGTTATGTACTCATAAATTTTGCTTTCTGGATAAGAACATTTTTTTCGAAGGTATGTCGTGTTAGTGATGCCGACAAAAACCATGCAAATAGTTTTCTGCATACTACTTGTCAACATTATTTTTTATTTTCGTTATTTTGTTTTATTTTGTTTTCCTAAATTCGTACATTGAATTAACTTGAATTTAACTTCATTATAATTTTTATCACATTTGATTTGTAAGATTACATTTAGGTTTTTATTGGAATTATTTTAGTAGTTATATAATATTCTATTCTTAATCTATATTTGATAAGTATTTATACATAAGCGCAAAATTTTACGTGTTTTTAAAAGTGGTAAAATGAACTGTTTTATGTAAAATACAACGGAAAATATACGTAATTACATTGATTAGAAATAAAAGGAAGGTTAAACTTTTAGCAAACTTTATTAAGAGCCGCTTTTCGGCCGTATATTATGTAATTTTTGTGCGCAATATTTGTATTGTTGGTAATAAAATGTTACAAACAATAAATAAATATTACTTGGTAACGAACTTGATTTTATCAAAAGCATATTCATACCGGAAGTTTGGTATTAGCGCTAAATTCCTACAGTTGCTAATACGTTTTTTCGTTTGCGCATTTGTAAGCAAGTAATTTCTTTACGACGTAAGCATATTTTTGGTTATATTAGGAAGAAATATAAATTTCCAATCTGTCAAAAAAATATTTATAAGAGTGGACGTGTACACGATATACTTACGTCGTTTCTTGCAAGAAATATGTGAAACTGAATACATAAATATATACACATTTTCCCTTTCTTATCTTTATAATATGCTGATTTTAAATCAAAACAAGCTTTTCATTAAAATTAATACATTTCTGGGCATTCCAAAATTTGACAGGTAGAAATATACAAATAAAAAATATTTATTCATTTATTTATAAACCAACTTACTTTAAGGTAAAATTCATTCTTCTCAGTGATTCTGCAAATTAATATTTAATTAACTTATTTATTATCTAGATGTATTCAACTAGTGAAATCTGGATATGAGCACTTAAGTGCCGTTGTTCATATGTTGAAAATAAAGTAATGTTTACTAATAGCACCTGTTAATTATTTGGTGAATTCGTTACAAGAAAAAAGTTATAATTGCGAAAAATTAAATTAAAATACATATGAATATTTCGTTGTCAAAAATGTATTGTAAAGTGTGTTCTAGGTAACCAGTCCCAGGTTTAAAATAAAAAAGAATATTCTACATTTATTTATGGTAAACTTGCCTCATTACGTGTTAATGACACGTAATGAAGCTAGTATAGGTAATTTAAAATAGGTTACATTCATTGAATGAATATCTCTTTTGTCTTGTAAAGTAAACTAAGAGAGGATGGAATGCGAAGAAACGGCAAAAGCGCATATTAATATATAACAGTGCATTTGAAGGATAAAAATATACATATACAATTATTTGAACGCAACTGACGTTAATAACTAGAAGATATATTAT
Organism: Druceiella hillmani; assembly: GCA_039881145.1. Classification (NCBI taxonomy): domain Eukaryota; kingdom Metazoa; phylum Arthropoda; class Insecta; order Lepidoptera; family Hepialidae; genus Druceiella; species Druceiella hillmani. The sequence continues at coordinate 34,130,958 of JAYKKI010000014.1, read as the reverse complement.
ACATAAAAGATATATAAATATATATATATATTTAGTATATATATATATATATATACTAAAAAGAAAAAAAAAAAAAATATATATATATATATACTAAATATATTATATATACGTTGTAAGGTATACAAGGCGATGTAATGAAATAAGGATAATAACATTTTCATTTATAAATAGTTAAATGGAAACACTGCACTTCAAAACGCTTAAATTTGTGTATGATTATAAATATCTGCGGAAACTTCTACTAGTAGACAACAGTTTATGAAGTAACGACTTCTTTAGGCGCATCATGCGCATTTTTTGGCACTGCTCGAGTCGATGGCGCTAAACCAGGTAAACTCCTTTTGGCATTGGACAAACGAGTTCCCTGTTCGGATAAATTCGGATCCCTTTAGCCAAGCGAGTTCACTATCTAACATGAAGTGCATCGTCTCAAGAATTACATTTTATTTTTGATTTATATTTTATTTAAGTATAATTCAAAACGATATTATAAGTATATTTCAAATGTATACAGTTAGTGTTTAATATTTTATCTGAGAGTCATTTAATACAATAAGCGTAAGTTATTATTTTATATTTTAATTTCTACCGTGTGGTCATACACATACACCAATGTTTTTTTTTAATAAATATTACTATCCAATAGATAGAAATGATATTGTAACTAGGTTAATATAAATATTTTGTTCTCTATTTATTTATTTCTTATAATCACCATACGCGACATATACACTTGTTAAAGGCCTCGAAAATATGCGAGTACTGTACACAAAAATACAATGTAAAGTGCAGTAAAGAAAATGTCATGATTGTCTACGTTGAGCAGATATCAAGTAATATTGAATTCTATCATATAACCATTAGGAGCCAAAAGTGCTACTAAACCCAAGATCAAGGGGTTACTAACACACTTAACGACTAATTAAAAAAAAGCGAGATTGAAAGCAATTTTCTTTGAAGCAATTATAAATGTATTAATGGATGTGTATCGCTAGAACATTTTAAGGAACAAGTGAAAGTGGAAACTATACATTTTGTAATGACAAAATTATTAAACTTTTTGACTGTTTTCTCAAACATCATTATGTAATTAAATTAATATGAAACCAGGAGACTGCATTAGTGTAAATTAACTACAGACTAGAAAGTAAAATACTCACAATGAATTCGATGTCAAGTCAATAGAAAAATTTCTATATAATTAACTATTGCTAAAATTGTCATGAATAGATGAAAATAACTTTTCTTTGAAATTTTTCTTCATGCTAAATTTAATTAGTATATTTAGCATTTTCAAACCAAACCATATAAATTTAAAAAACAATTAAACTTGGTAAAAAGTTAAACAGATAAATATAAATTAGAATAGACCTTTAATCAAAATATATTAAACCGCGAATTAATAACCCCAAAATAAATTTAACTGAAGTGAAAACGCGCCCATTCCTTATAAAATAGAAATTCTTATTGTTAGGCGGAACAAGGAAACCAACAAGTAATTTATTAATGCGACCACCCATTGGATAGGAAAAACAAAAGAGGCAGTAAATTTCCTTGGACCTGATCTCAAAATAAGTGACAAATTCAGTGTTGTACTTGGCAAGTAATAGTATTATATATTGTTTAGGAGTATTTATTACTCTTATTGCGACATCCCCGTGATAACTGCAAAAAGAAAACTATGTAGGAAAATAATATCTTTGTGAAAATTATGCAGCGGTCAAAATGTTTTTTTTATTTCCGCCAAAAAAACGAATTTCACTAACAATTAGTTCTATAAAGAAAGTTCGAACATAACTAACGAAATTAAATAGCATAGCAACTTGAAGAAAAGTCTAAACATAAGTTAAAATTTAAGCAGAGATAAGTACTGATCTCTTTCACCTTACAATATTAATCGTTAATATCAATTGTAATTATTTCTCGCAGCTTGAGTTTGCACATATATCTTATGTTTAGACTTTTCTTCAAGTTGCTATGCTATTTAATTTCGTTAGTTATGTTCGAACTTTCTTTCTCTTTTTAATTTTTTTTTATTTTTAGGCGATAAGTAATTATTGTTGTTAAAAGAATATAAAGAAATTTTGGAGAAATTTAAGAAAATTTTAAGGCCAAATACGTACGTATATAAAGAGCGCGTGGCTTTCTTCAAGGTTATGTACAATTTGAATATTGCTGAGTCAATAGAATATGAACAACCTTAGTCACGGTTTGCTATACATCAATCCGTTCATTCTGCACCAGGCGCCACAAGCAATATGTGACGGAGTATGGTTCGATATGGTTTCTGAAGCTACTTCAAGATGATGGTTTTAGTGAATTAGTAGTGGCGATTATGCGTTAAGTGACCAATTCCGGTCTGGCTGACTAGTTAATTTTAATATCTACATATCAATGACTGAAGAAGATACCAGATTTTAAACGTGCAATTTGGCTATTCATCTAATGCTCTCGCCATAAGTAGAAATATATTTGCACAAGTCAAGCTAAGTCCATAAACATATTGTTTGAAAACACCACGAAGTGAGTGGCAAGATCACCTTGATTATAGTCGTCGCCGTGGTGTGTTGGGTTGATTACAAGGCATACGGCATTTGACGATGCGGCGCACCGCGGGGACCCGGGTTCGATTCCCGGCCTTCGTCGAACGGGGCTGGACTGTTGTGGTCGTTTCTAAGAGATTGCTCTCATAGTAATAAATCTGCCATATGTATCAATTAGATACATTAAAGTAGATAAATAAATAAATTATAAACATATGTATGCAATTTTTATCTTGGATCAAAAGGAATTGAGCCAACCCATTCCAAATAAAACGACTATGAAGCACACACCATTACATGATTTTATCACAAATTTTATAAGTTGTTACTTTAAAAATATACGAAAAGAAATATTAAACGCGTCACATAATTATTCTATGGAGAATTAATAATGGAATGTTTCCTGAGCCATGAGACTTTCTTTTGTGCCAAATTTTAAAAATTTAGGTCAACAAGAAAAAAAATATATGATATTTGAAAAACCGCATTTTTTCGCATTTAGGGAATCATATCTTAGGAAATACCTCCTAGTAATACAGTTAGCAATAATGTATTTCCGCATTAGTATACTGCAGTGAGCTTGACAATTTAAGAATTATACCCCGTCGGAAACTTCCGTCGGAAACCAGACAGTAATTTCTTTTCACGTGATAATGTTAATCCGCATATTGAAAGAATTATTTGATTGAAATTATGGCTGCTTATGTTATGTCAGCCGGAATGGCAAATTATTTCACATCTCGCTTATTCACCAGACTCACACCGGAAATGATGATGATTCTATATCTATATATGATAAAAACTTTCTTGGGAATTCGTTGACGAATTTCTTAATTTAAAAGTTTTTATATCCATGATATCAATTCTTTGCCACAAAAAAATGAAGCTAATTAGTTGGTAATTAGATGGTATATAAACTATTTATGATTAGTTGAAGTAAACCGATATTAAGTGATGATTTTTTTTCTTTTAAAACGCAAATTGACCAATAAGTCAATCTAATATTACGAACAAATATACCTCTCTCCGATATATAAAATATTTTTGGGAAATCAATTTCATCTATTGTTAATTAATATATTTTATATTTTGATAAGTTTACTGTATGAAATGGAAATTATGTTATTAATATATGTACATACGTTATATGTGGGTATTAATATATTTCCTGCTTCGTTCACACCAATTATTAATTGATTAATCGAAATATACTCCGTATATTTCGATTTCATTTTAAATGTTATGACGTTTCCTAAATCATTATACTAATATATTATTAGATATTTAAGCTTAATATGTAATAGGAATTTTATAATCCATGTCCAGGTAGCAAAAAAGGAAATTAACATTTTAATTTCGCTAATTTATCAAGAAATAGCTTAAAAAGGTCGCATTATATAATAAGAGAAGTATTTCTTCAGGACAATTAGATCATTATCATCATCATCATCATCATCATCATATATATTAATACGCTAAGGTTAAGATGTTACACTCCCTTTTTAGAAAAAACCTCACAACTAATCCACATAAATTATATATCATTTTATAGATAATTGCTTGCTCTACCGGCATCCACAACTAGCAAATTTCTTATTGCTATTGTTTTTGCAAATTATTTAATTATTAAAATTATATACACAATACAGCAATGCTGCCATCTAACGGCTCAACGTCAATATGATTGACGGTCGGTAAAATTTTTGTTTACTTTCAAAACCACTCACATATAAATAAAGTGGTGCTTTAGCTCAATGCTTTTGATACTTGCGCCTCTATATGTCAATTTTAGTAAAATATTTGTTTGATCTGTCATCTGAGCTTCATAATGGAATAAATAACGCGAAGACTTTGCACGAGTCACGCTAGTTCATATTTATTGCGTTTTTATTTTAATAAAAAAGTAGTAATATATTGTACAAAAAAACATATGAAAAAATTAAGAAAATAATTAGCAATTTTAGTAACAAATTTGAGTTATCAACAAGGAACGATATATTATTTTCATATTCTTATTAATAGTATTAATATCCTAAATAAACATTGAAAATTTTGACAGCGACTAAAATTAGAAGTGCTGTTACTCGTATCTATATCAATTACCCACTTACAAGAAATGAGACTATAACATTTACATGTTAAAAAAGAGTAGTTTGCTGTTTGTTTTAAGTTTGATATAATGAAATAAAATTATTTAATAAACAAGTTGATTTTCACTCTTTAATTTGAATTTTATCATGTAAATAAAAGCTTTTCAACGATATAACGTGTTCAGTTTAAGATAAAATCCACTATCTGTATATTTCTCTCTTCACCAAAACTTATCAGTGCCTTATTATAGAAACAATCTCCCTTAACTAATTATACCCGTTCGAGCGTAGCGCCGCCCGTGACAATAATGCGACAAGTTACACTGGCTTCCCAACTTTCAAAATTTACCAAAGAAGTCTGCGTTAAGAATTTCGCGCGAGTTTCTGCTAGTGATAAAATTAGCTTCTGTCTGCCAACAAAAGTTTGCAAACACACAAGACACAGCGGCTGTAAACCTAGCCGGCTGCCAAAACTTGTTATGGTGACTTCGTTCGTAAATATATTATCATTGTAAAATAAAGCATTTAAAGCAAATAAAGAATTGGCTTAATGTCGGCGTTGTGTGTGGCTTATGTTTTTTATAATACTTTATATAACAGTTTCCAATATATTATCTTTTTTCTTACATGTAGTCATTCGGTTAGGAAAATTTTGATAAACAGCACTGATTTATGAAAATATTATATAAAGAGATGTGAACATGGTCCATTTCTAATTTCAAAAGATAAATAGGGGAGAACAACTTTCTTATGTTCATAAATTCATAAATATACATTTATTAACTAGTCATGGATATGTAGTACTTATTAATAATATCAATGTTAGTCATTATAAGTGATGGTCAATCTAATTATATCGTTAGTTCTCTGATAAGGGAGTATGTGGTGTTGAAAAAGGCTTGTATATTTCTTAGTGGAGTTTTTTCATTGTTAATATATATAAATATATATATATATATATATATATATATATATATATATATATATTTAATTTACATGTATATACAAAACTTTTTTTTGATATTTATTTAAATATATTGGTGTAGTATTTTAAATAACAGATATTTAATATACTATACCAATATTTTTAGAAAAATTACTGAATGGTAAATAAATGTTCCTTATATTTGTTTCTTCTTATATTGATATAGTGCAATGGCAGTTAATATATATCGTAATCCGTAATTATGGAATTTAAGTTATAATTGCTATTTAAATACTATACATATCATCATATTCTAGTGATAATTTTGTGTAAACAACCATCTGAAATGATATATGGATTAATGACATAATGTTAAATTTTGTGGATTAATGACATAATGTTAATTTTCAAAACATAAATGTGAAAAATCATTTAACCAGTTAATAGTTTTACTTATTTATTAAGCCATTTAACCATAAATAAGATTCATTTTTAAACAATATTTTTTTCAGAAAATTATAATCCAATTCAATTGGCTCCACAGCCCAACCAGAAAATGTTTTACGTTGCTATTGAACACAAGTTTTTATTTTCGCAATATTCGGCAAGTTAAAATTTAAAAAATTGTGGTTTCTTGAGAACGTTGTGAAGTCAGGTTCATTGTTTCTCTTACATTTTCAGCTTTTGCATTGATATTTTCGAGGTTTCTAATGTTTCAATGACGGTTAAGAGACGGATATCCTATACCGATCATAAGTGTTTTAAATACGTGGAATGTTTGACGGATTGGGTTACCATTTTGGTAAAAAAAATTAATAATTTGAATACCATACTATTGCACAGCGATTAATTTTAAAATATACCAGTCAAACGTTAACTATCAAACTAACCTGTGCTTGTAATTCAGTGGTATTCCACGGTTGTCAATAGCAAAAGCCGTTCAACGCACTTTGCAATAAGAGTTACTCACTGGATGTAGAACCATAAATTGTACTCACCGCTCGCTTAAAGTTACACGCAAACATAAACTTTGTTTCTTTTGGTAATAAATTTTTCTGGAAAAAATCTTTTCGCTTCAAAATGCCAGGGAAGCCCATTTAAACCCTCTCTACTCTCCTCCGATTATTACTGTTTTGTATATGTGATATTTTCCGTATTTATTTTTTATATTCTCATTGTCAATCAAGCTACAGAGATATTTCGTATAAAATATTCTTTTTATTTTTCTATGAACAGTAAATGAAGTATTAAAAGTTATGAAATTGAAACGATAGGTCATATAGTATTAAATCAAGCGAATTTATTTTATTTTCACCTCCGAATATATTTTCTAATCTATTCGAAAAAAAACTGTTTTTGTAGCAAAAACAGTTTTTTTATCAGTCAAACTATATTTCACTAATTTATTTCTCCGAAAAAAATATTAAAAATATAATAATGGTACAAACTTTATTTTCTCATTTGTAGTAGTTCAAAAGGAAACATATTTTATGGAAATTATAAAAATTTCAATTTTCCCTAAGCTGACCACTTTTCATAACCTCTCAGGGCACGCAAATTGGCAAATCACTCAAGGCGTGGCCCTTAATAATATTGTTAAAAAAATAAGGTAAAAGAAAAATTGTAATAAATATCAAAAATGTTTTTTAATTAAATTCCCTGATTATTATATGGATATAATATGACACACCTACAAAGAAATAAAACAAACTACAATCCGTGCCTTCATGGTAAATTTTAAGTATTGGCTTAATAATATTTATGTCTCGTTTTAATGTAAAACTTAATAATATTTATGTCTCGTTTTTATGTAAAACTTAATAATATTTATGTCTTGTTTTTATGTAAAATTTAATAATATTTATGTCTCGTTTTTATATAAAATTCATACAATTACCTTAGACGTACCATATAAATTAATATTTTATTTTACATATTTAAATACTTCGAGAACAAATGTTGGGAAACATGAACACAATATCAAGGAAATTACTGAGTTTGGTATTTCGTAATTTATTATTTTGCTGATAGTTTCTCAACTGTACTTGGATTAGATCAGTCAAATCAGTCAGCCGTAAATACAATATAACACATTTCGACTGTCCGATTCCACTAAAGAGAGCTGAGGAATTATAATAATATTTATGTAGTACTATCTAAAAATAAAGATGGAAAAGTAGCTGGGCGGTGTCCAGTATTTGGGGGGAGAGGACTACTACTCTCTTTTATGATGTATAAATATATACGTTTCCGGTAAATTACCATTAAATAATTGATATTGTAATTTTTACTTTGTTTTTTTGTAAATAATAAAAGCTTAGTAAATAATAACTAGTTTTTGAAATGTTTATTAAATCTCATAATTCATCATCATAACATCAGCAGAAACTTTAAGTGGACCCTATTCGGGTAAAGAGTATAAAAGTGGGGTAAACAATTATTGTTTGTTTGAAATGAAAGTTATTATGTTATTCAGAATTACGCATATAAAACAATAGAATTTTCTATAAACATCGTAGCACCATTTACGTCGACCTCACAAACAATTTAAAATTGTATTCCGCTCGAACTTTATTTGCTCACATTAGTACTGTCAGAAGTAATATTCATTTTGCTAATTTGTAACATTCACGTAGAAAGTTTGCGCAGAGGATGTGACCAATTCGGAGCGATGGAATTAGTGTCTAGATGCAAGCAAAGGATTAGGTTTTTTTATAATTAACTCATTACAGCAATTTATAACATTCCTTTATAATAAAAAATATCTTACTTTTATTTTGAAACAAAATATTGGTTTTTGATTGACATTACAAAGTTTAGAATATTGTATTTTTGCTCTCATTTGGCTGTTTTCAGAAATATATCATTATTTCACCATTAAGAAATATTCACGAACAGGAATCTTAGTAAGATCTGAGAAATTATTACTATTCTCTGTATTTTCCGTCACTACTTTTAGGTATACAATCAATTGTGATTTAAATAAAACAATTTATTTCAGAAATGAAATTTAACACGTGGAGCCGAAAGGCATGTTTATATCACACTAAACTGACTATTTACTCATGAATGATGCAAGTCACCACGTTTTTATAAGTAACGCGCTCACGCGGGAGGGGAGTGAGTTAAATTCAAAATATTAAATCTGTAATTCCATATTCAATAAATTCAACATATGAGTTGACAATATTTTTATTGGCCATTTTAAATTACTTAAAATAAGTAAAAAAAAAATGAACACATTACTTCTGTTTTAATTTCACTACTGGAATCATTACCAAGGACAAATTAAAAATTGATTCCAATTGAATGAAAAATATATACGAATAATTATATAAATAGATGAAATTAAAACAGAAAAATTAGGAAACAACTAGGAACACGTGTATTTTTACAATGCAACATATGAACACACATGTTTTTGAGAATATTTTCATTCAGAAGTTATAAAATCGCAAAAAAAAACTGTTATGGATAAATTTAAATCCTTTTTTACTTAAAAAAATCAGATATACTCAACTTTTGTGGTAAATTATATATATTATTATTGCGTACACATAAGTTTTATGGTGTACTATGGTTACTTTTATTGCGAACAAAGGAAGAAGCATCCGTACGACATTCTGCAAACAAGCAATCTTATATAAATAAACTTTCCAAATAAGGGCTTATTCTTTTAATAGAAACAGGCCCATAATAATTAATAATCTTAGGAACACAAACTGTTTAATGTGTCTATGGTCAAGAGGTTCTTAAACAATTTGTTTCATTCTATTGCAGCATAACATCTGGTCAGGTGTATATTTTTGGGAGTTATTATATCAGTCTGGGTTATAATGAAACATAACCCAGACTGTAGCGAATATATATATATATATATATATATATATATATATATATATATATATTTTCTTTTTTTTTTCATATATATGTCGTTTTAACATTTAAGCATTATTTATAATTTTAAAAAGAGAAAACTGTAATAGTTTTATTTCAACATAATGGAGAAACAATAATTTCACGCGACTACGTTCAATAGACATGATATTCAATAAATCTAGACGCGAAACACTCACTAGCTAATTTTCATCTCTTCAGTAAAGTTCTTTAAGAACTATTGTTTAATTATTTTTACGATTCAGTTTTTCAAGAGGAATTTGGATCTTTTTAAAGCAATATTTTTATTGATAAATCATATCTTTTGTAGTTTCTCCAAAGTTTTATCACTGATACAAGTACGGTAACGTTAATTTTTTATTTAAACTTTTTTCCTTTATTGTTTTTTTTCTCGAACCTTTCAATAGTTTGGATTTTAGGAATAGTTTTTTTGCATTACCGATTTACGTTTTAAAAGGTTTTAAATGATTCTTTCCAAATTAAATGGGATACAAATCTTCTTCTTAAGTCGATTCTATTCATTATTAGTCGATTTTTGTGGTTTAATTTTATTGGAATCAAAACTAATTAAATGAACGACATCAAATAATCATCCTTTCAAATTGACAATTCACATTTAATTTGATCAGATGAAAAAATAGCGGATCTTGTGCCATACCGGAGATATTAAAAATCCGATGAAAATAAAATCAAAAGCACATTTTGGTATTGCATCTCTCGATAGAAATGGACGAAAGAACTTGGTATATCCGGTGTAGACAGAGATAGTATAGAGCTTCGGCGTAAAGGGTCTTCACGCAATTTTTTTCCATTACGGTCATATTTCTTTAAATATTTAAAATATGCCATAAAATTTAAAAATATGCACAATGATAAGTTTTAACCTATATATTTAATTAATTTCTAGACTTAAGATATAAGTGAGTAAATTGTTTATTTGTATTCAATATTGTGCCCCACCGTTTAATGGCAATAAATAAGTATAAAATTTGACTTTTTATTCAATTGAAAATGATTAAGAAGAATATCTTGAAAAAATCATTCGATTAACACGTGAATTTTGTTATTATAATAACGCATATTTATACAGGATATATAATTATAAATGAAAAATTTTAACAAAATCCACTCATTGGCATTCGCAAAACCCTGATAAAGGTAGTAAATATCTTAGTATTATGTTACAATAATATATATGTAATACCATATTAAATCTCCGTTGCCACAAATTAGAACCAATTCTTCAACATTCAACGTTCAGAGAAAAATTTAGGCTGAGATTTAAAATTAACTTTTGACTGCTAGCAAAAGTTCATTACATACTTAAATTATCCAGATATTAGCTTAACTGGCTTCTAAAACTCTTATCGTGACGTGAATGGCAGATTTTTTGCCGTTTAAAATATTAGATTAAGAGAGATCTAAATTAACTGCGTCTTATTTCCGTCATCATATCGGACTTTTGAATTGCCGTCTATGTGTTTCTGTTCTTAATGACAACCTTTATAATATATTCAAACATTTGACAGTCCTCTGAAAAAGCGAGAAAGAACTATCTGGTATATTTTCTAATATTTTAGCGACAGTTTTAAGTACATATATATAATTACACGATAATATATTCATACATTTCTGAAATTCGTTGAAAAATGGGAGTAGGAGTAGGAATCATTTGTCGATTCAGGAACCTCTAAAAACAATATCTTACTCTTTATTTAAAATTATGTTTGTTTTTGATTTAGCTAGTCAGCTTTATGTAATGTGTATAAAACTATGATTTAACATAGTGGGAAGTTCCATTTCTGTTCATTTAATTAACAGTGTCATCAAAATCTGTGCATTTTATTTAAATATAATACGCATATATTAGAGAGAGACAAGAATATGTTAAAGAAAGAAGTAATTGACTTTCTTGTGTATGTATGTTTTATGATACCCAAACAAAAGAAAATAAGTTTAGATTGTATGTTTTTCTATACGTTCAAACGTAAATGTACCGTAGTTACTGGTCACAAGACCTGATAAGTAACATTTTCGGAATTGATATGTGTAGGACTGTTAATAAATTAATTATTAATTAAAATATATAAGATTCTTTATGAATAAGATGTTTGTATTATTAGAATAAAATGTTAAAACTCTTTTATGTTCCTGTATTTTTTTTTCTTTCAGAAAATTGAGAACCTAAAAAATTCACATGTAGCTATAAAAAAGCGAAATCTAAACATCACATAAATTTTTTATGAGACTTCCGAATTTAATTGCTTATTAGCCTTTCTGTCAGTTGTGATTTTCACTTGATTTCAAGTGAAATGTCTATTTATTATGTTTATAATTTTTCAGAGTTCTCGATCTAGATGGTATTTTTTTTAAGAGTTCAATGAAATTTGTTTTATGTGCGAAAGAAATTAACGCTGTGGAAAAATGGGAGCAAACATATTGTAGGCTGTAGACGTGATATGGAAAAAGTTACTTAAAATAAATGTCCTTCGTAATCTATAAATATCATTTCATTATATATAAAGCCAATAAAAGACAGTTTGGGCAAATTTCGGAGTAATTGTCAGAAATTTGTAAATATTTGTACACTTTTCAGAATATATTTTATTTATCGACAATTCTGAGTTCAATTTATTTTTACCTTTAAAGCGAATGGCTGATCAAGATGAGTATGATATACACGAACATTTGCTTTATGCATAGAATATCAATGCAGATATATTTTTTGTCTAAATCTATAGAAAATACAAGTATGAATTTCCTCTATAACTAGGATTTTTATTTTTATTTTTTTAGTTAACATTTTTGATGTGATAAATATTTTTGCAAAACTTTCATTATACTTTAGGAAAGCAGATATATTCGAAAATTGCGAAATCATATATTCAAGTATTTTATATTTTAAATACAATTAAATTTACTAAAATTGCACAAACAAATAATTTTATTTAGTTTTACTATTGTTAATCAAACAAAACTAAAGACATTTCATCATTCTATTTATTTATACGACAAAAAAGATTGACAATGAAAGTCTTATTTATCGTTCCCAAATACTGATTTAAACAGGTAAACTGAGATACAAACTGTAAGGAAATAAAGTCGAGAATTGTAGATTTTTATTTAAAAAATTTATTTGTACAACAACTTTTTTATGATATCCTGCTAAACCTACTGCGGAAGAATCAAAAGCTTTTTAAAATTTAAATATTCTCTAGAAAATGCTGCTGTTTGCATCAATACACCTTAACTAATTATTTCCTGCTCGAGCACCCTCGTGATAATAATGTCAAAAGTTACACCTAATTAACCTACTGCCAATATTTGTTTAATGAGTTTATGTCGTCTGCTAAGGGATAAACCTATCCCAGTATAACTCGAATGCTGTTGATCTAATTAGCTTTTGTCTCTTGGCAAGAGATCTTTAGTGACACAAGATACGGCACCTATGTATTGAGTTAGTCAGTTTTCAAAACTTTCTTCTGTCGACGTTCCCAGTTTGATTCGTATTTTGAACAAAATTATTTGCATAAGATCAATAAACTACTTCATATTTTGGTATATTTTTATATGTATATTAAGTTTTTATTTGTTACGCAGTTCATATCATGACTACTACTTGCTACTAATTTTCAAGGAACCAAAAATATACCATACTAAATTTAGCCCGCAGGCCTATTTATTATTTGTTACAATATCAGCAATATGGAAAAAATACTTTGAGTTATAAAGTATCTTTCATGGGTTAAATGCAGTTATAGTGCAAATAATTATAAGTACTTAAGGGTTGTGAGTGGAATAAAATTGTATTAACATACTCCCTACATCACCGGATTTGATTTTCAAAGAGATTGTAACTTCGAAAGATTACATTATTTTCACTTCATTTTCCTTTACGCAGTATTGCAATGGGACTAAAGCAGGAATGCATTTTTCCACTGTCGAACGTATTTTATGCTACATAGCGCGTAATAAATTTTTGTCTCGGGAGTTTCTGAAATATATTTCATTCGTTATACAACTATATATCTCGAAGTTCTCCATAATCAAAAAAATAATTTCCCGTATAATTGTACAACATCGTATATCGTATAGAAAGTGTAATTTAAGGATTTATTTTGTTTTATGTAATTAAATATTTTATTTTAAAAGTTATTTAAAAGTATTTTTCTTTACCTAAATAGGTACAAAACTTTTCACTATGTTTTACTGGTAGGTATACACTTAATAAAAGGAACCCCTTAATAAATAAATCTAAAATTAACAGAACCAGAATTTACAATAACCTAAAATCGTGATCATTTTTAAGACTGCAAAGTTATATATTTTTTAATATTTCTTTAGTAAATTGATAGTTATGGGAATTTATTATCATAAAAAAGAAGTCAAGTTTTTTATTTTCCATTTCATATTAAGACGAAATAAATACAATTGAGATTAACTTTAACAGGTTTGTATATTATTCATATACTACATACAAATATTTTAAATATAATTAATTACAAATTAATGGGATCTCCAATTTATTTAATTTTAGCTTTAAACCAATACTTGTGAAAGATGATATTTAGTTGGTACGAAATTATTTATGCCAAAAGAAAAATTATTGTATTAAGTATTTCTTATAAGAAAAGAGGTTAATTGCTACAAATATAACAAATTTTGTTAATTTTTTCTAAATTTTAAATTAGAAAAAATAAACTAAAATAAAAACGGTGGGCTATTCTCTTTTATCATTCTCATATTAAGTTTTGTTATAGGAAAATATGAATTGTAATAATTAAAGATCTTGGAGAAATTTATTTTACTTCGGAAAATTATGATTAGTATGATATATAATAACTGTATAGCAATCTCTTTTATACATATCTTTACAAATAAATTGCCATAAATGAATATCGTCATCATAAACCTCATCAATGGTATATCTAATGGGAAGACTTTTGGAGATAATCTCCATAATAGCGACGTTGGATATGTTGACTATCGCAATATCTAGTTTCTCACTGGCCTGTGGCATTTTAACCAGGCGATTACAAAAACTATTTCATTCCGTTCCACGAGCCGGCGGGAATAGAACCCGGCACCATATGGAGCGTCGCAACGTTAAATGTCCTAAGCCTTGTGGGTATTGCAACACACCAAGGTGACGGCGACAAATGAACGTCGTTTTCCGAAATGTTACAGAACAGAAAGGAATTAAGCATACATGTACGTCTAAATTTAAAGAAAATATAAAGATATTTTGTTTCGAATAAGAGTAATCTGATGTTAATACAATCCCGTTGTTATTCACTTAAAATAAAAGAGTCAATAAAATGTATTAAAATAATCCTCTGAAGAACTCCAGGAAAACGATACGAACAAAATACTGGAAAGAATTCATAGTTAAGAGGTTCTTGTAAAATAAATGCAAACACTGTCGGTGTACAGACATGTCTTGCAGCGTTATTACTTGAAAAATGAAGTCTAAGATCGTACGTCACTGGCAAGCGGAACGGGCGCATCGTTTGTGATTCGTTATTAATGGAATTACTATTTTTATTTGATATTAACGTCATCATTATTAGGTACGACTAAATTTGAATTGAAATTGAACGTCATCAATATTGGGTACGACTAAAGAGGAACTAACTCCATTTTCTCTTAACGCCAACGAATGGAAAGCATGTGGAACCATAACATATTAAATGCACGTGGATCTATAATGTATTAAATTATACTATGAATAGTGTCGAAATTTTTAAGTACCACTTTACTAGTAACAGTGTCAAAATTTTGCTAGTAAAAGTGTCGAAATTACATTAATAATCGTAAAAGTAAAATTAAGGTTGTAACTACTATGAAAAGTTTGCAAAAGTAGTCCAAATTTAGTGAAAAATGTATATTAATGAAAACCTGTTTCTTTAAATTTGTTGACTTTTTTTTCTATTTCTAATAACTCCAATGTATATATTTTTTAGTTTTTTTTTCTAATTATGGCGTTATTTCTTAAGCACAATTTTTATATAATAAATTTTTTATGCGAAACAATTTTAAATCTGTATCATAGTATCATTGACATTTGAAATAGCAATTACTATAATTTATAAAACTGAAAAGTTCCGTAGCACCAAACAATATTTAAACTTATGCTCTCAAGTTTGTATTTCTCAAAAACATTGTAAAAACAGTTATTGCTGCCGCTGGTATCGGTATTTTTATCCCTCAGTCACATGTATAGTGTGCCAACGATAATATTATTTTTTTATAATTCTACTATTTCATTGTGTAACGATTCATAGATTCATAGATCACAGGTTCATAGATTGATTGAAGACACTTACTGTAAAAATTTCGTCTATTTAGTGTTTATAAACTACGAGTAAAATGGCTATGACATACAGATATTCAGACAGACAGATAGACAGCATAAAAATATAAGGATTCCGTTTTTGCCATTTGGCTACGGAACCCTCAAAAACATATTTAAAATACTGGAAAATTTACAGTAATATAATTTTAAATGTAAGTATTTAAGTATTTCTATAATAAAGAGGTCTAATAATTTTGTGGTTTAATTACGAATTAAACCACAAAATTATATTTTAATGGAACGTTTTTTGATTACAACGGAATAACTCACCGGATTAACTAACGGAATAACCAAAATTGTTTGGGAAAAGGTCGCCTTGAGTTAAGAAATATATTCTATATTTTTCGATAAGTGAATATTATATATTATGCTTTACCTTTGCAATAATATTTTCTGTAAATCATAATGCCAATTAATTTGTTGATCGAAATCAATTAAATGTGTATTCCCAGTAAACTAAGTTGGCTGGCAGCCAAGCGCTCAAAGCCTTTTTTTTAAGTCTTTTAAATCTTATTCGAGTATATTTTTAGGGAATAGGGTTAGGTCACTGAATTGCTGATATTTAACATATATTTTTGAAAAAATTATCGGATGAATTTTACAAACTCGCTCGCTTAAAATTTTGATATGTACAGAGAAACGTGACAGTTTTTAACATAGTTGTTTCAATACAATGTTTAAAGTTTCCACACAAGTTGTTTCAGCATAAATTCTATAGTTTCTAAGGAAAAAACCGAGCATGGTATCAGACCTTTTGTCATGCAAGAAATTTTTTTAAAATAATCGAAATTTTTATAAATATCTTTTTTTAAAACTGCGTCTTCTTAGCTTAGACCCTATAACGTATTCCAGTTCCTCACCACCTCTATATTTTTTAACCACGTAAGCTACATAATCAGAAAAAAATTAGAATAGCCCACAAAAAATTAAAAAGGAATAAAAAAAGAATAATGCAAAATTATTTCCATCATCTTGCTGTCGTCGATTCAAGATATGAAGGTAATCAAGATACTAGTCTTATATATGTAATTAGCTTAATATGATTGTTAAAATCTATCTTTGTAACTAATATACTGAAGGGAATAATTTACTTAGCATTATAAGTTCTGGGTTAGTAACTTACATCATATAAAAGTAGAAAAAATACCGACCGCTTCTAAGTTCTGATTATGCACTGTCAGGCACCACCGCCCTTGTGCATCTACGTTGAGCGTCCGATCCTCTTCTTTAATATACAAATTGTATGCGTCTGCAATCAACCGACTAGACGAGTTTTTTCTCGGCGCCTGCGGCGATACGCGACTTGAAACTTTCCAACGTTATCCTCATTGTGGCTACCGAGAACAAAGGAACCTTCTGAGCCGTCAGATTTGGGAGCCACTTTAGTCTTGTTTTTATGAAACCAAAGGAGTTTCTTTTCATTGTCTTGTATGTTCACAGGCTTTATATTAATCTCTCAACTCAGAGTGTTTCAGCATTCAAGCATATAAACAATAAATTAAATTTTACATACGTAATCTTTTGTCAGATTAATTGTTTACCTTTCAGTCCGCGGATATTTAGGTTAAGTATTCATGTCTATTTTATATTCCATCGCTCTTTAGCCGTAGCATAAATAGCTATAAATAAAATGCTGCTCAAAATCAACTAAAAAAATTTTGTTAGTTGACTTAGATTACGATTACGATGCTTGCGTGCAATAATTTTAAGCTGTATGTTAAAAAATCAATTTTAAATGTTTGTGGACACAGAGTATTCCTCCCTCTTCTTATTTCTGAAGCTGCTTAATAAAAAATTACAAAGAAAAAGGGTATTGCGGAAATCTGATAGGAAGGTTTCTGGAAAAATATAGCCATTATCCTAGATTTCATCATTTTTGTAATGTGCGCTGTATGCGAAACTCTCCCAGTGCGAGTTCTATTCTTGCTTGACACCTTATTTTTGTATAGTTATATTTTATACATCTGTGATAATATTTTACAACAGTAGTTTTGCATCGCTTCAGTATTAAAGTGCCTTATACATCATCCACATTACCTGACCAATAGAGATGGAGGAAGAGAAACTCCAACAGGAGAAAGTAAGGTAAACTTATTCTATTCTTCTCGTCATTCTTGTAGCGGTATCTCTAGCGTCTGTTCGTGCATGAATTGTGATGAGTAAACGCGTATATTTTTATTACCTCTTCGACAAAACGACATACGTGAATACAGAATTAAAATAATTTATTAGAATATAAATTTAACTGAGAGCAGAAATATAAAGGAGGCCAGAGCATTTTATATGTCGATGATATTATCATATTATGAAAATATTATTGCAAATATCGCAAAGGGTTAACTGCAGTTGAATATTTTATACAGGATGAACATTTTGTAAGAAATATATACATATAACTTAAGTTTAATTGCTCTCAGGGTTTCATATTATTTTCAAATTTACCTTCTAAAAATTACCCCTTTCGGTTCCAAAATCGTGATGTCAATCTTACGCTTGAAACCCAAATTAAATAAGAAAATTGGCTCCGATAAACATCCCGAGACTGTAACTTGAAAACAAATTATTGATTAATTTTCAATATATGCGCCGAGGTAATGAAGATTCGATAGCGTTTATGTTTAAAATATAATTATATTTCATCACGTGCTTACAGTTTAAAGTTTAATTTGAAAATGGATAATAAAGTTTGGACAACTGGCGGCTGGGGCGGCGGAGCCAAGTGAAGGCATGATGCGGCATACTAATGACGTCAATTGAAAAACTTGAATTAATAATCGATTTGTGGGCTTTTAAATTATATCTATCATTATAAATTGATATGGTTATTAATAATTTTGATGCATGCGGTTATATCATTGTTTGTTTCATTACAATTTTGAAACTTTCAAGATTTCGTCAGCAATGTACGAATTAAGTGATTTTAATTATGTTCTTGTTTTTAGTGCGAATTATGAAAATGTGTTTTAAAGTTAGTGTTTACTTATAATACTTACATTATTTTTTTTTATGTTGTGACTTTATATTAAATTTTGGAGATTCGTAGAAAATTTGAACTAACTGAAGGTTTTTCGGCAACGTTAAATAACTAAATACTATTACTAAGGTTGAAAAGAAAAAAATTGAAATGTTTCAGCCTTCGGAACGTATGGAAATTTACTGTAGTAATTGAATTATAAATTGAGACCTACATGTTCGGTGGATATATAATTTTATTGATTATTTAGGAATTTAATATTAATGATTCAGGAAGCAATTTCGCAACAGATTACAATCGGTATTTCAGTGTCTACCTGGTATTCTTAAACATACTGGTTGCTTCTAACTGATACAGGAGCTCCTCTTACTTAAATTTCTTTTTAAATGAATATTACGTAAGATCGGTTACGCTAGTTTTTGCTAACCAATGGATTGATTATATTATGATCACGAAATTTCGATGGCAATTATTCAGCCCTTTAACTAAATGTTTTGCGAATTTTCATTTGTGAATTACCATATGTACGCCCGTACAAGCGTTGAAAATATTTCTCAGGCAAGGTTTTCTTAGAATAATCTAATAATAAATATTCACGTTCATGTTTTTTTTCATAGTATTATTTATATATAATCTGTTATCTCTGCTGAGGTTTGCTTTGGAAAGTTTTTACAAGTATACCTATTGACTTCTTGTAAATAGATATTCTCATCATTTATTTGTATCGCTATACATATGATATATATGTATATATATATATATATATATATATATATATATATATATGTATGTATATATATATATATATAATGAAGAGAAAATATTAAAATTGTAGTAATTGTTGTTGTTATTGTCAAAGAGCGTGAGAAGTAACAATAAGAATATAAAATCAGTTTATTTGAATACATTGGTGGCCAAAAGTAAATCACGCGAATTTTATAAAGCAAGAAGCTAAGTTTCTGCTTTTTCTAGCGTTCAGCGCAGGTAAATTCTACCCAATTGGCACGAAATATTTTCATGTAGCTTATAGTAAGCACAAAATTATAACATTTTCTTGTAATCGGTGGGTAATAAGAAACCATGATTTAAGCGACGAAAGTGGAAATATGTCGGGGCATTTTTAAATTAAATTTCAAATCATGAAAACTAAATTTAGATAATGTATAAAAATATTAATGCATTATTTTGTAAATAATCACATATTACCTCTTTTAACTTGTTTTATATTAAAAAATCGACTCATCAAAAATTTTGTGTTAAAAAAGTTGCAACCATGTAAAACAATGTTTTGAAGAAATCTAAACGATAATGGAAATTACGAAATAGTTTCCGAATATATATATGTATATATATATATATATATATAAATATATATATATATATATATATGTATTAATTGTCATGACTGTTTTTTTCTCGAATATATTATGAAATAAACGACCTAACTACTTATAATATCATTATTGAATGAACCATAGATTTTTATCACAAAAAAACCGACAAAAAATCACAGTTCCCGTTTTGATTGAGAAAAGCTGGAATAGAGAATTCCAAAACATATAAATATAATCTTAAATTTATCATCTAAAATAAGACAATATTACAAAATTATCATGTAAAATTTGGTGTCATTGACAAATATTTATTTCATTGTAACTAACAAAATGTTGGTATTGCGGTTGTAAAAACGAAATGTAATCTGAATAAATTGTATTCTTAATTAAATATGTCTATAATCTGTATATCATATATCATTTTAAATATGGGCTGTTGTGGCAGAAATAAATGAGATAGGTTAATAAAAATTTGGCCATGTAAATAAAACGGGTAATATTAAATGATAATGCTCAATACGTAGTAAAATGGGAATCTTCTTGCATTAGAAGTATAAAACACAAATTAAATGACTTAAAATTTTTAATCAATAATCATATTTTATATATTATAGGTAAGATATAATTATTTTATTAATATTCCATTTTTATTAATATTCCAGCATATAAAATTTTGTTAAAAACTTACGAATTTAAAGTTGAAAGATATATTATAAACGTTAGTAACAGTATGATGTTATTTAGTATGAATGTTAATTTAGGGACAGTTATTTTGCCAAATAATTTTTGAAAAGATAGTAATATATCTTCGCTGTAAAATGTAAAGCTTCATTGACCCGCGTTTTTGCATTCGAGTGGTATATATATAGAAAAAGATAAGATAAGAATAGAACCAGGTAAAACGTCATGTTCGTGGAAGAAGGAAGCGAAATTGAAGCATATTATTTTCATTGCATAAAATAAATGGTTATTATATTAAGAATGACTTAACTAATCTAATAATTTATTTGTCCATTCATGATCAATTTATATATTCAGTAACGTCAATATATTTCCATACTTAAATGTAAAATCGATAATATTACGATGATAAAAGACTTCATCCGTTTCATTTCTATAATATTATATAAAATGAAATACAAATTAAAGGAAACGCGTCATCCGAAATATAAAATTTTGAAATAAACGAAGTCTCTATTTTTTCTTTTATTTAGTCAAATGTATCACAGCAGTGCAAAACAAAAGGACTTCTTTTAAACACGTATTATTAAATTAGTAGTACTACTGTACTAATTAACTAATTACATTCCCTTTCTTTATTATAAACTAGCTGACCCAGCGAACTTCATATCACCTCAGAATTAACAAATGTTGTGTTAACTTATTAGCAAAATTAAATTCAGTTTTTAAAAAATGAAGACTATTTTAATTAAATTAAAATAACATTAAAACTTCGACTTTGTAGCCATCACTTGGTATGCAATCCAACGCAACAACACGAATGAACAACCGAACCAATGTATGATCTTCATAAGTAGTTGCTGCAAATCAAGTCTCTTTTTATTACCGATTCGATTTTTTGACACCGATCAAGTTGTTTGTCCATGCTGCCCATGAAGTAAATTTATATGAATTTATGCTGTGCACCTCCGAGCAGTTGCAATAATCCAATTCGATTGTGAATTGGGCTTTGGATTTATAAAGTCGAAGGCGAAGTTAGATTTATTAAATTATGATCAAAAGAAAATAAACGTTTATTCTCCTTAGCAGTTGCAATAATCCAATTCGTTTGTGAATTTGGTCTTGGATTTATAAAGTCGAAGGCGAAGTTAGATTTATTAAATTATGATCACCAAAAGAAAATAAACGATTATTCTCCTTATCAGTTGCAATAATCCAATTCGATTGTGAATTTGGCCTTGGATTTATAAAGTCGAAGGCGAAGTTGGATTTATTAAATTATGATCACCAAAAGAAAATAAACGTTTATATACCTTGAATGTCAGACTGAATCCGCGTTCTTCGATACTATCTGCTTCAAAGGAAGTCTTTGGAAACACCCCTTGTATCTTTGAACGTTCGAAAGAAAATGTCGTGATTCTGGTATTTCGGTACGAAGTAATGAATGTAATGACTCAGGTGGCAGAAGCAAGAATGGCAATTTCATCTTGCCACTGAGAGAGCACAATTCAGGCGTTTCTCCAGCGAACTAATTCAATGCACCGCAATGGTCGCAAACAATATCCATTTGGCCAATTCGAGCGAAAGGATGCGAGCTGTAGTCAATTATGCAATCGTATTGAAATTCTACTCGATTCAAATCAATGCTTGAACCATTTCTTCTTGCGCGTGAACGAAGTCGGGCCATAATTACACGGCGCTCTTCCCTTGCAATTTCTTGTTCATCTGCAGTGGATTGATTCGCAATATTCCTAACTCGAATCGCATTACGGCTTCGTTGTGAAAGATTAGACTCTCAGCATTATAAATAACACTTTAACATTAACACAAAAAAATTAATCACGTAAATTACATAATGAAGCAATTATCGATGCCCGCACAATCACAAATGTCATAACCTCACAAAGCAACATCTTCATATTATGAACTCAACTATTGAAATGAACTCAACTATTGACTTAACTCAACTATTTGAAATCACCCTTCGCTAATGAATTTCAGAAAAAAATCGTTTAAAGAGATTTAATTTAATCGAATTCATTTGAAATAACGGTCTAAAACTGAATAAGAATGATTAAAAACCAATTATCATTTTCATTCGTGTCTGTCATTTATGACATACTTTTTCCTTTTTTTTCTGTCATTTATCATATATTACGTTTTATACACTATTAAAATATTTGTGATTTTTTTATTTTTCCAATGCGCGAGGAAATTTCTGGAAGCCGAGATAAAAAAATATTCAGTAAATATATAATAATCGTACAAATGTTTAATGAAAAAAAATATCATTCAATCCGTTCTCGATATATCAACAAACAAGCGGTTTTCCCATACAAAATGTATGGGAAAATGAATTTTCTTCATAAATATTTTTTTCGTGAATTTTTCCAGTGTTTTAATTCTATTCCCGACGAAGACAAATCCAAAAACACAAAAATAAAAAAAAATTGATCCAGCCGTTCTCGAGTTATAAACGGTGTAACTAACACGACTTTGTTTTATATGTATAGATAGTTTCAATTCAACAATCTTCTTTAAAGAAAGAATACATATGAAATGATAATGGATATTGGTAGTAAATTGATAATGGATATTGGTTTTTTTTGTTTGAAACGAAAATTTATAAACTAACCCAATTGAGTCGTAGGCTTTTTGGTAAAACTTTGAAGTTTAAGTTGTTTTCAACTCTTTACATAAGGTCACTCTCGACTCTGTACTTTGCTTTCGAAGTGAAAATAAGAAAAATCCAAAATAGCAACTTTTGGATTTACTTTAGATCACAGTCGCAAATTTTTTCGTATTTAATAAACTTTTCTGGAGGCAATTCTATCGTCCGTAGATGCTTATACTAAATACTCAAACCGAGCTTTTTAAATTAATGTCGAAAGTTTGTGGAGTGAGTGTAACTTGCGGTGTTATTTCCAGAGGCGGCGTTGCACTTGAGCGGAATATAATTGATTAATCTGCGTAAGCTATATTTTCAGAGTGTAATATATTTTTATCCGTATTTGAGTAGATCTCGTATGAATATTTTTTAATATTTAACTTATTTTTCTATTTAAGGCGATTGGGGTAAAATAATATTATAACTTGAATGTATTTTATATATTATTATGAAAATAAATATTAATAATTAAAATATGAAAATGGTGTTTCTGAATAGTTTACGTTAATACTAACTTATATATTATGGTAATCAATTTATTACAAAAATTTTGAAATTAATAATTATTTTTAAAATCAATATACCTTTCCCGCGACATTAGATCACAATTAGCTTATTTTTATAATTAGAAAAACATAGATAGCATATTCCCAATATCCATGATGCAAATGATCATAAACTGCCCTATCCAATTGGGTATTCGGCCTGGCTTCGCTACAACTCGGCACTATTCATGAATGGCATTGAGTTGTAGCGATGCAATCTTATGTTACATTACTGTTAAGAAAGCATATTATTTGAATTAGTGCTGAATAGTGATGACGGTTTCCAATATGCTGAGTATTGTTAATTTTTATTTACTTATCAAAAAATGCCTTACTTAGAGGTTGCCCCAAAAAATGCATATTTTTGAGCAACAAAAGTAAAATATAAAAAATAATTATTAAAACAGAAAAAAATGCACATGACTGAAACATAAAACTAACTAATTATTAATCATGAACTATTAAGGAATTCCATAACTGTATTCCTCAAGGGATCAAAAAGGGGAAAATATATAGATTGATCTCCTCTCGCAATAGTAATGTAAGTGCTTGAAACACAAGTGAGCATTACAGCATTTTCATATACACTCTAGGCCAACGAAATAAACTGTTGCGTAATACTCAGGAAAATAAAACATTACCAAACATACTACTGACATTTATTAATATAATTATTTAATAACTTAAAAAAAGGTATGGTCCAAAATAATTCGCGCTGAAGTTAAAGAACAATTCCTGCCGAATTGTTGCGAGCCATAAACACTATTATATATATTAGACACTACACTATTATATATATAGATATCGGTCATAAGATATTGGTCATAATTTTATATATTGGTATTAAATAAAAGTTACCAAATATATTATTTTTCATAAAAATATTTCTTTTTTATTGCGTAAAATAACAAATACATATAGTATTTGTTATTTAACTTATTAACACAAATTACAAGAATCTAATTATAGTTTTCTCCCGCTTCAAAAGCAAAGAAACAAAACCCATATAATATCATTCTCTAGAACGTCAGTCTGCCAGTCAAAGACGTTTTTCTCAAAGAAACTTGGTCGTAGAGACTGCAAGTTTGGCATTAGGTCAAAGTTTCTCACATTATTCTCAATAGTTAACTCACAAAAGATTTAGATGGAAACTTTTAAGGAGGAAAACAATATGATTTCCTTTTCAATTTTACGTATCTATTTAGTATAGTATATTTTTTAATTTTTTTTTAAGGATACAAAAAGTATATTTTTTTATCTTTATATGTGATATAATTCAAACGATGTTTCTGAAAAGTCTGCAAGAAACATTTTTTCCCTTCCATCTCCAAAATTACTAAAATTGAAACTTTAAAAAACTGTGTTACTTGAAGTTTACCGGATGACTATAATGACGGTTTTAAATTTTATAGCTTATGAAAAATTAACAATATTTTTTCGTTTGTGAAAAACATACTAAGAAAGACACTTTTAAAATTTTCTCATTTTAAATAATGTGAAACATCCTAATGCTAGTTCCATTCGTAGTTAAAAGGTATTTTGCTAAATTTATGTTACAAATTACGTGATAACTTACAATATGATGCGAAATATTTTTTTTCATTATTTGCATTTATGTAGGTTGTTTGGAAATAGATCACATATACTTAGCGCAAGTATAATTTTTCATACACGAAAAAATATATTAATAAAATGAAGCAAACTAACTGAAGACCTAAGAAATATAATATTGAAATATTAGTTAGTTTGTTTAACCAAGTTTTAATAAATTCAATAAAAAAAACATTTCTAAATATAATTATTCAGAGTGAAATTTCATGTGTGACACATATAGATTCCGGTCAAATAAATAAGTTCGAAAATAAATTAATTCCCAAATATTGAATTGGCCAATGTACGGTAGGTGAAGTTTTGTCATTGATTTCCGAAAAATATTATTCAATTTAGTATTGAAATTATTACAATTACGATGTCCTGTTTTATTGTTTGATATTAATTCTATTGGAGTACGATCTTGTAGGCTTAATTATGGTTTACTGAAATGTAATCCGTTTCCGTTGTTGTAGAATTACTTTGTTTTTCGTATATTCCGAACGTACTCTTTAACGAATGTAATTTGTTATTTTTATGTGAAATTAAAAAAAAAATTGTTACCAACAAATTTATTGCAAAGTTAAATTGTTATCCGAAAAGAATTCTAATAACTATGTAATTATCGTAAAAATAGAAATGCTATAGAAATAATGTAAATATTTAATTTGTAAAAACCATTAAATAAGTTTATTATTTATATTAAATCATTAAATAACTTTTTTATCATATTTAAATAATTTTACAAACAATGAAGTAAATGCTTTTAAAAATCCTTCTGTTTTGTAATCTAAATGTCTATTTGTTAATATAAATGATTTGTCCACCGTTTCTTAGAACAGAAAATATTTTTTACCTACCAAATAAAATATTATCTTGGCAAAACATTAATATCATTTTTTATTTACTCACTTTATTCATGTATTTACAATTACTATAATTAATGTATACATATTTGGTTTATTAAGAATATCAAAGGATGAACATCGGATTTGGAGACGTTTTGATAAAATTGCCTTTAGTTAATTAAAGCACATGCTTTAGTATTTGTTTTAAGTTATACTACAAAATCCAACTGTAAATTAATAATAAATATTTAAATAATTATACGTATGATTAATTATTATTATACAAGTTATGTGACACCATTATGGCGGTAACGATACATGTACACATTTTCGTTTTCACCTATTTTTAAACAGCAGGGGTATGAATTCTTATTAATAATTTCTATATTTGTTAGCTTTGGCATCTTATAGGAGGCACTTTTAAACACCTCATAAACTTTCAAAACACCCTTGTTTGCAAGAGTCATTTAAATTTTACATAAATTCTTATTAAATTCCCAGAAGCTTTAATTGATGTAATGAGTAATTGTTATAATTACGTAACAAATAACAGTGACTAATTTTTGGTATTTAAATTGTAAAAATAGATACGAAAAAATTACATGCATATGTACGTCAAAGTTATGGAAATATTATGTTCAATCGGATAACAAAATCCATATAAATAGTGTCACCTTCGCAATGATTTCATGTTACGAATTGTTAATTAAGGATAGTATTGCAAAATTTGCTATTACCTAACAAAACCATTTCATGCATAAATATTTTTATTGCATAGTTCAAACCACTTTAAAATGGTCAAACATCAAATTACATTCACATTAATCAGATAAATTATTTATTTATTTCAATAAAAACAAACAATACTTAAGAGATCTATGTTTTAAATGTCGCTTGTGTATCTAGTAACGTAAAAGTTCATTGAGAAATATGAGCTCGAATAATTATTTATTTAAGTATATCCCTTGGTATATAGGGAACATAGGTCAAGTTTTAATATTACCTTATACATCTATTATAACACTTTTTGGATACGCGACTTATTACAACTTAAACAGCTTTTCGTAACATATTCCTTTGATTAGCCGAATGATTTTGATTAGTAGATAAAACGATTAAAATTTTTCCGATGTCCATATGTCAATCGTGTTATTCAGAATTAAAATAAAAAAAGATCATTGGGGCCTGTGCTTTATTATCGACTACCTCGCGAGCCTCGAGTTTTGAAAATAGAAGTAATTATAAAGCATGATTACGTACGGATAAAGAATTCCCCTTTTAAACCTTTTCCCGATACAGGCATAAACCAACAATTTCTGTAATTCGTTAACATAATACCACAGATAAAAATGAATAATGACAAAATATTATTTAAACGCGGACGCAACGCCCCAGACAAAAAATAAATAATAAAATCAATCTAGTTTCTTTGAATCAAACAATCGCTGATGACGATATTTTTCTTATGGAAAAACTGACGAATACCTTTCTTAGTCAACTAGCAACTAATCTAAAACGCGCCCAATTAAACCTAAAAAGTAGCCATATTAGCCTAAACAATTCAATTTAAAAAATATTGGTTTGAGATTCTTTACAGATCTTTGATTTTCGACTATGTTTTGGGTGAAGTTGAAATGCCAGGTTCATCAGTTTAAATTTCGTCTCTAAACGTGAACAAATTACTAAGGATTATGTTTTACATTCGTCCACTGTATACAAAATTTTTCAAATATGGTCATTTAAAAAAAAGGCTACAATAATAAATTGTCTTCAATGAAATAAACGAAGGAATTGTACGTTTGCGACTTAACTTCTCGTAATAACTAAATTAAATCTATTTAAATAATAAATAACTTTCAGACCGGATGTAAAATGATATTAATTAGAATCATAACTCCCGCAGTTAACGAAATTAGTATGGTGATACTTTGTTATAAGTACAATATTTTAAACCGAAATAATTCTTAATATATACATATAATAAAATTTTAACAGAGTGAATTGTGTACATAAAAATAATTTTAAAAAAAGTGACTGATTTTGCGTATAGAATGATAGTAGAAACCGGGAAACTTGTTCTTAAAATTTTTATTTGTTTGTCTGTCTTAATTTGTTTTTCAAGCACGTAAAATTTACTGCATTGATTATTTCGATGAAATTTGGTATGAAAATAGTTTGTGCACTCGGGCAACATTTAGAATATTCCTTATCTGGATATTAGTGATATAAAAAAGCACCTGACTTGGCGAATGTTATGACATCGATACTGCGAACGCTATTTATTAGCTTTTTAGTAAACTCAATGCCCATAGTTTTATTATGTTCTGAGAAGAAAACACACAACAAAATTCCTAATAACTTTTTTATACTGAATTCCACGCAAAGAAAGTCGCGTTGGTATAACTTGTATTGAATAAAATCGAATGCATAGTAGATTTGCAAAGTTCAAAATTTACGTACTAAATAGTGAATATGAGCCCACTTAAGAAATGATTTGTGTTCCTAAATGAAAGTAATCGCAATAAATAAATACATATATGTTTATAAATGCTAAAATATAAGTAAATTTTTATTTATATTCATACATGTATTTTAATCAGCCATGCGAAAGTTTTGCATTTTCAGAGAATCAATGAACTATTATTTTGCTAAGCCTCCCATATTACTTGACCCAGCTGTTAATTTGGGAACATTAAAGAGAATCCATACTCTCCCTTCTAACCACGAATTCACATTTAATATTACCTGTGATTCGAAAGTTAAAATCAATCTTCTGGCGATAAAAACCAATTCTATAAGATGCGATGTCCTAAATGTTAAAGCCCTTAAGCTTATCTTATATATTATAACCCCTGTTATTACTGACATATTTAACACATCTCTGACAACGCTACTTTCCCTTCTAAATGGAAGAAAGCGTATATCCCATACCAAAAACATTGTTGCTTGTGAATCCTAAAGAATTTCGAACCATTTTCACACTACCACTTTTTTCTAAACTCTTTGAGCGCATTGCGCACCAATTTGTTCGATATCTGACCGTTTGCAAATATTTAAATTCACTTCAATCTAGTTTCAAAACTGGTCATAGTACCGCAACAGCAGTTCAGCTTTGAATATTAATTTTTAACCTACGTGTTTAAAATGTAACATTTATATGTTAATGGATTTAAGTGATTAATATTGTGTGGTAACGATTGCATTCGTAATTGAACTAGGTTTTATAATTAAACACTTTTTCGATTAAAACAAAACCGATTTAATAAGTCGAATCGTGAATTACATCAATACAAAATTTAGTAAATATTTGCCTAGTGGTTGAGGTGTAATTAAATAAATAATGAGGTGTAATGATAATGAGATGGCCAAAAGATAAAGATGTGTTCTTTTATTAATATCAATATTACGCGTGTGCGATGTAACAAGTCCCAACCTATATATTACTCCGTCTGCAGAGCTAAATGCATTTCAAATTTGGTAGTGTGTAATTTGTAGTCGTTGCTTGATTTGATGTTATTAAATACCAAATAACCAAAAACGTCAACTGGTTTACCCGAGTACACTTGCACCCTTGCATAGCTTCATATTAAGAGCTGATTTGTAAACATAAAGAATAATTAATTAATTCAGTGTGAGGAATTTTTAAGTTGAGATGAACTAACTTGTATCTGCAAAAAACTAGTTTAGGGTAAATACAGCTATGAATCTCTCACGTCAATAATACATTACAAGTTCTTAAAACAAAATTATAGTGTTCAGACTTTTCAGGAAAATGAATTCATAATTTAAAACAAACATTATTAAAATGCTCAAAATAATAAGTGGTGCATATCATATGTACATATCGTTTATTAAACAAGTTGTTAATTTTGTTACGCACACAGAAAATGTTTAACACAGAAGCAAACAATGTTGTGTGCTTTATTCTTATATTTATAATATGTTATTGGCATAAATAAATATTCTTCTGTAGGAAACATTTCAACATATCTAATAAGTAGCCGTAAATACTTTACAACCTTTTTCTAATTGACAAAAATAGTCAAAGATTAAGTCTTAATTCTCATATTTAATGCATATTTGAAGTCATCTTCTTAGGGTCTAATATAAAAATTATAAGATTACTCTGGATCTGATGAATGGTGATCAAGCAATGCAAATTGTAAAATCATTTATGAATTTAAAAATTGAGGATATTTTTCTAAATTCAATTAAAATTTTGTTTGGAAAACGCTAAATTATTTAATTATTTCCTTTACATTAAATACTTTGAAAAATGTATAATTAAACTCTAAAGAACATGTTTACAAATGCAAATTACTTTCACAATTAAACAGATTTTATGCTACCACGAAAAATTTATGTTATGAAGATATATCAACGATCTAATAATGTATTGTATAAATCCTCATAATAATACACAATGAAATTCTAATATACAATGAAATTCTTTAGTCAATAATTAAAACCCCGTGCGAAGAAATGGTGTATATATACGGTGGAGTTGCTACTGGAAGGCTTTAAAATATGTTTTATTAGTCATCAGACTTTTTTCTAGACATTATTTTTTATGTTAGTTATGTGGCAGTCATTAAAAACATATGTAAGCACGTAGTTAGAAAAAATTTCGATTTATAATTTAATCATAAAACTAGTTGCAGATTTGGATTCAAAATTTTCATTAGAAATGATGTAATACTAACAAAAATTTCAGTTTTAAAAATACACTTTTAGGGGAGGATATAACGGAGAGATCAAGAAAGGAACGATAATTTACCTGGTGGAAGATAGCAAAGGATGGAAGAGAAGCTGTACACTTCTCATACTACTTTCATATAGAGAGGGGTTGATGTCATCCATAACCACTATATGGGTGTATAATGATAAATTACTGTCAATAATATTCTCAAAATCATCAAAACACGAAGACCGAAGACGATATCACGGAGCGATTACACAACTCCTAAGAGTAATTTCATTTCAGAGAAATGAAATTACTCTTATAAAAAGGGGAAGGGGAAGGGGAAGGGGAAGGGGAAGGGGAAGGGGAAGGGGAAGGGGAAGGGGAAGGGGAAGGGGAAGGGAAGGGGGGAAGGGGAAGGGGAAGGGGAAGGGGAAGGGGAAGGGGAAGGGGAAGGGGAAGGGAAGGGGAAGGGGAAGGGGAAGGGGAAGGGGAAGGGGAAGGGGAAGGGGAAGGGGAAGGGGAAGGGAAGGGGAAGGGGAAGGGGAAGGGGAAGGGGAAGGGAAGGGGAAGGGGAAGGGGAAGGGGAAGGGGAAGGGGAAGGGGAAGGGGAAGGGGAAGGGGAAGGGGAAGGGGAAGGGGAAGGGGAAGGGGAAGGGAAGGGGAAGGGGAAGGGGAAGGGGAAGGGGAAGGGGAAGGGGAAGGGGAAGGGGAAGGGGAAGGGGAAGGGGAAGGGGAAGGGGAAGGGGAAGGGGAAGGGGAAGGGGAAGGGGAAGGGGGAAGGGGAAGGGAAGGGGAAGGGGAAGGGGAAGGGGAAGGGGAAGGGGAAGGGGAAGGGGAAGGGAAGGGGAAGGGGAAGGGGAAGGGGAAGGGGAAGGGGAAGGGGAAGGGGAAGGGGAAGGGGAAGGGGAAGGGGAAGGGGAAGGGGAAGGGGAAGGGGAAGGGGAAGGGGAAGGGGAAGGGGAAGGGGAAGGGGAAGGGGAAGGGGAAGGGGAAGGGGAAGGGGAAGGGGAAGGGGAAGGGGAAGGGGAAGGGGAAGGGGAAGGGGAAGGGGAAGGGGAAGGGGAAGGGGAAGGGGAAGGGGAAGGGGAAGGGGAAGGGGAAGGGGAAGGGGAAGGGGAAGGGGAAAAGGGGAAGGGGAAGGGGAAGGGGAAGGGGAAGGGGAAGGGGAAGGGGAAGGGGAAGGGGAAGGGGAAGGGGAAGGGGAAGGGGGGGAAGGGGAAGGGGAAGGGGAAGGGGAAGGGGAAGGGGAAGGGGAAGGAGGGGAAGGGGAAGGGGAAGGGGAAGGGGAAGGGGAAGGGGAAGGGGAAGGGGAAGGGGAAGGGGAAGGGGAAGGGGAAGGGGAAGGGGAAGGGGGAAGGGGCGTACTTTAAGTGCAACAAATACGGCAATTTATTTTACACAAGTCCCTCTATGGATTTTTATTCGTGTAGGTACTTATGTCAGCTCGAGGATATATATATATATATATATATATATATATATATATATATATATATATATATATATATAAAGAGCGCGGCACAGTCTTCAAAGTCATTTACACTTTGAATATTGACAACCCAATCAAATATAAATGACTTCGTTACGACTTGCTTTGCGAATTTTAATTCTGTCATTCTGCAGCAGACGCCACAAGCATATGAGAAAGTAGCACCCGGTGTTTTAGCGAAGTTATACTATTATAATTTGAGGGACTATACGTTGAGGGACTAAACGATATCTGGTCTTATTAACTGAAAAAGACTCCAGACTTTCAACGCGGACTTTGTCTACACAACTTGAATTCTCTCACGATAGGTAGAAAAATATTTATTTTATTTATTTATTTATAATCTTTTATGTACAGTACGTATAGCGGACTTATTGCTACATGAGCAATCTCTTCCAGCCAATTATTTGTACGGGTTAAATAACATGTACAATGTAGTGTACGATGTAATCATATTTTAAAATTATTACTAGTTATACTACTAGGAAATACTTATTAGTAGTATAAATAGCAATAGTGTACTGCCGCAATAGTGCGTTACAGTCAGTTACAAAATTCAAGAAGTCAACCCCATCGGAAACTTATTTAAAAAGCCAACAATATTTTCTTTAGCACGATTTTATAATAACGCTAAAGAAAATATTGTTGTGCTAACCTGCACATTGAAAGATTTTTTTTAATAAAAATATGGCTTTTTATCTTATTTTAGCTGGAACCTGACATAAATTTTAACTATTAATATTGTTTTTAAATTCGATAAGTTACTGGCGGGAATGGAAATTATTTCATTGACATCCATATATGCAAAAATTATGTATGGATCTTAATGTTTTCTTCTGTTTCATTCCATATGTATTATTAGATAGTTACTTATTCCATATATTTAGGTTACATTTTGATTTCTTTTTAAAGTTCCGTTTACTATTAAACTGGCATTCTCTCAAATATATAGACTAATGAAATAGCAATTTCATAAAACATGACTAAATGGGAGTAAGAGGTAATTATTTACTATTTTACTTCGCTAATTTGTTAGATAATAACTTAAAAAATAGCTTAAAAGCGTCGAATAATAACGATTTCAGACTTTTTGCGTATTTATTCTAATAAAAGAAAAATAGTATTATATAATAAAGAGTATAATAATTTTTATAACCGCATTACTGGATATCCAGTAAAATTAAGGAAAATCATTAATAATTATAGTTACAAATGTTAAGTTATCAATAAGTTACAATAAATTATTTTCATATTCTCCTTAACAGTGTTAACATTTTGACAAAGCGGCTAAAATTATAAGTGGCCTTATACTGTAGATATTTTTTTGTTGAACATATATAATGTTCGTATCTACATAAATTATATGTAGTGCCTATATAAATTATTAGTACCTACAAAAAATAAATTTAAATGAAATATAACTTGAGAATTCACAACCAGAATTTCATTCCTTCATTCCAACTACGACTCGTACATCATGAAAATGAAAGCTTATTTAATGAGTGAAATATTCAGATCTGTATAAAAATTATCACTCTTACAATATTTTATACATACATATAAATACCCAAATTTGCAACGTCTATAATCAATCTCCCTTAACTAATTGTACCCGCTCGAGTGCGGCGCGGCGCCGCCCGTGACAATAATGCCACAAGTTACACTCACTTCTCCAACTTACAACATTCACAAAAGAAGTTCGCGTTGAGAATTTAGCGCGAGTTTCTGCGAGTGATAAAATTAGCTTCTGCCTGCCAACAAAAGTTTACTAAACACACAAGACAGCGGCTGTAAGCTTAGCTTGCTGCCGAAACTTGTTATGTTTACTTCGATCGTAGATATATTTGCATTGTAAAGAAAGGCACTGACTTATTAGTACCGTTGTTAATAGCCAGTGTCTATATAATAATTGTATACAACCGTTTCCAATTTATCAATTGTTTATGAGAGGAATATTTGGAGACGTAAATATAATGTAAAAAATTTATTAAGGTCGAACAACTTTCTGATATTCATAAAGTCATAAATATGCGTTTATTTTTTTTTCCAATATGTATTTATTATTAATCACATTAATATTAGTCTTGAAAAGCTATCACCATTCTTACTATGTTGTTAGTTCTCCGTTAAAGAAGCTTGTCGTGCTATCTATGTGTGGCATAGTTGTTCACGGATATTTTTTCCTGTTGTAATTTAATTATTAATATTTAAAAAATAAAATATTGCAATATGCTTTGTATATATGATGGAATAGTAAATAATTCTTCCATATATTGGGTTCTTCTTCTATTGAGGAAATGCTACTAGAATATGGTGGTAAGTAGCATATTAGAGTAGCAGTGACAACTTTAATATCATGCTTCGCTGAATGAACTTTTTCATACGTTTCTTGCCTTTTATTGTAAATGCTTATTACGCACCACGCTTTCACTCGCGTGAAATTCGGAATAGGACATTTTTTTGTTCCTTATATTGCTCTTAGCTATAAACTATTTCCCCATCAAATTTCTTTAAAATTCACCTAGTAGATTTTACGTGATTGACGCATAAAATTACAATAAGAAGACATACAAAAATTGTAAAAAAGTTTTCAAGTTTTCATAAGCATTCTTTACGCTAAATCCATCACTTACATAAAATATTTTCCTTACGTGCAGAATTTACTCTGTTACAATTTTATTATATGTACATTATATACGTATAAATGACTTTGTAAATGTACATGTACATATTTAATGAACATTATATTTAACACATAATTATACATACATACACACACACACAAACACACACACACACACATATATATATATATATATATATATATATATATATATATATATATATATATATATGTTAAAATATGATGTACATTGCGATTTTCATTCGTACTCGTTTTTTTGATATTTTACGTTTCTACACAGGAGAAACAGTGGATCTAATTAATATTAACAAATTTTCCATTACGTAAATATTAATATATTTTTTCACTATGTATATTTTTCAAAAGGCTGAGAAAGAAAATTATTATGTTAGTTTATTCACCAGTTGATTTTTACTTTACTATTTTTTGATTTGTAAATATCTTTACGCTGAAAGTTTATGTCAACCATACCCCATATGACTACGGAAAAAAAAACCCACCCCTCTTCTAGAAATTAGATTTTCCATAATTTGAAATATGTTGTTTGATTTGAAGTCTGTGACTGATTTAGTGTAAGAATTAAATATCCTCATGGGACGTACGGATAGACCGAAAAGTGGACGGACTGCATGGTGAAAATAATAAAACATTCAGTTCCTTCAAGTACGAAAGCCCAAAAAAGAAAAATACACCAAAACAGAAGACTTGTTTACGCACATAAAGTTACAAAAACTGACGTGAAAAAAGGAAATTGTTTCTAAAAAAGTTAGCTGTCCCCACAATAGTCTCAGATATAAGTAATAGCTAGAGTTAAAATATTTATTAATAACTGATTTAGAAGATAGTTACGACAGATTTACGTTTGATTAGAGAATTATATTATCCCGGATTCGTAGATATTTATGTGCAGAGAGGTGTTGATCAAAGTTTCAGACGTAAATGCTAATATCAGTATAACAGCAAATTTGAAGAAAATTAACAAGTCGAAGCCTAACCCGCCATTTCTTTAGTCAGAAAGATACTTAGCGTTTCCCAGATAACTAACATTTTTACTCAACAATTACGATTTAAAATTGTTTAAAATTTAACTTTTTTTATGTGAAATACATTTACACACGGACGTGAAAATTTGCTTCATTTTCAAATTTCCATTAATTTGAAAGTATCAGTAAGTATTGTAAAAACTTCATTTAAAATCATGTCAACTTATTCTTAACGTTTTTTAGTAGTCTGAAAGATACTGTACGTCGTTTAAAATAATTTTCAATGAATTTTGTGTATCGGCTCATATATTTATTCGGATATTCAATAAAAATTGCATTATACCTTATCTAATTGATATAATTTTAATTAGTACAATTTAGGTTAGGCCCGCGAGTATATATTTAATATATTTTTTATAAGAAAATAAGTGTTATCTTATCAAAAATGAAACAAAAACATAATATATATATGCGGAGGAACCGCACTATAATAGGTTTGTATAAAATTTTGTAAATTAAGATAACAATAAGGATAATAAATTAAAATAAATATAAAAACATGCCCCCATGTCGTCACTGATATAGTTACAGATTTCCTAACAGAAATACTCTCTGAATTAAAATATAAACATATGAATTGCAAGTAAATTTTAATCCCGCTTCCGTTCATCACTATTTCGTACCAGAAATTGCTATCTGTATTTCTTTCCCACAATCGTATATTCAGTCAACGCGGATATGCAATGTTTGAGGGAAGTTTGATTTGCACGAACCTTCATTAGAAAATATACGCAAATAAATTGATGAGCAGCAAATATACAAAGAAATTAACTATTTGAACCGCGGTTACTATTTGTTTTGGTATACTTTCTATTTCGTAGGATTTATAACAATAGAGTAATTGAATGTTTTCAACATTTATAAAGAAATATATGTGTAATACCTATGATGATAAATATTAATCAATACTTACAACTATTTAGAAAAAAGGATTTCATTAGATATAGGCAGAATGCAGTATACAAATAAATAGATTTTAATATAGGATTAAAAATATATAGGGATATTTTTACAAAATTTTTATCAAATTATTGTCTAACATATTTTTCAATAAAATTGTCTAATTTTTAATTTTGCACATTTGGAAAATCTTTTTATGGTATGGATAAATTCTTATGGGTAAATATTATACTTTTAGAGTAAAAAAATATTCAGATAAACATTTTGAAAATTAAATAAATTGGATATTTTTCATAGTAATTTGAACACGGTTTGAAACGGCTCAGTTAAGGGTTGCATTTGTGAAAATATTTTTGAAATATGAACGCAGTACTGATATGTCATAAATTTACATTATATACTGAAAAATCAAGAGATTCCCTTGTTAAAGTATATAATTTCTTTTATTATCTATAGTTCCTTATATTACTTACACAAGTTGTATTTATCATCTCTGGGATACACATCTGTGTATCCCAGAGATGATGCAAACCATGATAAAAATGAAGAAACATGAATTAAAATATAGATTATCACTTTCGATTTAAATAAAAAAGAAAGGGAAAAAGAATTTGGGTATCATTTTGAAATTTTCCTTTGAATGACTCATTATTACAAGACTGTGAAAAACAGCGTTATTTTATAGAATTATAATCCAATAAAACTATACTTATTTATGGCTGCCCTAAATAATTTTTTAATAATATTTTTATGGGCAACTTCCTGGACGCAGTTTGAAAGTTTATACTTAATCCTACAATATTGAAAAAATTCAAAATTGGATATCTCGTAAAAGGTTTATTTTATGACAAAAATTATTAGGATATTTTTCGTATAGTATTAAGTTTTAGATATTTTCCTACAAATAACCATTGTCGTAAAATTATTATATTAACGAGTCAGGAGCTAATAAAAAAATTTAAGTTTACAACAATTACTTTTCTCACAGTCTTTTGCAAATTACTGATCAAACGCTAAGTACCAAACGCATGTCAAACACTATATTTTCTGTAAGTTACGTCAGAAACGCTACTGTGTTAAGTTAATAGATTAGAGTAAAGAAGCGAGTAAACACTGCATAAATTTTTTTGTAAGATATTTTACGTACTATTCGTTCTATATCAAAGCATGATGAATAAGAATCATTTTTATTTCAAACTTTACCTTAACAATATTAAAAAAATTGTTTTGAAGAAAACCCTATTTTTATAAATTTTTTAATTCTGAACTGTACTATTTTATAGAACTGTTATATGAATATAACACAACACATATAGGAACAAAATGGACTAAATCGGAGTCTTCGTGGAAATTTTAAGTATTTATTTAAAAATATTTTTATGTAAAATAGATACGAGTATTTTATAAATAAAAAAATTTATCTATTTTAAATATTTAAGTACTTCAACAAGAAATCACCGAGTTTGTTACTTTCGTAATTAGTTATTTAGCTGACAGTTTCTCAGCTGCATTTGAAATAAACTCACTCAGCCGTAAATACAACATAACTCATTTCAACTTTCCGTTACCGTTAAAGGGAAGTAAGGAATTGTCCGTTTGTGAATATATAGTATTTTTAAAACAAAACTGTGTTAAGAAGTAAAGGTAGCAAAGTGGCGTCCGGTATTTTGTGATTTAAAAATATCTTTTATCACATGAAACTGGATACACATTGCCTAAATTATGAATATATAATTAATATCGTAATTGTCACATTATTTTTTGTAAACAATGCGACAATTCAAATGTTTTGTAGATGTATTAGCTATAATTTCTTGTCAATTTACAACTAGTACTGGTGCCATATTGACTGAATATAATTGGTCTATACAACATCTCCTAAAAATGTCTTAAATAGACGTTACTCAGAGTAACGTTACCACTGTTAAAGCTGTAAAATTGGAGTAAATAATTATTGTTCGTTTAAAATGAAAACTCAGAACTAGGCATTTTAAAGGTCAAATACAGAGAGAAAGAAAGAGCGAGAGAGAGATTTGCTGAAACAAAAAAATGCATACTAAAATATCGTAGCACCGCCTACGTCCACCACATTAACAATACAAAACCATATTCCACTCGAACGTTAATTTACTCACATTAGTACAGATCTCTTGAGTAATATTCATTGAGCAAATTATTATATTCACGTAGAAAGTTTACACAGAAGATGTGTTCTATTGCTGACGATAGAATTAATTTCTGATTGCAAGCGGAGGTATTTCTAATTGCAAGCGAATTATTTATCTAACATATGCAAGATATATATAAGAATGTTGCAATACTAAATATAAGAATATTGCATATATCCTTATTTGTGTTTTGATTAAAAATATTGATTTCGAGATTAATAATGATTTATGTATTTTTGTACGTTAGTATATATTTAGATTTATAATTACCGATATCAATGTAAATTAGAGCGCATAACAGAAATACGCCCAAATAATTAATAATTTCAGAAGCATAAACTGTTTCATGCGTTTTGTTTTTCCTGGCCCTTCAACGTGTTTGATTTAAGCAACAGTTTATCCTATTACAGATATGTGGCCCTTAAACATTTTTTTTTTAAATTCAATCCCCTTCGTTCTATCCTTCTCGATAAGGTTTAGATGACCTATTTTCACGCCTTAATAGTATTGTTACACAAATTATTTAAATGAGCCCCATCAAGCATCTTTACTTTGGACAAGGAGAAAACAGCGGATCTAATGTTTATACTGGAGTACTCCTAAAAATGGATGGTTACAAAATCGAAAGACACAGTTCAGTGTCGTACCTCTCAATCTAACACGTATATCTAAAATCTAATTCAACCACTGGACGGACAAAGAACCAAAGAAATAATCGATAACAATTTTATGTTTAGTGGAGGTTGTTACTCACCCAAATTTTGTATTCCTTTCGACTATATTTTTTTAAATACTTGTAAAATATAATAAAATTGGAAAAATATAAATACACTGACAGTCCCTGATTAGATTTGAAACTATCTATTTAAATAATTCCTACCCTTAAAATATAAATGGAAAAAGTGTTTTTTATGTTGAATTTTGTGCACCGTCATTTTTAAAAATTACCCTGAACAGGTATCGAAGTGCATGTAAGCTATATGTATAAAGAGCATTAAAGAAAACATACTACAAAATTTTATCGTTTCATACGCGTATTTTTTACTGTATTAACGAAAGTTTGTTGAGAATACTATTCTAAATTTTGATTAGAAAATTGAACCATAGTATGGAAAAATTCAATATTCACAAACTTGACGTTGGATTAAGATAGTAAATATTTCA
Source organism: Druceiella hillmani (assembly GCA_039881145.1). Lineage (NCBI taxonomy): Eukaryota > Metazoa > Arthropoda > Insecta > Lepidoptera > Hepialidae > Druceiella > Druceiella hillmani. Next base: position 34,090,413 of record JAYKKI010000014.1, on the reverse strand, counting down.
ACACTATGTTTTAATATCGTATTTAATCTCTTAATTCAATATTCACAAACTTGACGTTGGATTAAGATAGTAAATATTTCAACACTATGTTTTAATATCTTAATTCAATATTCACAAACTTGACGTTGGATTAAGATAGTAAATATTTCAATACTATGTTTTAATATCGTATTTAATCTCTTTTGCCGCAAATTACACTCATTCGATCGACTTTAACCATTCACTGAAAAAGTTTTCGCTGAGGATCTAGAGTAACTTTTGACTGCAAACAAAGTTCATTAAATACTTAAAATACGATAGCTATTAGCTTAACTATCTTCTGAAAGTTTTATAATGATTTGAATGGGCGATTTGTTTGCTGATTAAACTGTTAGATTGAGAAAAGGGTCATAATATTTCCATAGTTTTTTGTCATCTCATCGAAAATCTGATTATTTTATATAATATGAACATGTATATGTATAACAAAATTGTAACAGAGTGAATTCTGTACTCAAAAAACATCTCAAAATTGTAATTGGTCTAGGGTAAAGAATGATAATAAAAGAGAGGAAATCTGTTTTTGGAATTTTCGCCTGTTTATCTGTCTATATGTTAATTTGTTCGTCTATCACGCAAAAACTACTAGACGAACTTGAAGAAAATTTAGTATGGTAATAGTTTCTACTCAAGAGAAACTTTTGAAAAAAATTATAATAAATTTCTTATTCCGAATGTTATGCAAATGAAGTCATATGCATGGCTATATATATATATATATATATATATATATATATATATGTTGTATATGCTACTGCATATACAACATAAATAAATACGTACATAATATTTTAACCACATAAGAAATTAACAACCACAATAAATGATAATTACTCTTTATTTTAATCATAGAATTTTTTTCTTATGATGAAATTTTTTTTACAATTTTATAATTGTTTTGAAATAAAAAGTCTCTCAAATATTAAATATATTAAAAGGAATGAGAGAAAACACTAGGATCTGAATTTTTAATATTTTACCGAAAGTTTCTGGTAAGTAATACAAATGTTAATATACGGTAATAAATTTAAACTTTTCTGAAATTGGTAGAAAGATAATATATCACATATTGATTCAGGAACCTTCAATATTATATCTTACTTCTCATATAAAACCATGTTCGACTTTTATTTAGACTCAGCCATTTAGACTAGTTGTTCATACATTAATGTATGAAGAAAAACCAGTGTTACGACATGGTGGCGTGCTAATCTTTTGTTCTTCATTTTAAACATGTCATTAAAACCTGTGCAGTATATTTTAATTTCATGTATTGTTAATAGAGAGACAAATATGGTAACTAGCTTTAAAGTGTAAAGCCCTTTGGTGAAAAAATAATGAAATTTACTAAAATTTTATGAATATAAAAAAATTATTGTCTTTTTCCTAGCCATTTTCTATCTATCGGTCATATTTATACACCATTGGAGGTAATGTTTATTAGCATTGCCACTCTGAGCAGGCGGATTTGTGATCGCAGTGCACCTTCTCGCACCCTAGTGGAACGGCTGCCTGCCGCTGGTCTGTTACATTTCAGATCTGTGACTATAAATACCCCTCAAGCCCAGCTCCAAGAATCAGATCTGAATTCCTCCGATGCACGCGCCTTCAAAGAACGTTAGCCTTGTCATTAAGTGAATGCAAAATGGTGACGATATTAACTATTATACCTTAAAATTTAAACAAAATCTGATTGAAGTTTTTTTTTCTTTACGTTCGTATATAACACGCAATAGTGACTTGCCATAAGATCTTATTTATAGTAAGTCAGTCTTTGTGATTAATATTTTTTTTTTTTCTAAACAATATTGTTGAAATTATTTATTAAAACTTCTTTTTCTCCTGCATTGTTTGCTTAGTTATTTATAAAATGGTATAATTAAATGATGTAAATATAAAAAAGTCGAAAACGAAGATCAAACATCACACGAGTCAGCATAACTGTACTCACCCATGAAACAGATTCATTAGTGATAACTCATACATGCCGCAAACGACAACGGTTATAAATTGCGAATAAAAAATTCATCTTTATGTTGATTTTAACTAAGTCAATGACAAGGAGGATCATCTGCGAAAAAACCATTTAATTTTTAAGTGCCGATAACGCCGCCCACCGCAAAGGACAACAGTTATCGGATCATAATTAACAAGACTCGAGACGAAACTATTAGATATAACGCCGCCCAACCAATTATCAGTTAAAAGCGTACTATTAATTTCAAAACGTTATTTTTAAATGTGTTTAATACGCATGAATAAGATAATCCGTTTTTGTATGGAAATTAATAAAAAGGTCTGCGTGCCCCGACTCTTGGTTAGTCAGCTCTACCAGCTGTAACACTTCACAAGTGTACCGTATTTTTAAGATATTAAATTTATTTTTATATAAAATATCGCCTCATACCCATTAACTTGCGAAAAAAATCATCTCAATATCTTTATCATTGTCGTGGCAAAGATTTTGTAATCATCTGAATGTGTGTTCTAGTTAATGCAAACCTTACAATTAAATTTTCAAAAATATTTTGCAAATATAATATCGTCTTAATTCTGTTACTTCCTAATATCATTTATATAATATCATTTACTTTACAATCATTCTTGTTCCGTCTCTTTAACGATGTAAATATTTGTGATATCATTTTATGCCACTAATTTATTTTTAGTTTTATTTAATTAATTTTTTCCTTAATTTTTGGCAACGAAATAATATTATTAACATCCATTTTACGCAAAAAAAAATATATGCTATTTATATTCTTATCAGCACTACCACATTCACAAAGAATACCAGATCGACCATATCCTAAGTTGAAGTAAACTGAAGATGCAGGTGTAGGTAACAGCACATCATGGTTTTTATTAGGATAAGAAATTTTTATTATTTATGTATAAAATACAAATTATTTAAAATGTTTTAATGTATCTCCAACCTCAACATTTTGATGCTGGATATAAAATTATATATGACACCATATTATATTTAGCACCAAAAATTATGTGATAAAATCTATTAACTTAGAAAACTGAGTAATGGAAAAGGTCCATGGATTATCTGTATGTGCATTATTTTATTCTTATTTTAAAGAAATATGTCATATATTTCCTAAAGCATGTTACCCGGAAGCAGCGGGATACTTTGCTATATAGTTGCTACTTTACTAGGTAGACGTTTTAATAGGAATGTTATAACATTTCATGAGAGAAATGAAACGTAACTCAACCAGTTGAGGGTTAAAAACTTGCTGATATATGTTTCTCAGCGTGTGATTCCATCTTTTTCTGCCCATTCAATTTAAAATAATCAAATATTAAAAAAGTTACAGCTGTTTGAATTTGATATTCGTAATTGCCTAATAGAGGAAATACACCCGACTCTACTGCCAATTTGATATTATTATCTTTTCAAAATTGTAATTTAATCTCGTTTTTAAAACAATTTATAAGCCATCTACCACTATTGTTATTAAATAACTAGCGTCCGTTTTATTGGGAAGCAAATTTTGTTGGAGTTCTCTAACCTGAAAATCTGACATACTTTTCTGCACTACTTATCATTAATATAAAAACCAAAGTCAAGTTCTAGATTCTATACAACGCGATCTGACAATAAGTCTATGAAGAATATCTACTCATTTGAATCATTGATCTATGTGAAGTATATTGAAACATGAAGGATTACTTAATTTACACTTTGTTATAAACATTCTGGTGGATGTTGAATCATCGTGGATTCAACATGCAGATATGCAATGCAGCGGGTCGAATAATTTCCATTTCTTGTAAATCATTTTGAGGAAAGATAAATGGTTCCACAATTAAAATATTTAGACGGATAAAACCTTTAAGACATACGTACTGGTGCATCTCGATATTACTCTAACAAAAATATTCTTAACAGCGTAGATCATTACTAGAATAGCATTCTTTGTAAAAAAAAAATGAACATGATCAGTTCGTTTGCATTTTTTTTAAACTAACTTGTATAATCTAATAAAATACGTACCGATGACAGATAAGGACAGTACCTTTCACCAATGTAACTGTGCTCGTCTAGATTTTTTAAACAATAAAAGTAGCCTGTGATGTGTAGGTAAATATAACCATATGAATGGTGACCTTGGTGGTCCAAGGTCACCCGGCATACGTGTTGTGTTTTTTTTTCTGTGGAATCAACAAAATACGTTTCATATCTATATTCATATCATATGCGTAAGAAATAATACGGTAGAACAATCTTACAAATTCTTCTAAAATACCTTTTTGTGAAACTCCGCCTAATCCTGCGCCGAATAGATAACGGCTAGATACTAGATAACTTTTATAACTATGTGTGATTTTTTCTAAAATTAAATAACTGCATTTAATTTAAAGATTGACAAAAGAAACAATTCGGAAGGATATCTTATTAAAACACCTAAAATTTTTTTTAAAAATTCCGTTGCCTGCATTAATATATGTTAATTAAATATTTCTTGCTCAACCAACGCTCGTCATAATAATGTCAAAAGTTACACCCACTTCGCCAAATGCTAATATTTGTTAAACGAGTTTATGACTTTGATCTAGCGTAAGCTTATTGCTATTGATAGAATTAGCTTTCATCTCACAGCAAAAGTTTGTTAGTGACACAAGCCACAGGGCCTACGTATTTACTTAGCTGGCTGTCCAAACTTTCTTCTTACTACGTTCGCAAAATTATTTGTATTTCGAACAAAAGTATTTGCATAAGATAAAATTATTAAACTGCGTCATATTGCTGTGTAATTTTATATACGTGAAATTGTACTTATCACGCTTAAAGAAATCTTGCGCAACTAATTTTTTGACCATTACTGGCTACTCATTTTTATTGAGCGATTTCATCGATATTTTTGTTACGTATTTGTATGTCAGGGATAAGGAAAACCACGTGTAGCCCCTATGGTTTAAGTTATATTTGAAATAACGAATAACTTATTAAACGGGATAAATGGAATAATGTTTACATACTCCCTATATTATTGAAACTTCTTTCCAAATTGGGATGGCAAACTGTAAAAATCTTGCAAGTAATGCAACGTGATATAATCCTGTAAGATATTTCTTGTCCAGCGATGCATTTTTTCATAAAGTGACGTGTTTTACGATTTTTATCCGTGATAACATCGTTTTATAGCAGAGCAAAGGCACGTCATTCATATTTTAAATATATCCCTTTTATTGTGTAACTGTTGGTAATACTTGCTCGCATCAAAATGATGTCCTCAGGAAACTATATAATGTCGTATAAATAAGTTTGTACATGCAAATCACATGTAGTTTGCACATGCAAATCAACGAATTTTAAATTTTGTCACCGTCTACTACAATTTATATATCTACTTTAATGTATCTAATTGATACATGTGGCGGAATTATTGCTGCATGAGCAATCTCTTACAGCCAGTCATAACATCCATCCAGCCCCGCTCGATGAACGGCCGGGAATCGAACCCGGGTCTCCGCGGTGCGCCGCGTCGTCAGAGGCCGTATGCCTTGTGATCAACCCAACACACCACAGCGATGACACAGACCGTATGCCTTGCGATCAACCCAACACACCACAGCGATTTAATAGAAAAGATTATTATCGTTTATTCCATCTTAATATGTATGAACTGGATCCTTCTAAATGATATCTGGATCCTTCTGAACCGCTTAACGAACCAACCAAAAATTTATAAGATTTAAATTTATAATAACCCTTGAGTATTCTTTTAAGTCCACCCAAATATTTTTTTATAAAATTCGGCTAAAAATGACAGCTGTGTGAATTTATTATAAAGGAAGTCAAATCTTTAATTTGGCACTTCACATCGTAACGAAATTATATAATTATAATTATATAATTTTATAAACACTGGTTGGTATATTATTTATATATATTATATAAATTTTTATAATAAGATTAATTTATGATTTGAATATTTACTTTATTTCATTTCATATAAAAATCAATTAAAAAAACACCGTCATTACGATCTCGTTTACGATAAGTAATTCAGAACTTATTTTGATTTGCCTATAATAAACGAGATTAGTTGCGGTTAATATAATACGTCTCATTTCTTTTTTTCTAAATTCCGTAAACGGCGTTATGCATCTTCATCATTGTCATATTAAGTTTTGTTACTGTTGTAAATAATTAAATATCCTTTAGTAAATTTACTTCACTTTAGAAAAATAAAATTATTTTTCCGGTGAAAAGAAAATTTTTATAAATATGGACATATTTATAATTAAATTATTATATTATATAAAATATAAAATTAAATTATTTAACGATATCTGTAATATATTGTTTTTAATGATTATGTCGTAATTAAAAACTATTCCTCAAAGATAAGATATAAAATTCAAAGGAAAATTAAACACGTAACCATATTAATAAAGAAAGAGAGTACCTTATTTCAAATTGAAATAAATTTATTTTAATCAAGTAAAATCACACAGTCAACAAATAGATAAAAAGAATCCTCCGAAGAAAATAATTATGGAATGGTGATACGAACAACTTACTAATAAGAATTCATGAAGTTAAATGTTTTGCGTAAATAATTGCATAGACTCTGTTGGTGTATAAACTTGTCTTCAATCGTTATTATCCGTAAAATTGTCTTACATCGTTATTATCCGTAAAATGAAGTTTGTTGGTGTATAAAATTGTCTTATATCGTTATTATCCGTAAACTTGTCTTCCATCGTTATTATCCGTAAAACGAAGTTTGTTGGTGTATAAACTTGTCTTACATCGTTATTATCCGAAAAACGAAGTTCGTTGGTGTATAAACTTGTCTTACATCGTTATTATCCATAAAACGAAGTTTAGGATCGCATATCAACAGAAAACGAGACAGGCGTGCTGCTTTTAGTAATTAATATTACTTGATGACGAGGTGATAATTACTTGAATGTTTATTAACGCGAATGCAAAAAAGCATGTGAATGAATATCAATGGAATTGCATGCGGAGCAACACGTTAAGTAGCAACAGTGTCGATATTTGATACGTAATCAATAAAATAAAATTCAGTTTAAACAATTAAATATCTTCAAATATCCCAAATTTAGTGAAAATACATATTTTCGAAAAACATTTTCATTAAATTTGCTAATTTGTAGTTAAATTCTAATGACAGCATTGTTCGTAAATATTTTTTATACGTAATATTGAAGATATAGGGTAAAGTATATTTTTCACTTGTATTTTTTCAATGACGATCTTACGATGTTTCCCTTGCATTATGCATATCAATTTTAAACCAGTACCTCAGGTATTTCATTTGATACGACTTGAAATCTTATTAATAACTTTTATTAAAAAAAATTTATCAAGTAATCGATACATTACAAAACGTGTAGAAGTATTATTTTATTTATGTAATTAATCTTATGGAGTAATTTTTTGGTTTAGGTATGGATACGAAAATAGATAGTTATTCCAGGAAAAACTAAAATCAAAAAGGTCGTCAAATGACATAATAAAATAGATAATTTGAGTTTAAAAATATAATATTTATTATTCGGTTTACATTATTTTCCTTCCGCAAATATTTTTGTTAATGATTTATAACCATTAAACCATCAATAATATATTCTCTTTCTTTGCATTAATATTTTTTATGAATCAAAGGCAATGTATAAGGTAATTAAATAAGTTTTCTTGGTAAGCTTAGTCGGCTCTCAGAATGTGTTAAATCAATCTAAAATTGACATCTAAAGCTGCAAAATTTGTAAAAACTAGAACAGTTTCTTAAATTTTTAGGTTTATTGCTTTCTATATTTTTCCATTAACATTATTATTTGTGGTATAAATAAAAAAAAGAAATGATCCGTGACAGAATGCCTGGCAGATGTGAAACATCGTGTTCGTACAAGTAATATGCATGAAAGACAAGATTATTACACGAACTAAATATAGCATAATGAAAAAATAAAGTATTACGAATTTCTTAGAGAAAATGGTGACTGTATTTAAAAATATACATTTATTTACAATTAATACAAAAATAATAAAGCACAGGTTATGTGTACCGTAGTAAACAACAGCGTCGAACTGAGTGAGGAGAGGGTCGCGTAGTCGGTTGCGCATGGCGACACGTCGCCATACCGTACACTCTACTACATATAGACTATATATATATATATATATATACCTTAGTATAGCGTGGAGACCCATCGCCACGGCAAGCGTCGCCACGCCAACGATCCGGTTTATACCAGCGCCTATAGATGTTTCACATCAAAATTTAATTGGTACAAAACTTTGTAGTCTTTTAGTAAAACACATATTATTTGTCTAAACTCTCTTTTGTACTGATATATTTAATATAGTTAAACAATATGTTAAAGATAATTGGTATAATTAAAAAAAACCTTATTTTATTTTATTTTTGTACCAATTCAAGATTGTACATCACACTAATTTATTTTATTGTAAACCTCACCGATTCAGATGCAAACTACATTAGACTATGATACACAAGTATTTCTTAATTTTTACGGCAGCTTTTGAATATATTTACCCTTTAGATTTAGGAAATTTTAATTATTAGACCTAATGTGAAGATTAGCAGAAATCGTTATGGAATATTGAAACTTTGATCTCATTTTGATATTTTTTCGAAATTAAAAATTTTATCTATAAATCGTAACATCTAAAATATGTCTAAAAATATATAAACTACTCAAAATACGGTTAAAATATATATAATGAAAATCCTATCTAAATGAACCGGATATACAAGTATATATAAACACATTTATTTGCTGTAGTTCGATTTTTATGTTATTGATATCTGCAACTCGTTTCTTATATCCCTTCAAATTTCAACCAAACTTAGAAAAATTAAAACAAACTTTGATGTCAGCATATCAGATCATCATAAAAGGGACATCATAAAAGGCTGGGTATCCCCATCTATCCCATAATTCCTTTAATACCGTACAACCCTGGGTGCTTAGTTAGTACAAAACATAATAAGTATAGGGTGATTTAAACATTATAAGAATTAAGTATAGCTTACTTTGGCCAAAGTATAGTAGCAAACTCGGTGCCTTTTTCTTCATGGCAAATTTAATACTACACATGTCAGCTGATGAAGCTACATATAAATATATGACATTAAAAGGCCTTTTGAAATTAAATCGAAATATGTAGTGATATATTTTTGTACGGCATCTTCCTTGCAAAATGTGCAAAACATGTTAAAGTTTGTCCCAGTCTTGAATAACATAAAAGTAAAAAATAATTTCAATGTCAACCTAATTGTGTGCACGGACTCCTCGTTCCGCTCTGAGGAAAACTCTTTTAGTTGGCTAATTGCGAACGCAAATAATTTATGTATTAATGTACAAGGTCGGAGATAGAAATGGTGTCACGTATTGTATAATCGGAATGTAGATGTGGTTAGTATTTTTTTCCAATTTTTGACGTGAGTAACGAATCCACAAACCGCACTCCCCGCAGTGCGAGTTCTACCCATTTTCAAAAAGTTTATTCATTTTTAAAGCTTTCCTTTAGAAAATTATCTTACAGCCCTGTATGAAATTATGTAAATATTTTATTTCTAAAAGGTGTTTTTTGGTCGAGCGGCTCGATCTCTTTAACTACTGCACCAAAAAAAATAAAGAAAATACCCACTTAAAGCTTATGTTTTCTACTTTGGGCGAAAAATATAAAAAAATACGAAACAAATTTTTTTGTTAATAAAAAAAATAATTTTTATAACAATTGGCATGAGCGCCATCTGTGGGCGACACATCAAATATCTTAGCCAAATTGTATACTTGGAACACGCTAGATGGCGATATAGTGCGAAGACTTCGCACGGGTCAGCTAGTTTATTTCTAATAATAACTTACATAATAATTATTCTAAACGAATTTCCTACAGTGCACCGTCAGATATAACCCCTCTTGTGTATTAACGTTGAGTGCTCAATCTTCTTCTTTAATACACAAATTGTATGCGTCTGCAATCAGCCGGCGAGACGAGATTTTCCTTAGCGCCTGCGGCGATACGCGACTTGAAATTTTGCAACGCGTCCATCGTTGTGGCTACCGAGAACAAAGGACTCTTGTGAGCTGTGAGTTTCGGGAGACACATCAGTCGAGTTTTTACGGAACCAAAGGAGTTTCTTATTGTTATCTTGTACGTTCGTAAAATATGTACTATCCGTCATTTCGCGAAAGAATTTTGTAAATATCCATCTATCATTGGCGATATTAGGTTATAAAATAAATTTACAATATATCAATAACTACAAGAAAGGCTAAACGGAAGATTATTATTTGCAAATATGATTTGAGATAATTACAATGTGAACTAGGACCGTTTTCGAAGGATGTTTCTATTTATTTTTTTCTGTTAGAAATATCAATACTTATGTAATGATATGACGAATGAATTATTCACTATTGTCCATGAGTGCGAGAGAAATCGGCAGTCTATAGTCTAATGAAAGAGTGCCAATAGGCAAATTGTAGTTTAATCAGTCATATTTCCAGAACCTAATATAATTACTCGGAATCGTCCTAGAACTAGTTCCCAATGTATAATAATAAGTTGGTGAAAAGGAAACTCCACTTGGTTTTCCGTCGCATATCGTTTCTATTGTTTGTAAACAACTGAAAAAGTGAATTTGGCTACAACTCCGTACCCATCGTACTCTTTAAATATTAATTTTGATTATTACCTGTAGTGCTTCCTGTAATATGATTTTTATAACATTATTTGAGTTTTTGATGTTTTTAATCCAAATATCTAATTTGTGTTCCGTTAAATTATATATTTTAAGAAACACTTAAAGAATTTATTACCATATATATATATATATATATATATATATATATATATATATATATATATATATATATATATATATATAATTATATATATATATATTTATACACATATATATATACATATATATATATATATATATATATATATATATATATATATATATATACAGCGTGTATTTTTCTGGAGCGCTTCACCTCAATCCGTAATCAAGGATCGAAAGAGGATTAAATTTCACGTATTTTCCAAAAAAATAATAACTTTACATTAAAAAAAATATTATAAGTCATTAATATAGAAATGCATCAAATTATAACTTTTATTTCGACAAACGTAAGGAAATACGAGGAAGAAACCTTGCTTAAATAGTTTTTTGTCGACGCGATCGTAAAGTTGGCTTTGAAAATTAAATCTTTTTTGCATAGTATAAATAACATATTTTAAATTTGGACATGACGGGTTTTCTACTTTCCACAGCGTGGTTAGACCACGTAAACTTAAAAATAAAAAATTGTAAATTTAAAGTCAAACAATTATATTTAGACAAAAAATGAACAGCAAATAAAAAAAACGCACATAATTAAAAAAAAACACACCGAATAAATTAAACATTTTGTAAGTAACTGATCAAATTATAGCTTATAACACATAATTAAAAAAACACACCGAGTAAATTAAACATTTTTGAATTGAATAACTGGCATCAAGAATAATGAACACATATTTGAGTCCTCAGTCATTTATTAATAGCAGCTTTTCCTGGTCTTCTATATTATCAACACGCTTTACTTAAATTTTGCACCACGCGCTTTATAAATTTAAATATTTTTTTCACACAAATTATTTCTCTTAAAAAAAAGAATTTTAATGTCCTGAGAAGCATTTAAATTTCGATTCACAATTCACTATATTGTTGTTAACACTTAAAATTTCCAAATTATATTAAAAAAATTGAAATAATTAGTACTTTTTGGTATTGATTTCCAATTCAATCAGAATATGATTGCGAAAAAGCCTCCGTTATTTTTTAGTTATTGCTGTTAAATTCCATTGTCATACGTATCATGTAAGTATGCCAAATTTCAAGTTTGTGGATTAAGGGAAAGTGAAAAAAAACCAAATAGCACATAAAAGTATGTGCAACATGAAACATGAGCGTGATACAATAATAATTTCGCTGGGTGAAATAAATATTTAATAAAAGAAGAAAGTTAATAACGTAATACCAAAACGGTCAGGAAATTGCAAAATGGCAATTCATAGGCGTTCTAGGACAATCCCTTAAAATTTAACTGTAAGAGAACTGGTTTAAATCCATTTTACGAAAAAAAAAATTGTTTTACTTTAGTTTGCATGTTTCGTGTTATTGTAAAGAATAGAACACATGAGAAATATTACTCCAAACCGGATACGGCGCATAATTTCAAGAAATTTCGATTTACGATTGATAAACATCTCTAAAATTCCGCCGTTCGGGTTGATACCACCAATTGAAGTGTACAACAGAACAAATCGTAAGTCCATTTTCGTCCAGCTGCAGATACTGTTACAAAGTTAGGATTTAAAATATAGCCGTAACACAGCCTGTAATTCATAGGTTGTCATGTGTTTTGCATAGCCGTTTTGCTTGTTTACTATTTTTATAACAATGAGCTGAAAATTGTAAAAATGTATTGGGGTATAGAGATTTTAATTACACAATTAGGTTTTAATATTTTTGATACACTCTCAAGACGGTTATTTTTGATACAATCTCAAGAGGGACCAACTAAATATCGTTACAATCATGCCTATTAAGAAATGAATACGTAAATTGTCAATCGATTATGTCTTCACTAAAAAAAATTTTAGTTTCTAAAATAATTCAAATGCGTAATATTATATTGTTTTCTTATAGGGTCGCCTATGTCTGCTGGCCGTACCTAAGAGATGCTGCGAAAACATTCAAGTATGCAGTATATTTTTATTTCTCAGACACTTTATAATAAATAGTAATCAAAATGCACCCAAACCTTGTTTGAAATGGTCTTATTAAGTATGAAATAAATATTTAATTTTACTAATTATTATTCAAGGTTAATTTTAAAAAAAGGGACGAGACCCATAGCTTCACTTCATAGGATAGTAATATTATTAAGTCATAAACATTGTCGCGTAAATTAAATAAATAATTTCTTTTAAGAGATATAGGAATGTAACGTAAAATTAATTGTTCTACGTAGTTTAAGTTCTGTTGAGATTCACGTCTTCATTCTCATTCCCTTTCAAAATCATAATGCCAATCTCACTCTTTCGAAACTCGAACTAAATAAGAAAATTGCGCCCCGATCCTAACTTGTAAACAAATTATTGATTAATTTTCAATATATGCGCCGAGGTAACAAAGATTCGATAGCGTTTATGTTTAAAATATAATTATATTTCATCACGTGCTTACAGTTTCAAGTTTAATTTGAAAATGGATAATAAAGTTTGTGCGACTGGCAGTTGGGGGCGGCGAAGCCAAGTGAGGGCAGGCGCATGATGCGGCATACTAATGACGCCAATTGAAAAACTTGAATTAATAATCGATTTGTGGACTTTCCAATTATACCTATCATTATAAATTGATATTGTTATCAATGACTTTGTGTGTGGGCTAATATCTTTATTTGTTTCATTAAAATTTTGAAGTTATCAAGATTTCATCCTAAACGCGCTTCTTATGTAACATTAATTATTAATACATATTTGCTGTGAACTTATTATTTTAATATACATTTCATAGTCTAGCGTTTTGTAAATTTATGAAAGTTTCCCTTTAGGTAGTGTGATCTCACATTAACATTTACAGATATGAAAAAAATAACAATGGCTAAGGATCTTTTGGCAACTAAGGCGGCTGTTATGTAAAATAACCGAAATGATTTAAGATTAATATAAAAAAATTGAGGTTTTTCGTTTTTACAAATTTGTAGAACTTTACGGCATGTAATATTTAGATTGAATAATAATAATATCTATATATTTAGTCATATATATTGGAGATTTTATTCATAGTAGGAGAATTGACTACTTGTGAGTGAGGACAAACCCCTGAAAGAGTTTTAAAATTTGTATTTACTATCGGATAATATTTTTTAAATAGTAGTGGTATGCAAAGAAAATCGTCAAACTGTTTCCGTTGAAGGGTGGGAGTAGTAAGAATATTTTATGTAAAATTGGTTTATATAAGTACAACTGCATGCAAAAATTAATCATACTGATTAAAAAAGTGAATTTTTTTATTCGTTGTTTATACGAATTAAACGGCTCGCAGCATAAAACTTCTCAAACAATTAACACAAAATACTGTCGTGTAGTTTTAAGTACCTAGATTAATATGAATGCAGTATTTAGTCTATATAATTTCCATAATATTACGTAAAATTATTTAAAAATTGTATATCATACAAAAGGACTAAGTCAATCCGAAATGGATATAAAAATGATACGACATCCGAAGTGAATAAGATTTTAAAATAAACCAACGAAGCTATTTATTATAAGATTGTATTATAAAGTATTTAATTGCTCATCGCATTTTAAAAATATGCTAAAAATTGTCGCAATATTGCAATACTTAATAATATTTTTTAAATCGAATTTTTTTAATAATTTGTAAATTATATTGCATTTGCTTATAACAAATTATTTTAAATTCAACAGTTCTATTTAAACAAACAACTCATATGAAATAAACTATTAATTTTTAATTTGAAATACAAATTGACAAGATGTAACCCAATTTTTTCGACCCAACGATATATTCATTCTTAAGGTTAAAGCGAGTAATAAAAACAAGTTGACTGTAATGGAAAGATGTAGAAACTTCCTAAATATTACTATAATTTAGTTGTATTATTTTCAAAACAATATGAATTACAAAACATAATTTACTTGATTTGTATTTAAATTACTTTTTGTTATATTTAACGATTTATCTAATTTTAAATAATTAATTAAAGCTTAAAAGGGAACAATTATATAACAAAATACTTCGAAAAATTTTAACTGTTATGGAAGGATGTAGAAACTTCCTAAATATTACTACAATTTAGTTGTATTATTTTCAAAACAATTTTAATTACAAAACATAATTTTCTTGATTTGTATTTAAATTACTTTTTGTTATACTTAACGATTTACCCAATTTTAAATAATTAATCAAAGCTTAAAAGAATTTACATAACAATTATATAACAAAAACATCAAAAAATTTTCTGGACAAAACAGGATAGCAACACACAACTATTTTGAAAGAAATTTACGGTGAAGAAAAATGATAACAAACTACGGCCTTCTTATTATATTATGTCAAATAGTGTAGCGTTTATTAAATGTTGCGATATTTTCATGTTAAATAACTGAAATACATATGATGCTATAAACATAATATAAGTTGAATCAATACAAATAGACAATTTAAGGACAAAAACACTTTTCCGGAACAATTATCGACTTTAATTTTAACTATAAATGTATGATTGACTTTATCGAGTTGTAAATTATTAAATTATAAAACTGATATCAACAATTTATATATAATAGAAAGGTATCCGTTTAAGATTTGAAATATTACTAAATAACACTTCCTCATCCTCATAAATGTAGCCTAGTATTCTAATACGTACAATCTGGTTAACCACCTAATTAAAATCTATTACGTTTTATTCCCTCGTGTGGTTTTTAAAATTTTTTCCCAGCCATGAAAGATGTCCTAGTAGTAAAATCTAAAATATTTCTCTCTAATTCTAAAGAAAAAGTCTGAACAGTTATTATAATTCTAATTTCAATATATTTACATTCCATCTTTATACAGCAATTCTTTTTTGAAAATGATGTGTTTGGTTGTTATAAAAGTTTTACTTTCCAATATTTTAGTTAAAATATGACTCATGAATAAATTCCTAAAATTTATATAAATTATATATAATATCTTTTCTGTACATATTATTCCTTAAACCATTTAGACATGTTAAATATAACCGAGCAGTGTATGTTTTCAACCATATGCATAAGGCCACTCTCGACTCAATATTTTGCTTTCAAAATGCAAATAAGTGAAACCCAAAATAGCAACTTTTGGCAGTTATCCAATGCTGCAGTCACAGCATCTTAAGTATTTAATAAACTTTTTCCGTAACTAATTCTATCGCCCGTAGAAGCTTACGGTAGATCCTCAACGCGAACTTTTTAAATGAATGTTGAAAGTTTGTGGAGTGAGTGTAACTTGCGGCATTATTTCCAGGGGCGATGTTGCACTCGAGTGGAATATAATTAGTTAAGGGAGATCTACGTAAGCTGTAGACTTATTAATGGTATTTTCAGAAAGTATTTTTATTTTTACATGGTTTTTGGAAATTCCTTTTGGGATACACGAGTATTTTTATCCATATATGTTTGTACAGCTTATTATAATTTAATATACTTTTTTAAGCAATTATGGTAATACAACATTATCATTTGAGTTTATTATACACAGAATAGAATAGAACTAGAGTTGTATGAAACGAACAAATTGAAAATTAAATTTAAATAGTGTGACACATTCTTTTGTATTTGTGATATAATAAAAAAAGGTAATACTATTTATATAAAAATATATTATTATTTATTTATGCAACGTAATATTAATATTAATTTCTTATAATCGAGGAAATCGAAAAAATTTCATTGTAGTAGTTTCGTTTAACTTGAAAAACAAATGATGGAAAAATAAATGTGTACACTATATCTTAGAATTATTAACCCAAGATTGGTTACAAGAGTTCATTGAAAACAATGATTTAATTAAATTAGATGCTTAATTCAAGTAGTACAATAACTTCAAATTTGTCTAGCACAGAAACTAAAATATATCAAAGCTTAAACATAAGAGGATCTTTCGTAGGGAAAATGAAATGAAGAGGTTAAAATCTTTTGATATCACTTCATTCCTTGTAATATCAAGAAAATAAAATGAAGCTGTTTATTCCTTGTATCGTCTTTTACCACTTGCATCCATTTCGCAGAATCTCGAGAAACAAAGTAAACGTTGCAGCAATACGAACCATGACAATCTCTTCATCTTGCCCCAACTGTTTAATGTTTATTGGTTTCTCGTTGAGTACTCAGTATGAAATATTATTGAATGTATAAAACATTTATACGTTCTGCTTCAACTCAGCATAAGGACAAATTTAGTCATAATTATTTATCGTCTTCACATCGTTAGTTGCTTGCTTAAGATATTTGAAAGAAAAATATTTAATTATCTAATTATAAATTGTTTATGGATACATAGAATTAAAGTGTCTAGATTCACAATATTGGTAAATAGTATTTTTATTAAACTATCATATTAACATCTCACTTTTCATGAGGTAAAAATGCCTTTCACAGTTTAGTATTTGATTGTCTATTATATCCATGACAGGCTTAAGAAATTACTGGGTTTAGACTCATCGTTGTAATTCTCCGATAAACTTTAGCTTAACTTTTAATATCTACGTTTTTTCCTTATTTCACCTTCAGCAATTTCAAAACTAACAGATTATTAGATTCTTGCACAATATCTCTAGGACTACTTTCCATAAAATTTTAAAAAACAAATTTGTTATGCTTCTCGTTGTAGAAAGACTTCATGTCACGACTGACAGAAACACTTTTCAGTACAAACTTGCTTTCTCCCAAATTGTTGAAATATTTAAGTACTTATTGTTGCAAAATGAAATTCTATAAAATTTAATACTGTATAAAATTTTAGCTTTTTTCGTCAAAGGGTTTTGAAAACAAAATGACTGTGACAGGTGGAAACATAGACAAATAATTAATCCTATATTTATTCTTTTTAAATTAAAAAAATACTGAAAATTATATGAGATTTTTACATCGTAAATATTACATAAATGATATATGTAATTAAAAATATTAACATATTTCTTTTATACACCATGGAAAATGTAAATTGGTCCAAACGGGCATCACACAAATATGTTACCAAAATAAAATAAAGGAAGGGGAGACAAAGTGTTACATTCGAATTGAGCCTTATTGCATAAATCTTCTACATTATTTTCTGAAAAGTTGCGATATTAATTTCGGCAATTTATTATAGTTAGAAAAACATACATATATTACTTCATATACATTACCACATCATACACAAAATAAATAACAAATAGAACAAGCATAACCAACGTCGCACCCCGCAACCGCACTTAAAAAATGGTACAAATCGTAAAAGCGGTTGTAGACACCCACCAGTAGAATACTTATCCTTATAGTTTACGCCATTGTGGTCATTTTTTGAAGACTTACCTTTAAAATTTCAAATATGGTAACGGGTTTCATGAAAATGTGCAGAAACATTGACCGGAGTAAAAACCTAAAGAATAGTACAGTTACATAACACTTGTAAGTACATTGTCTATGTAATAATAACGAAAAAAGTGTTAGATTACATAAAACTGATTATTATTATTTTCAAGGTATTTACTGATTATTTAATTCGTGTATATCCATATTCATAACTTCACATTATGTTCCACTGAGTAAGGGTAGAGAGTCATGTGTCATATTTTATGTTGCGGATACACAAATAAAAAAAGATTAATGCATTTGTACACGATTGTTCATATTAGGATACCATTATATACGTCTTCAAATAGTTTTTTTGCTCTTTGTAATAGTTAAGAAAGAGAAAAAAATTTTTTACTTAATAATTTATTACAATTAAAGGTATTTCATGATCAATGTTTTGTTTAGTAGTGATATCATTATAATTTATATTGTTGTGACGTTACGGTTTAATATTGTACTGTTAATTAAATATAACTCTTACCTATGCTTCAGCTTTTATGCGGTATTAAAAAAAATTTAAAGCAAGTAAATAATTTTGTCATGTTTACAATATTTTTTCCGGGTTGGCCCAGAAGGCAGCAAAAATTATTTGGAATGGACTGATAGAAGGATTGATAATGTGGCCAGTAACTAACTCCCCCTCCCTCCGTCCTACTTGGAATATCGTTGGTGAAATGACTCTTCGAAAAAAGAAACATATGTATATCTATCGTCAAGTCGTTCAAATAGATTTTTGAAGAAAGCCACCTAAAAATGATATGTTTTCAAACAAGCTAGTGTACGATTAAAAAAATCTGAAAACTTGCAGTATATAATTAAAATATTAAAATATAAATCCTTTACCATTGACAATGAAACAGAGGTGTTAAGAAATATATACGCTTATAACTGCATTCGTAATATATAAACATCAAACAAAAAATCAATGAGTTTATTTAAAAAAAAAAATTACGCAGTCATGAGGACTGCCAACAGGAGTGAAAACCTAAAACTGTATTTTTAAATTTCAAACTGATTGTAATATTAAAAATAACATAAAATTATTAAAACTTTTTAAAATTTAAAAGTCCTAATAATTTTATAATTATTATTACATTATCAGTTGTCGACCTATTATATATATATATATATATATATATATATATATATATGTTTATATATATATATATATATATATATATATATATATATATTTTTGTTACCAAAGAAACTGGTAGATGGAGTTAGTAGCTTCAAAGTTAAAAGAGTGTTCCTTTTTGCCTATTCCTTTTTGCTACTTCAAGGATATACTACGAAAATGATAAAATGCCAAATATTATATATATATGTAATATTTGTAATTACCTTTATCGAAGTACCGTAATTTAATATTAGTAAATACATATTTTCATGATCACTCATATTCAGTTTGTCCGTCTTTAGGTTTGACATGTCCGAATATTTGGGAATTTTCTGGAACGTGGGGACCGGCACCTGAATTATATTTCTTTTCTACCACCCTAATATTGGTGTTAAACAAAAATTGGAAACCTTTTTCTAATACATTATAGCAATTGTAAAAATTAAAAATTAATTTGCTTGTTGACTTTTCCTGAACATTAAACTATATCACATAACCATATAAAAGCATCGCAACGGTGTAAAACAGAGTGTAATATATTTTCAGTAATAATAGGTTAACTAGCGTGACCCATGTGAAGTCTTCGCATTATTTATTCCATTATGAAGCTCAGATGATAGATCAAAGAAATATTTTACTAAAATTGACATATAGAGGCGCAAGTATCAAAAGCATTGAGCTAAAGCGCCACTTTATTTATACGTGAGTGGATTTGAAATTAAACAAAAATTTTACCGACCGTCAATCATATTGACGTTGAGCCGTTAGATGGCAGCAT
Organism: Druceiella hillmani; assembly: GCA_039881145.1. NCBI lineage: Eukaryota > Metazoa > Arthropoda > Insecta > Lepidoptera > Hepialidae > Druceiella > Druceiella hillmani. The sequence continues at coordinate 34,070,286 of JAYKKI010000014.1, read as the reverse complement.
TGCTGTTTTGTGTATATAATTTTAATAATTAATTAATTTGCAAAAACAATAGCAGTAATAAATTTTTTAGTTGTGGATGCCGGTAGAGCAAGCAATTATCTATAAAATGATATATAATTTATGTGGATTAGTTGTGAGGTTTTTTCTAAAAAGGGAGAGTAACATCTTAACCTTAGCGTATTAATATATATGAAAATAAATTATTCAACTCAATTTAATAAATCAAAATTGATTGCAAGTATTCAATTCATTTCTAATTTTGCACACTGCTTATTACGTTTTTATTCCATTATGAAGCTCAGATGACAGATCAAACAAATATTTTACAAAAATTGACATATAGAGGCACAAGTATCAAAAGCATTGAGCTAAAGCGCCACTTTATTTATAAGTGAGTGGATTTGAAATTAAACAAAAATTTTACCGACCGTCAATCACATTGACGTTGAGCCGTTAGATGGCAGTATTGCTGTTTTGTGTATATAATTTTAATAATTAATTAATTTGAAAAAACAATAGCAATAATAATTTTTTTAGTTATGGATGCCGGTAGAGCAAGCAATTATCTATAAAACGATATATAATTTATGTGGATTAGTTGTGAGGTTTTTTCTAAAAAGGGAGAGTAACATCTTAACCTTAGCGTATTAATAATAGGTTAATGTGTCCAGACTGTCCCTATAAAAGTCGTCTACAATAATAACATTATCTTTTTTTGACGAGCAATGTTTCTTTCGTAATTTTATTCTATTAATTTTTTATCCATTTATTAATCCTTAAACATAATGCTTTGCTTTCAATTGTATGTTTTCTAAGTGTAAATGTGACTAATTTATTGTGTAAATTTGTAGCTGTTTTCATTTTAATTCATTTACGTTTACGATAATAAATTTGTTTTAAATTGTTTTACCTCAAAAGAAACTCTAAAAAATCTTCACCTACTTGAACGTACATATATTGGTCACAACCGTTTTTCTCATAAAGAATTTTAAATAGAAACTTGGAATTTGGCATTGCAACCAATAAATAATCACAGTCAGTCAATTAACACACAACAAAAATTAAAACCAAAACTTTTATGGAGGTTAGAACAATAAGCGACAGGTATGGGGATGGTTACTTACAAGGATGACAATTTTTTTTCATAATTTTATGTGAGATAATTTTAATTTTAGCTATATCGCTGCAAAGAACATATTTGTCTTTAAAAGAACGACAAATATATCCTTAAACAACTTCTAAAGAACATATACAATATCTAATACAAATAATAGAAGTTATGTGAGATATTTCTTATACTTCTTGTATTTAGGTTGGTTGTAATATATTGTATTAATAATTACAGCCAGGTTTAGCTTTAATTAATTATATAAAATTCAACAATTCAATTTATATATATATATATATATATATATATATATATATATATATATATATATATATATATATATATATATATATATATAATTAGTTCGATATCAGAATAAAGTTAATTCCTAAGTACAGAATCGGCCAACGCTTACGTACAGGTGAGAGTTTCCACGGGTTTCGTTAATACTATTGAAGTACGTTCTTGTTCGGAATGGATTATAGGAATGTAATCACTTTCATTTGTTTGAGGTTTAACTTATTTTTTGTGTATTCTCATCTGAATCGAAAGTTATAGAAAATAACTCGTTATTTTTTATCTGAAATTCTAAATGAATTGATTTCCATTAAACTCATTTTAATATAAAATGAAATGTCCGAATAATATTTTAGTAACTAATTATGTAACTATAATAAAAACCTAAATAATATCGTAACAAAATAAATAATAATTTAAATGTCTTAATGTGTAAAAACCATTAAATATCGTTTCGGTCACAAGATAATGAAGGCAATGCCTGGGAAAGTCATTCTTGTGTGTAATCTGAAGGTTCAACCATTTGTTGCCGTAAATAATATTTTCAACCCTTTTTTAGAGCAGAAATATTTTTATTTATCAAATAAATGTAATTTTTGTAAAATACTTATCTAAACATATCATCATTTTTATTTATTTATTTCATTTATGTATTTACAAAGTTTAACGTCTACTACTGATGCAAATACGATTTATTAGTTTACTAAAAATGTTCAGAAATGCATAGGATTCCGAAATTATAAAACGATATTTATTGCGGTATACTTATATCAGGTCTTTTCTATTGAAAATTTTTCAATTATTTATTTTTCCTATAGATACAAATCTATTAATATTTTTAAACTCTTTTATCAGAGTCAACTCCTCTTCATTTCTTGGACACCTTTCCATTTGCAGGGAAGTGGAAGTCTTGTAAACTAAGATCTCAATAAACCTATCTTTTAGTCCCCAGCGAATGTAATGAGTGAAATATAAACGATATGTGTTTAAAGTTAATAAAAAAATGTATCTTCAATTTGACTTTTTTTGTTACTTTCAAGGTACCCAAATAAATTTAGTACTCACATTATATTTGTAATACAGTTTAAAAGTTTGATATTAATAAAAAGTATTTTAAAAATAATACACGGTATAAATTATTTTATGATTATAGCATAAATACCACTGTAGCGATAGTTATATACTTTCTCAATATATATAAAGGGATGAATTTCTGTTAAATAGCTTTTTCACTATCTCTTTAAATAGCTTTTTCACTACTAACTTTGGTACCTAATGATAGATAACGATACATTTTTAATTGACTATTACTTACAGAAGTTATTAGACTTCCTATAAAATGTATTGGCAATTATGCGCAAGTGTTTTGATCGCACAACAAATAACAGTAATTAATTTAGAATATTTTAATGGCGATTTATGTATTCCACCATTATAACAACATATAAAAATATATGGAACGCAATAAATACCATATTAAAAATTTTTACCCCAGAAACCATCCAATTCAATCGTTAATTAAGGAAAGAATCACTTTGAATTTAGTTGCTTCATCACTTTGAATTTAATTGTTGCTTAACTAAAATATTTCATCTGTAAATTTTCTCATCGCTAAATTGACACTGCTTAAAAATAATCAAATATCTAATGTTATCTACAAATTATTTAGATAAAAAATTATTTATATATTTCAATTAAAAATATAGTACTTTATAATATAAATAAATATTTTTTAAAATATAGTACAATAAATATATAGTACTTTAAAGATCCGTGTTTTAAATGTCAATTTTGCCTCTCATAAAACAAACGTCTATTGAAAGATATGAGCTTAATATACCTGTTGTAACGGTTGTGGTATATATAATGTATTACGAGACAGCTTTTTATGATACATTCCTTTAATTGACCGTACAATTTTAATTCCTATATATAACGATTAATGTCAAATACGTCATTTAAAATTCCTATATTTAATACAAGTAATTGCCTTATTTATTATATAAATATTATAATTAAATGAAAACATAAAATAAGTGTCTCATTTTGAAGTACAGAACATTACACATGAAACTTGAACGATCAATTACGTAAGAACGTATATATATATCGTAAAAAGTAAGTACTGTGAAAATATGCCAACTAAATTTTATTTTCGCTAATCCACAAAATAAAATTCGACCATCAAATCCAAACGTTTTAAAACTGTAGACAATCAAACTCCACTTCCCTAATACACTTGTCACAAAACTGAATATTTCTTTTCTCTCTCGTAAACCGGGTACTTGGCAAAGGTACCTTTGCCAAAGACTATGTGATGCGAAAAAAGCCGTAGCACTCGAGCGAATGCATCGTAGAAATTTACGGGCGTTCGATGTCGTAGTCAGACGCCGCTACGAGGAATGGGCGTGATCTGAACGTCGTAGAGCCCGTAGAGATCCGTAGACCGCACTTGCGGTCCTGAGCTAGATAGCATTACGGGGGTCTACTTGACTTTACTTTATTTACCTCTGGCCGGAAAGATGGTGTAATCATTATGTGTTTATTAATCTTTCGACTGGGATTTTATTGGAAGAAGGATATTCAGAAGTTCTGTGGGATTGGGACGATTTCTCAACATATTGACATAAACATAAAACTAACCTTGCTTTTTAGCATTTGTAGCCAAAGCAATAAATTATTTAAATAATATTTAATGCGGCAATTCTTGATTTAGTTCTTATATTTTACGCATTCATTTTCCACGCGGAGAGACTATTATTTGATCTGATGGTTTTTAAGAAGTTATCGTCGATGAACATTAGAAACATTTATCGAATTTATCATTTTCAAATAACTATGGGTAGTCTGTTCACAAAAGGTAAATCAACACACTTTTTTACAATTGAGTAGTTTTACATTTATATGTATATGTATATATATATATATATGTATATATATATATATATATATATATATAAATATATATAAGTATATAAATATATACAAAATTCTCTCTCTGAAACCAATTCTTAAGCCTAGAAATTCTTAAAAATTTTGTGATCGTAAGTCTCAAAAATCAGCCACGGAACTTGAATCTTTATCGAGACTAGAAAAAGATGCATTCATAGTGATTACGAATAGAAAAGTTCGTATTAAAAATCAGATGACATTCTCTTCCTTATATTATACAATGAATTTACTATTAATTGAGAAACGACTTGAAAAATGGTTATGTTTTTAATTTCTAATTTTTGTATATACCATTACATTAGTTATATATGCAATAATATTTCCTCGCATGTGCTAATTAAGTTACGTAGGATTTATATAAGTACAAATAAAAAAAAAGGATTTTTATATTTACGTGTAACCAAGTTGAATATAGCGAAAAATTACGTTGGAAAAATTCTAAGCGGTTTACCTAATATATACTACAAATCCTAACTCTCTTAAAATAATCCCCGTTAAATAATTTATAATTGTTAATAGATTATACCTAGAATAAATCATTTGAGTGGAGTGACAAGCAGTAAACTGTATTTTTTGGAGAAAGGTAAAAATCCAGCTTTAATAAATTTTAATATAGAAATCTTGCTCCTTTTTTACATCCACAGCGATATCCACGTTGAAGTTATGCTTTTCTATCAATACAGCGGCTCTTCTCAGCTGCCAGATTATATTTTAATTTTCATTGGGGTAATTACTTTGCTGTCAGTACACTCTAGACAGGTGACAGGGCTGAGGTTTTGTGGCTGCACGACCGCAGGTTAGAGCTGCGGTTTTTCTGCTTTTAACGTGGAATGATTTCCTTTACTGAAAATTGATGAAAATATTTAGTTCAATTAATGTATTAATAGAGAAACGTGTATAGTATCTGAGCGTAGGTTTGTAACATGATGGGTAAAAACACAATGCGTCTCAAAATGGGATATTATTGGTTTGTTTTGAGTTACCTTTTCTCTTTGTTACACAATTACGGTAAATTATTTTTCATTCTTAAATTTTAGTTCGAAGGTATGCCGGTTCCATTAAAAATATTTTTTTTTAAAAGCTAAGTAAAGCACAATACGGTCAAACTAAAATTGAACTATTATTAGTTTTGAAATAAATTTACATTCCAAAAAACTTTATATTTTATTCGGATCAAAAGATACATCAAGTAAAAAAGGCTTAGAGATTAGGATTTGAAAAATAATTTTAAAAGATATCAAAAAGGAAAAATATACCAAAAACTAATATATACGATACACTGCTTTTACACCAACAATTAATCAGCTTATAGTTGCCCATTCCAAATAACAAGACTTAAAATAATTTCAAATAACGAAATTTGAGAACAATCCCAAATAATAAAAATCGATGACAACGCTTTCTCGTATCGCAACTCTTCGGTTCGAACGATGAAGCCATCATAGAGAGCGGCGCGCGGAAGTTCCGCATATTTCGGCCCTCGACAGCGAAAAGGGAAGCGCGTAAGCGGTGGCGTCTATTCATTCAGCCTGCAATATGGGACGCGCTTTAGTACTCGCTTCAAACTCAAGCCCATTCTAGTACCACAATAATGGCGGACTGGCTTGTAATCCTTGTTGAAAAACTGATTGTGTTTTGTAATCCTGTTCAGAAACTCACTGCTACAGAGAAAACTTAAAATGCATATGTTTAATAATGTCGCACAGGAAATTGCAGGAATATATAGGGAATAAAATAAAGAAAATGCGTAGGTCTCTTTTATGATGTCAATAAGTACATAAATGGACGGAAGCGTACCAATGCTTCCGAAAGTGTATAGTTTAAAGTCTTAATTTGATAATAAATTTATTTCAGATTAATTTATTTTGTAGTGATCTTTATTTCACTCACCAGACATCTCTTAATTTTGCTCGTCTTCATTTCTGTTTTAGTACTAACATTTCACATGTTCTTAATTTCTTTTATTAACGTGCGTTATACTTTCCGCTACTCTACAATTTACAAATCTTTATTCTTTGGACGAAAATGTGATCAGATTTACTGAGATGCAAGCAATAAACGACGGATAAGAAGGCTTTTTTATCATATTTTTTCATACTCTTATAAATTTTGAAGCATTTCGAAAAAAGCTCTTTACAATAATTCATAATGTGGGAACAAACATTTTAAATTGAAACTATAAATGAGTAATGAAATCATTAGGAAAAATATGTTAATGCAAAAATGTTCTGCTCATAAACCTAAAATTTAGTTACAATGATTGACAAATTCGCATACCTAATCAACTCTTTTTTTATAAAACAATGACTCATTTTTTATATCCTCGTCCATATTCCGTCGTTATATCTTAATTCTTGTTTTTTATTGATATTGATAAAAACCATAAAAGACCATACACGCGAACAAGTCTATTCATACTAAGGTCTCGCCTGGAGGTTCGTTCTTTTGATCACTCATTGAAATGTAACCCCGTGTAAATAAAAAGTTTGAAGTCTAAAATTGAATATTATAACATTACTTTATTTCATTTTTTATTTAAAATCTGTTGCAATCATGCTTAATGCTTATCACTTATAACCCATACGATAAGTTAGTTCTTTAATGTTAATCTGTTGAATGTAAAATATCTCCTTTCTCAAATTTTAGTTTATTATGAAGTTATTATTTATAAAAAATATCCAAAGGAAACAACCTTTTTGGAACCGATATTCCACGCCACGAGAACGATTGTGAAAACGACTGCGCCTATTTTAATACTTTGAGAGATAAATGAAATATGGAAATAATAATTTAATTTTGGTTTCAATTTAAATTAGAATAGGAAACATATCTAACATGGCGAACATAATTTTGATGATAAATTACTGATTTTGGTGTAAAAATCGATTGATACATTCAGTCAAAAAAGCAACATAATTTATTTTGAGAAATTGAATACGAAGTTAAAACTGATAATTAATATTTAACAGCACATAAAATGTATTTTGCTTACGGAAACAGTAACTTTTTAATTATTGACATCAGAAGCAATGTTTATTTAAAAACATAGAAAAATACTACATCTAAAAAAAGAAAAAAGTTTTATATTTTAGAAGTTAGTTTTTTTTTCTTAGGTCTAAAATTAAGACAAATTTAAGTGTTTTTAAAATTTTTTATGCAATCAAAAATTAATTTATCATATCACAATGTAATATTTAAAGTATTAAACTTTAAAAATTATGCTGTGCTTGTGAAATAACTAAGTGGCGATTATTTCAGTTTTTAGCGAGACTTAATTCACCTAACCTAGTCAATATGTGCAGCTGCAATTTCGTAATAACTCCTCATAATCCCACCACTATTGATGAGGAAGCTGAGGTCGATTGAGGAAAATAATGTTTTATGTCTAGCGAGAGTGTTAGTAATACTAAAGGTTTAAAATTTTAGCTTTTCATTATGATTTTAAAATGTTTTTAAATATTATATATGTTTTGTGAGACTTTTCGATAAATGACTTCTCAGAGAAATTCGTTCAAAATTATTAATAAATAATAAATTTAGAAGAGCCTGTTTCGAACGCCAATATGTCTAATTATCTGACAATGGAATTAAATCTACATCGACAATATGCTTTCTGTATTATGACAATAAACACAACAAATGTAAAAAAAAACGCCCTTAGGGATGAAACAATACAATAGTATCAATGTTACACCTATAAGTTTTGACGGCGTCTGAAAAGATGACTAATCTAAACATTCCAGGAAAATGTGGTTAATTTGACATGACAGCTAAAAAAGTAGAATAAGTTTTGTATAAATAATCGCGATGACAGCGATATGATAATTATAACGTAAATATGACGCTAAAAGAAAAACTTCATGATAGGTTTGCACGAACATTTCATTCCGTACTAATTAACTCCTAAAATTATTTGCATTACTTCAACAAAAAAATACTACAACGAAAAATACATTGGAACATAGAAAAAGCGTGTGATGAAATATTCTTTGTTTAACAATTTCTGCCAAGCGACCGTCGCACACGTTGCTGCTCCGTATATTTATTTTCGTAGTGCTGAGATCCAGACACGTTCATATTCCCGGTTTAACACGTAAAGGCTCTGTTTCACATTATTGTGCAAATAAACACATACTATGAAATAACACATTGCAAAACCAAGAGCCAAGTCTTTGAAGAAAAAACGGTAGTTGCTTTAATTGATGTTTTTTATGGAAATCTGCAGAAATTAAGTTTGTTAAAAAAATCTAGTTTAATCGTTTTAAAAAGTGTCAGACAATTCCATTTATATTCTATTTCTATCAAGATTTAAGACATATTTCTTGTGATGTTTATTTTTACACATCAATAGTAGATATTTTTTGAGAAATTTAAAACGGAGTATCAAATTTCGAAACAGCAATACAAATTTAGAAATAATACTTTGACACACATACAAAAGCTATGAATTTTCTTGTACCTATGACACGGTTCCTAATGATCCATTTATTACAAAATTTTTATCTAAAGTTTGATTAAAACCATTTGTAATAAAATGCCTCTGCGATCATTTACATTTTCTTCCATCGTAATTTCATTATTTAATTAATTGTTTTATTTGTATCAATTTAATTACAATTTGATTTTATTTACCTTACACTACGACTTTTCGGTTTTATGGAATTTATCAATTTATATCGTAGATCAAACATTTTTTGACACAGAGCATATAACGAGGGACGGTAAGAAGGCATGGCACGCGGCATTATTTTGATCCGCGTATCATATATTTTTATCTGCACGGTGACATATATTTTAGTAATAAATTGAATGCGACAATTAATAGAGCTCCGTCATTCATTGCTCACTAGCGCCCAAAAATGCCCTTTTGCGTCATAATTAACGTTCAAAAATAAAAGCCAGCAAAAAATGTAACCATATGCGAAATTTCCCATTATCGGTCAGCTATTTGAATATATTTATATATGAATATATTTTCACTGATTTTAATTAAAAATGTTATTGGTGACAGCTTTGTGTCGGTATGTTTTTTGTTCTATGCCAGTAACATAGATCAGTATTTACCAGTACTTTGTGGCCGGTATGCGTCACTAGTAATGGACACTTAATGTTATTATCGTATAAGTATTGATAAATATGTTGAAAGACTGTGATGTTAATAAGAAACACAATTTAAAACAGTTGACTTTTCATATTAATTTTACAGTGAAATAACGATATAAAATAAACGACTGCTATATTATTCATTCCTTTCATTGGGTAAATTTAAAAAGTAAATAAACTTAGTAACGAAACAATTTTGAAGTATACGTTGTTCGAATAATATTCACAGCAAATGAAAAAAGCTATATATGAACAAAAAATAAGTGACAACATACACTAATGACAATTCGGTTAAAAACAAAAATTTAAAAATTTCAACTTTTTTTATTTTGTCCCTTGTGTCAGATATAAGACTGAATAGAACGAGTCGTCTCATTAAAATAAACATTCTTATTTAATTTTGTTTTATATTTGCTAAAAAATTCTATAATAGATAAATGGATTGAAGCTACTATAAGGAAGAACTGGGTTCGAACAAAGACAGGGCCAGTTTGCTCAGCACACTTTTTAGAACATGACTGAAGTAAAGAAGTTGGACAAATGATACTTGAACTAACAGTAGTTTCAACCACCGATATTTTTTCAAAGTCAGGTTTATACCTTGTTCAAATTAAGAAATCATATTGTATAATTTCTTATTCAATATCATTTTATACTTATAGAATATTTACTCCTCAAGGACACTATTTACCTTAAGTCGTGTAACCGTATTTTCGATTATTATAGAAAAAATTAGTTTTTAGTTGGTAGAGTGAATTTAGATGTATGTTATCACCTCGCAAGAGAACATTTATTGGTCTAATTAATCAAATGAAAGAGGTGAATAAACGCCAAATATTTAAAATTAAATAAATCCAGACATAAAATCGAAATTGTAAAGTAACAGAAAAAATAATAAAAATATATCTCATTGAAAATGATAGACTATCGTTTCCAATTCAAGAAGAAAAAAATTATTATAAAAGCTTTGAATCGTTTTTTATCCACGGAGATGTTTGACTGCACTGCATTCCATTAATATGGACATTTTTTCCTTTAAGTAATCCGGTATCCGATTTAATCAAAGCCGTAGTTGAAAAGTGTATTAATGTTCGTTTATATTATTCGTTACCACGGTGTTTTAGGTTGATCACGAGGCGTACGGCCTTTGACGGCTCAGCGCATCGCGAGGACCCGGATTCGATTCCCGGCCGCTCATTGGCTGGATGTAAGAGATTGCTTTCGTAATACTAAGCCCGCCATATGTATTAATTGTATACATTAGAGGACGTAAATGTATTATTTAACAAATTTAACTAAGTATTTTAATAAATTATATAACAAAATTAACAAAACAGCTATTATTAAATATGTATTGCTTTCCGGTTAAGTTAAATGTTTTTTTAAATATTTTATCAAATAAACCAAGTAATTCTACTTTCCTCGGTACATTATTTATTAAGGTGCTATTAAGACATTGTAGTGATTTTAGAAATGTCTCCTTTTTAGAAAGAAAAATTTTTGTCTTTATTATTGTGTGTCAATATTCTATATTTGTTGTTAACTTCACTTTCATTATTCGATATTGAAAAAAGATGCTTGCGCCGAAATTTATTCGCCGACTTAAAATTATCATTTTTTTAATTTTCCAAGCAATATATCCAAATAACTCGAAATTATTTTATATATTTCAACGTTAACAAATACCTGGTATGCTTGATAAGCAACTAAAACCAATATTATTTTAATCAATACGACATATAACTTGTTTTGAGTGTTATATTTAATTAAAATCTTTTTTTTATTTAAATTTTACTCCAATATACAGCTTACGCTGCTATATTTCTAAATTTGATGGCATTGTATACAGATATACTTATATTATATTTGGTGTATAGATAATTAAACAAACATTGTGATATGTTATTTACTTTTCAAATAAGTCTTGGTACTACAGTATTTTCCAGTATAGCCTACAAATTACATACGTACTTTAGAATATTTTTTTTATTAAAAACTGAGCTTTTACTCTTATTTAGATGTATATTTTCGTAGATTATTTTTAATTTTAGACATATTTAAAAAAAAACATTAGAAGAAGCTTTAATGTTAATATTCATTATAAGTTGACCACCAGGTAAGGATAAGATGGCCATTTAATTTATTGGTCATTTTTCCTCCCCTTATGTTTTTTCGGTACTATTTACTTTTTCCTCGTATGTTTCTTTTCCATTTCATGTTTCTTTATTTTCTTTCCACTAGTATTGCATGAATTGTTGAATGTAGTGTTTTTATGTAGGCATAATTTACAAAAAAAATACATCGAAGCTAATATTTTATTTTTTCAGTCTCTTTGTGATTTTCGCTGCATCCTACGCAATCATATATATTATCTTCGGGACGGGATTTTTTATTGGCTAATTCTATCGTTTCTTCTTCCTCAGAACTTAAATCTAATTTAATTTTTTGTCCTTAAATATTAATTTTTTTTCTTCATAATCTTGTTATTTTTACTTTACTTTTCCTTTTCTTCACTAATGTAATCTGGAGATGTGATTACCTTTACTATTTGCTCGGATCGTTTCCAAACGATAGTAAGCAGCAAAACTTAGTGAGCTCTACAACTAGACACGTGTTGACTACATGTGGTACTTTAAAGCCGTGTCTTTTCGTGGTGTCTTTTTGTGAGCATCGTTATTAGATTTTGATGTTGAAGACATTGTTGGTGATAGTTCTTATTGAATCCGTTCAGATATATGATTCTCAAGCATCATTGAAACCTCTTCAATAACTATAATTTTTAAGATTATCAGACATGTAAATATAATCTGGAATATAAATTTAGCGTCGCTTGTGAATTTGTTATTCGATTTGAGGTTATGTTATTGAAAAGTTATAATATTCGAAGAGAAAACAGTAAAAACATAATAAATTTAAAAAATATTAGCACTTGTAGTGCATCAAATATCAACTTCCTAAAAAATCTGAGGTAAATTGAAACTTTGAAGTTTAAAAATAATTTTTAATTTTTGTTCAATGAAAGAGGTATATCAGCAACGTACACGTTCGAGTAGTAATCACTCCCCAATCTTAGCTCACGACATCTAGAGTAAAGTCAATAAAATTTTTCGGTTGGCGGTTTCATCGAACAGGCTATGTCATACTGAATTATCCTATGCTAACAACCGGAATTATATATGTTATAGTGCATTGGCAGTGATTCCTTATGACCCATTTTAATAGTATTACAAAAATTAAACGCATTATGAGCGGCATAGTGCATTAAGTGGAAAATAATATAATAATTGATACATTATTCTGGAAAGAAAACATATATCTGCGTTTGTGTTTCGTACAGATAGTTTAAAAAATAATATATGTATGTCAATGGCTGCGGAAAATGTAATGTTCACCTCATCTCGAAAGCTTAGACAAATAATTAAATATTTATTTCAGATTGACATACCTATATTAATTTTTATACTACCCGAATATTTTGAAAAACCTTTGAATATATATTAGAAAAAGAAGTAATGTAATACCCATTTTAACGGTCAACACACATTGAGACTTAGTTAATAATATTATTTTGAATCGTACTTTGGTTCGACTTTCATAAAATCATCAGTTTATTAGATAAAAATACCGATTTGTGCTTATGAATTTTGCGGGGCCATATATTTTTATTCTCCATTCGGATATGTACATCTGGTAAAACTAACTTATTGGTTTTTGTTTTGAGGACAACCAATGCGGGTTCTTATGATTATCTATCTCTTCGCCTGTTGCACAAACACGAAACCTAAGAATTGTATTGAAGTTTGTTTATATATGGCCATATATACATTTTCGTAGGACTAACAAATCTTAATTAATCCGAGCGCACAGTTAGTATAATTATTTGCGACATTAATTATTTATATGTTCACAAGGGATATACTTCTCGTCCAAAGGTATATAGATTTAGGAGATCAATTATACTTTATTAAAAACCGCGGGCGCACGACATCCCATTTTTCAGTATTGCTTTTTAAATTTTTGGCGTTTCATGAATTTATTTTATATTATATTAAGTTTAATATATTATTATGTGTTTTATAATGTTTAATTCGTTGTGCTAAATGTGTAATATTTTTAAGTATGAGTGTAATTAAATGGCGAATGTTTTACTTTTTGTTATTCTAAGGACCGTAACTCTACAGCTGTTCAAATACTAAGATTGCCGTCATATTACTGTAAAATAAACACAGAGAAAGAAATAATATGTGACGAAAGAAAACACTACTTTTAAATTAAACTATGTCAAAAGATTTCTACTTGGAGACATAACTATCTTTGAGTATCGGTGTGATACCCAGATTAATTGTGTTGTAACTGTATATGTATGCAGTGTATTTTTTCTGTAAAATATTATTGAATTTCGTTTATTTTTATATATTAGTTCATTTCAAAAAAATATTTTAATGATTACCTAAAAATTATTCATTTGTGATAATTTATAATAATTTTCTATTTAACTTTACTTTGTAATAATTTATAATAATTTTCGTTAATATATAAGCTTTATATATTTTATTAACCATAAATTACAAAATGATAATAAAAAAGGGATTTGTCTAAAACTATATTTTTAGTGTTGTACGGAATAAGTCGTTGAAAGTTATTATAAACTGAAGTTATTGTAATAAATTGTATTTTGGTTTAGACGTTCAAATTATCATAATATTGTTTTTTATTTATAAATTTGACAATTATATTAAATTATGTTATTAATTTGTTGATTTTATTGCTATATTTACCCATTGGATTATATGGGAAATATCTCTGTCATTTAATTAAATTAAATAGCTTAATTTTGCATCAGGACCATCGCGGATTTTATAGTTAAATTCAAATTAAAAAGAATTAAATGCTATGTTATTTGTATGGTTTTCTTAAATATAATAGCGAAAGTTTTAATAATGATGCTATGTAATCGATGATACCTACTAGTAGAATTCGTGTTTCCATTAGTCAGTTTTTTGTATCGCATGTAGGTAACAAATTACTAAATGTTTTGTTACATATAATATATTAAAATTTCAAAGAATTAACTTTCCATGAAAAAAATATAATGTTATTGTATCGTCTTATTTATATTGATATTGTGGTGATCGTTCGATAAATGTGTAAACGACACTAAAATAGAACTCTTAAATTTCGTTGCGAGATAAGCATACGCGATTCAAGCGTGTGGAAACGGAAAAGGGTTTGATGATTTTGGGCGGATATGGAGGCGTGGCCTGAAAAGTAATTGACGCGTCTAAAATTCATTTGTTTTAACCGGCAAGATTTGTTATCAAACAGATCCTTGAACGTAGCATTTCTACTTTATATTGTATTTATTGTTTTGTGATATTTGAAATGCGTAGCATGTTTCAACGCCTGTCAAGTGTATAGTAGGCAATTTGTTTACGTTGAAAAAAAAATCATATTTTTAATTAGTTTAGTAGAAATTCTATATGCTCTTAAACGTTCATGAGTATTTAAATGTGTACGAAATCCTCGTAATGCGAGCTCTACTCTTGTTTGAGAGGTTTTTGTTAACCTAAAAACTTTCATTGTCCCCCATATTCCGTTCATACACGAAAATAATTTTACGACTTTCAGTTTTATGCTAACTTCTATAAGGTTTCTACTTTTCACTTTTATAAATATAGAATATATGGATAAATGAGAATTAATGTAAAGTGAAAAAAATATTAACGTGTATACACAAATTTTTCCTAATATATCACATGTATAGTGACAAATTATTACAAGTTACACCTTTTGAATAAAATATGTACTTTATAGATTAATAAGATTTGTAATATTTTATACAATGGTATAATATGGTGATGTGTAGAGTGTTGATATATAAAATTGTTCATTTATTGCTGTAATACTCTGTAGTGTTATATTCACTTAAAACGGTAATGAAAAATATTTTTATTTATAAAATTTTTAAAAAAGTAAATTTAGATTTAGGGCTTAACCAATCTTCACTGGACTCTATAAAACCTTTACTTGTACCAAAAAATGTTTCAGGATAAACTACTACATAAAACTAATATCCTGCGAATTCTTCACTTGACCCTATAACTATATTGCAAAGCGGCATACAACTATCGAGACAGCGTGAGTCCCGGGTCCACACACGTCCTGTCCGGTGGACTTCATTAATCAGACGGGACTCGCACGAGCGGGGTGCGCGTACGTGCGGTGAACTACGGACAGACCCGCGGAAAACAGATCGGAAAATATTTTGTCACACTATCGTGGAAATTGTTTATGTAAGGGATGTGGATGGAGTACAGAATAGGGGCGTGTGAACTGTGCTCTGATTGGGTTAGTTAATTTATTGAGTTAGATAATTTATTTTTGTGATTTTTGTACTATGTTTTAGAAATTTGAATTGATTCGTAACATATACGATTACTTGTATGCCATAGCAATTGTGAACAAATCAAGCAATGTCTTAATGAAATTGATAAAAAATCCTGTTAAAATACAGATGAAAAAAAAATTATTAATTATTTTAAAATTTGAAATATCAAAATAATATTACGGCAATTATTTTTATTTATTATTTTTAAAAACACGTCAACAATGAGTTTATCGGAATTCGTTTCCATAGTTAAGACTTATACTTTCTGTATGATTGCAATGGCAATTTCTGTGTTCATTTCTATAGAGAAATAATTAGGCATTTTAATAGTCTTACAAAAACAAAACGCATTATGAGCGGCATAGTGCATTAACTGGAAAATAATATAATAATTGAAACATTATTCTGGAAAGAAAATATATATCTGCGTTTGTGTTTCGTACAAGTAGTTTAAAAAATAATATATATATGTCAATGGCTGCGGAAAATGTAATGTTTCCCTCGTCTCAAAACTTCGACAAATAATTAAATATTTATTTCAAATTGACATACCTACATAAATTTTTATACTACCCGAATATTTTGAAACACCTTTGAATATATATTAGAAAAAGAAGAAATGTAATACCCATTTTTACGGTCAACACACATTGAGACACAACACAAGAGATTTATTTGCTTTCTTTTTTATCTTTTTTTTAAACAAAGAGAAAACCTTTGTGGAAAATTGTTAAAAATATACTGAAAATATTCACGTTCTTTTGTAATTTAAATTGTTTGAAACCAAATATATAAATAAATAATGTCAATTTCCATGTAGATAGCTACATATTATTTATTTATATATTTGGTTTCAAACAATTTAAATTACAAAAGAAAGTGAATATTTTCAGTATATTTTTAACAATTTGCCTCAAAGGTTTTCTCTTTGTTTAAAAAAAAGATATTTTTATTATAGTTTACTAGTCATTCTTAAAACTTAATTCTTATACTCGTATTAACTAATGGCTTGGTTTCGATTCTATTTCATATAATTATCATTATTTTCAACAACTTTCTGTTTGCATTCTTGAAAAAGTAACATATTTATTAAGTTTATGAAAATTAAACATGTCTTTGAGTAAATTTAAAAAGTTAAATATATGAAAATTTCAATTTGATATGCAGTTTATGAACTTTTGATAATCTGAATTATTTTATTTATGTATTTTCATCACAGCATGCAATAAAAAAATATCAATGTTTATCTGCCAAATTTGATGGATTATTATTAGCCTATAATCGTTTTAAATACAAATTGTTTAATGTAAAAGACATATAAATTGACAACAGGTTAAGAAAATAACAGCTTAAAAGTAAACATAGTAATACATATAATACAAGGTTGAATACCCATAACTCTATGTATGAGGCAGAGGTGACTTCTCCAAAAATAATTAAACAAAAATTAATTGCGTTACATATAAAACAAAACTATTACACAACCATACCTACGCTACGTCGATAAACCAATTAGCCAGTACAAGTAAACATAAACCTCCTCGAATAAGCGAAGGCCCTATTCCGATTAACAGACATCTAAGACGCATGTAGATATTTGTAGTTCGTTACGTCGGGTCCATCGAGAGCAGTCTACGATCGCAGACCCGGCGGCGGACATTTGTGTGATCAGTGACTCGTGAGAGGATTCCGATGTACCACGTGCGTTCTGAGATCAAATCATGTCCGCTTGAGAGGACGTAACGAGCGCCCCGTATGAACGCGCAGGTAGTTAGCTAGGGAGCCAGTCACCTGTCGGGGTGGGGGACACTTAATTAGGGGGCTGATGTAGTAGAGCTTTGCATTGAGCATTTCGTGTAGGCTCTTGAACTGTTTCCTTTTGTTTGATGGACGTAAAGGGTAACTATTTTAGTACATAGTATCTTTTGATATTATATGAAAGTGGATCTAATGATAAGTTTAAATATTAAACACAAAGTCTGCATGAACGAATGGAATAAAAAAAAAGCCTAACACTATTCAATTATAACTTCATTAGTGTAAACAATGTACCTGAAAATTTTATTATTAATTGTTGTACATATCTTTAATGTTTGTTATCATTATATCAGTAATAGTATTAACTTTGATTTATTTCTAATATTTAAATGCTTGACGAAATGTAAATTTTGTTCCAAGTGAACTAATAAAAGATTAGCACAGATTGTTTAGTTTAATATCCATAATTTTATAAATCAGTTTCATTGATTAATTTTACGGCTCTATTAGTAATATATTAGAGTATTTACCCATAAGTTGATTCATAGTATACAAAGCAAAATAGATTTATATAAGAGATAGTTGCGAAAGATAAAAAGAATATAAGTTATATAAAATCTAGCGTTTAAACTGTCACAATTTACATAAATTGCTGATTTGTTATTCTATAAGATTTTTTTATTATATTTTATTCTGGAGAAGTAATTAGCAGCTAATAAGACTGCCACTTTTTCCCGGCGATTTCTGGAATTTTATAAGAATTTCTTGTGAAACTTTGACAAAGTATATTACGAGCGCAACAACAATAAAGTTTTGGCTAATAAAGAACAAATCAAATTTGGTAATTTTTCATTAGGCAAGAGCAAACGTAAGTTACGTTTGCTATTGCCTAATGAATTTCGTTTAAGGTGATAAACGAGTGAGGCGTTAGGCAATTTTGGTATTAACCATGATTGCATTGGGTGCACCTCTTCATTATATTGTATAAATTTATGTAATGCAATAAACATTGATGTATCAAGCATTGATTCCAAAGATTCAAGTACGGTAATTTCGACAGTTTTGAAAATACTTCTTGTGATTTTCTACATACAATTTAGAAATATTCAAGGACTTTATTTAGACAGTTTCCAAGTTAATCGTCACATAATTTTATGTTATAATTTTGCAATAGAGAAACAAGTTCATGTTTTGGAGAGGAATTTTGAAAAAGTCTGTTTTGGATTACAAGAACTAACGCTGATGAACTAATATGACGAGTTTATCAGCTGCTTAAGGCATAGTTGTTTTCCTGGTGCATAGTTTTGGTGACCTTCCATTCCAATCGCAATTTATACCCGGTGATCTACAAATTTACGATTCTTCTACTATTCTAACCGTAGTTTATAATATTACGCAGATCTCCGCCTGACTGCTCACTGAGCTCATAACAGATCTATTAACTAATCCTAATAATCAATTAGGAGGCGGAGTTGGGCATTTCTTTTGACAATTTTCGTGTTTGACTTGCTACAGCTAAGATTAAATGGTAATTAGATTCTTCCTTTAAGACCTGTATACAGTGACCGATGAAAATATTAGAAAGCTGAAAATTAAAATAAATAGTGTTAGTCATAATTTTCAGGGAAATATACACACTAAAGCCTTTTAGTAATAAATTTAACATTAGGCTAAAATTGACCTACGTTAAACTATTTTGCTACACTTTTTTTACAATATATATATATATATATATATATATATATATATATATATATATATATATATATGTGTATATATATATATATATATATATATATATATATATATATATATATATATATATATATATATATCTTATGCTTTAGACAATATCATAGTCTTATATTTTGGTGACGTCTTAACTGAATAGAAGAATAGAAATACATATATGATCGGCGCAACATATTACACATCTTCATTTTAATATTGTGAAGAATAGTAGGGTCCTTTTAATTGAAATATATATTTAAATCCCTTAATGTCCATGATTAGAATAACTTTTAAAAATTTATTCCCTTTTCTTTTTATTTATTTATTTAGTCATTTATTTATATACTTCCATGTATACAGTTTATATATATATGGCGGAATTATAACTATGAGAGCAACCTCTTACAACCAATCAGTATGCATTTTGATCAATCCAACACACGACGTCGACGATAATTATTCATTAATATAAAACATTTAGTACGCCTAATTACAAATAGTATTTCTTAACACTGTGTGATATTAAACCCTGGAGCAACCTTAATATGAACAGTCGAAACCTATTATCGATTTATGAATTAAAAAATCGGTACAAAAATTATTCTTCTATTTGATACTTAAATTATTGACTGATTTAAAAATGTAATGAAATTTAACTACATTAATGAAGAGAAAAATATGATACATTGATTCGTTTAAATCTATGTTTTACTGAACAGCTACTTATCAATTAAGTTGAAACTTTCACTGATATACTTCGCACGGCCTTCTGAATAATGTATCAATAGTTGAATGTGCAATACTGGTTAAATTAATGTAATGAAAATAACAATGATAGATCGGGTGATTTTTAAACATGTGCTAAGAAAATGCACAAAAATATATGTTTCATCATTTCTTGGAAGATACCAGCGACATACGCTTGGATCTGCACGAGAACCACCAGCGTCAGACAAAAAAAATTTCAGCTGAATATAAATCAACATATTGAAATTAATCAAGAAGTTCTTATTGAAATATTGTAAATTTTAATGTAGAGTTTTTAACGTAGATAAGTGATCAACCATCGTATGAGCTGAACATGTAAATATATGTGTTATACTGTAAGTAAAAAGCTCTTCGCTTGAAAATGAAAGGAGTATTCGTGTAACCTTATAATAAGTACATTTATAAAAATTTTATAGCGTACGATTTGAATTTAAAAAGATAAATCAATACAATAAGTATATGCTCCATGATGTCATCAAATGATTTATGAAGTATATCATATACCGACTTAATGTTTAACTAAATATCTTAGACAAGTCAAGAGGAGGAATTTTTACTCGATATTTATACGGCGAATCGTACTGCATTTTTTTTAATTTTGAAAGGTTATTAATTTTGAATAATTGGACCAATTTTGTCCACTAGAAACTTAACCTAGATTGTGGTTAAAAATATATTTATGCCGTGTTTCATCCCTGCATGATAAGAAATCTAGGTTCCTAAGCATCCACACAATTTGCTATATCCAAAATATGTAATATTTCAAGGTTTATCGGATTTATTGTCATGAGACCATTATCAATATATTGTTAAGATATAGTAAAACGATATAAAAATTTAAAAGTCAAGATCTACGCAATACGTGAATATATACAAATTTTGGCTAACATTCAGAACGAAACATGATTATTCATCAACCATTGTTACGAACAACTGAGCATGTAAAGAGGTTTTAACGAATTACGCCGCGCGCTATTCACGTAATTTAATATAATGAAATATTTGTTAGTTAAGATGTAAATTTAATTATTCACCCAAAACTATTTCTAAATTTGTAGATTTAGAAATACTTGTACTTGCTACAACTTTAATGAGCTTTTAAATAATGTCTTTAAGTATGAACAAAAACAATTCATTGATCAAGTTGGCGTTGCTAAAAACATCGTGTTCAAATTTAATGCTCGCTAATGCAGGTCTCGAAATTCCCCATAGAGTACATTAAATTTCCATAATGGTGTTTTGCTCTTGACATGAAACTATAAATCCTGCCAGAACCTATAAAGGTGACACCGAAACGCATTAAAGGTGAACAACGTAAAGACGTTGGTTCGTAAATAGACATTGTACGTTTTGCAGCTTTTCGGAACATCGCTATCTGTTGTAAACTCCATACAGGAAAAATGTTTCATAAAATATTACGACTAAAATAGTTTAAAAATTGCTGAGTCAATGTTTTGAAGAAAACAATATTCGTATCTTCATAAAGCTTCATCAATTTGTAATTAGGGATCTTTATTTAATTTTTAATATATAATGGTAACTAAACCATAAAAATCGCTATGAGAGACTTTGAAATATTAAATTAAAATACATGAATACTTAACTGATATTTAATTAAAATACATTAATACTAAATTAACTGATACATTTGATTATGCTACGACAGACTTAAATATAATATTTAAACATCTAAAAGGAGGCATTTATAGGGTATTAAATTATCATTGAACAGAAATATATACTTGTTTTATATTTCATTACATTTTAAATTTAAATGTTTTAATTTAGTATTTTGACGACTAACGACCCCAAAATTTAATAACTAATTATTGCTATTTCCGTCGCTTGTAATAATAGTGAATAGTCGAGCACAGATGTGGGTTTATGCGTATTTTATGTTCTTCACACTGGTGAATATCAAAAGGCAGCTCTGCGTTTAAACTAAAGCTTTCGCGTTGGGGCAGACCGGTGTACACCTGTGACCATTCGGGTTTGCATGGTCCGCTTGAAGCGGAGACAGCGGTGTTAGAACTTTAAGTTAACACAATAGGTACATCGTTCATTCTCTTAAAAGATAAAGTTATCTATAAGTATAAATAACACTTTAGAACAAGCCTAGCCATGAGGTTAGGAATATAAATATTAAACCTGAATCCATAAGTTTCTCCAAGAAAATACTTTTGGTCGAAGCGGAGACAGCGGTGTTAGAACTTTAAGTTAACACAATAGGTACATCGTTTATTTTCTTAAAAGATAAAGTTATCTATAAGTATAAATAATACTTTAGAACAAACCGAGCTATGAGGTTAGGAATATAAATATTAAACCTGTATCCATAAGTTTCTTCAAGAAAATACTTTCGGTCGAAGCGGAGACAGCGGTATTAGAAATTTAAGTTAACACAATAGGTACATCGTTTATTTTCTTAAAATATAAAGTTATCTATAAGTATAAATAATACTTTAGAACAAACCGAGCCACGAGGTTAGGAATATAAATATTAAACCTGAATCCATAAGTTTCTTCAAAAAAATACTTTCGGTCTCGTGTGTCATATTTTATGCGTTATTAGTAACAGTTTTTTTGATTTAAACTACGAATGTTATTTTACTACATGTTATTTTATTATATTATGTTACTTAATTGAAATAATGGAATGGAAAAGTTTTTATTTATAATTATAGATTTACTAATTCCTCGACTGCTTTATTTTTTCATCTGACAGGTATTAAAGTTTTATTTGATATTGAATAACAGACTTTTTTATAATTTCTATTGTTAGCGGACTGACAGTTTAAGGTTCTCTATGAAGAAAATATTTCTATTTTTAATTGGTATTTATATATTAGACACGAAGATATTTTAAACCCCTTTTTAAGCATATTGTGCGTACGGAGGAGTATGAGATATGACATAAAGTTTACATGGAGGAGGAGTAAAAAAGCTTAAATTTATGCATAATATATCTTATAATACATGAAAAGATAACTTTGTAACTTTTTTTAGTATATTCCGCGCACATATGAGTGTAAGATTTGACATAGTTAAAGTTTATATGAAGGGGGATTGCAGAAAGATGTGAAGTAAAGTAAGTGTTATAAATACAATAAATTATGTCTTAGAAACACATTAAAGATTCATTGCTTACGTTCATAGTGCCACTGTCAAACACGTAATAATCTGTGGTCAAACAGTCACACAAAGTAGAGACTGTTTCCAAAGAATTTTAAAATGTTAGATTGACTGAAACTTTTAGCTATGAATTTTGAGTTTATTTTCATATGTTTATTTTTCAATAGCCTGTGGATCGGAAAAAAAGCACTTATTTTATATTTTGTGTAACAAATATATGTGTTATTAATATTAAATTTTAAATCTGTAATTAATTGAATGTGTTGCAGGGAATTAGAGTAACAAACACACGCTAACGATACATTTTTACACGCTCTCAGCTTAAGAAGTAGAACAAAATTTTAAAATATTATATGCAATTATAATAATAGGGGTATATTTTTTAACGAAGAACCTCAATAACGTTCAACCTTAAAAATTTATTGAATTACGGTCGAATTTCAACCATTTGTTGACCACTAGTTCAAATAGACGTTTCATTGTAATGTTTCCATTTTTGTGTCAAAAGAATAGAATATATAATTACTAATTAACTTGTAAATCATTCGGAAGAAAATGTATAGCATATAGTAAGTCTTACAGCTTTTTTCCACAAATAACTAGGTTTCTGATTGGTGGATATACGTATCGCCAAATTTGATGTACAGTATACATTTATTTATAACTCTATGAAAAAAAAATTCACTAAGCGAAAAATTTCGAAAAATATACGTTTAAATAATTCTTAATAGCCAACCAGAAAACAAGTATATTTTGATTACAAGTATATTAGAGTTTAGCGAGTCAATTATAACAATCGAATTTATAGAAGGGAAGTGGAAAAAATTTTAAATTAGTTGAAATATAAATAAATTATTTTATGGATACAAACTAGAAAAGTTTTAACATTTATTTACATATGTAAATTTTATGTGCTATTGTCGAACCTACTTATGTAATAAGGTATAAGCTGTAACATTTCTCGAAGGCAAAATCGAAGTAGATTCGCCTTTCCACTTACCCAAACAAGTTCGATATGCCTTATCGCACACAAGGCACTCGACCAATGTTCACTTAAACGAACCCTCTCCGCACAACCTTCTCAACAGGTAGTTGGATTGAATTATTCAATGTTTGGGAAGCAGAATGGTTGGTATCCGTCAATTAAGTTCGGTAAAATGTTCGGGGATCTGTCGTAATGAAGGCCCTTTTCTTTAGAGCACGGTCGTTTCTAAGTTATGGATGTGTGTTTAGGAGGTAGACGGTAATATGTTAAATTTTACTATAACTTTATCAACAGACGGCCCTATAGACTACAAAAGTCGCATACTAAGTTACCTCACTGTTATATCATATTACACCTTTGCAAATTGTGTTTGTAAAATATCTTGGTGATTGATCGAATTTTATGAATATGGGAAATATTATTAACTTAATAATCTAATACTGAAAAGGCATGTGAAGTGAAAAATATTATTTACTTAGTAATCTAATACTGAAACGGCATGTGAAGTGAAAAATATTATTAACTTAATAATCTAATACTGAAACGGCATGTGAAGTGAAAAATATTATTAACTTAATAATCTAATACTGAAACGGCATGTGAAGTGAAAAATATATTTAAACTATAGGCAACATTTTTTAGAGGTACTTACAACTCGGTTGAATTCTATTCAACGAATATATAAGTTTCATGCATAATTCAATAAGAATGATCTCTTATTTGGTTAGCGTTTTTTTAAGGAACATTTTTATGCAAGTGTTCTCAGATACCCTCCATTTATATTTGCTAATATTTAAATATATAATTGAAGAAATCGGGTGAAATGTAAAAAAAAATATTTGCCTAAACAGTGAGTTACAGATTCTATATTTGAAAATAATCTTTATCACTATTCCTATGAGAATAATACTTCTCCCGATTCTCTCGCTTTGTCGATACGAAAACAAAATGTTATGTGATATGTAAACAGTCTTTATATAAATCTTTAATTATATTCCCTTCTAAATTATATCCTTATTTAAAATAATTTAATTTCAATCCCAAGTATTGTATAAGAGTCTCGGTAATTTATATTCCACGTTTCCATTTACAATTTTGATCTCAAAAAGTAACACTCCAAAATATTTAAATAGAAATTCCTTAGTTGGCAAATAAAAATTTATTTTTAAGTTGTATGCACCGTTTGTATCAACTTAAAGAGAGAGTCATAAAGGCAAACTATTTTTTTTAGAATTTCCTGTAAGGTAGTTCTAGATATATTGCTGAAAATGTTCACAAAAGAACATGCCCACCCCCCATCCTCTCATTTTGAATTCACAATTAGGGTTTGACTAAATTAAAAATAAATTTCAATTTTACAGAAGCTCTATTTTAACGTAAGAAAAGTTTTGTAGGCAATCAATCCCTTGTTGTTTTTTACACACATACCAAGTGATTTTTATACGCATACTAACTAAAATTTAGTCCTAATAATTTGAGTTGGTTAGTCGAAATGAGCAACTTACAAATAAGGTATTTGATCATTTTTAAATATCTCTTAATATTTACAATGTGGCAAAAATCTTTTAAGCCCAGTAAACCAACACGACTGATTAAATGACAACTTAATGATTAAAAAAATGACTACGTAAGTTTTTTTAAATTTTAATTAATAAAAGGGTTTAGTCTCATTTGGTTTAAACATTGGTAATTTTTAGACTATGAGAATGAAAGTTTAAAGTCATTTATACCTTATAGACCTAGCAAAAGAAACTGAAAAGTTGATGGAGTGTTTGAATTTTTTTATTGTTCAATACATCTGTACTTGAAGTTATCTCTAACTGATAAAATTTAAGTTATCCCAAATGAGATAAGAGCAGAGTGATTCTTATAATAATCGCCCAATATTAGGTAAAATTATAAATTCAGAGTGATGAGACTGTCTCGAGGCAATACCACACAATAATGAATTAACTGATCAAAAAAAAACAAACAAAAACAAGAATTTGTGCCATCTGACAAGAGAAAGGAAATCGTTCAAAAATAACACTTTACCTATAATTTATTGTTCTTAGCAGTTTATTTTTTTCTTTTGGAGACTCATTGCTAGATGATAAATTTCTTCCAGTTAACTATGGAATTGAAATATATTAAAGTACGTATTACAAACATAATAAAAATATTACATGTTAATATGAGTAAAGGAAATGAAAATAATAAAAAAGACAAAAGGAAAAGAGCTATGAAAGAAAAAAAAATATTTTCTTTAAATATAGCACAGTGAGTAGAGTTTCATGGGAAGAGCAATAGGAAGATAATAAGAGTAAACCATTTTTCAGGTTTAAATCTATATCCATGGGCATCTCAGACTAAATTTCCGAAGCTAAGATATTCCGAATTACATAGATCACATACGCCCCATAAAGTGAGATGCGATTTTTAAATGCTCACATTTTTTGAGGCTGCGATTGTAACAAACGTGTTGAATGCGAATATGGTATATAATTTGATGTAATGTTTTTTTGTATACAATATTTTTAACCACCTCTGAAAACATTTAAGGTCATATCTCATACATCTTGCTTACCCCCCTCTCTCTAACACATTTGAAAGTAGTTTAAAATAATCAACACAGTTTCATAGTATAAACATAATATGGCGTAAAAGGATAGTATGCATTGAGTTTCCCCATTATTGCGCTGAAACTTTTAAACTTCATTCAATTTAGTGATAACTTTGAGGGACTTGAAATTTCCTGCCAACTCTGAATTATGATCAAAATTCTCTGACCAAAAGACTGAGTTATAATAATTTTGTCATAACTCAGAGATGACAGGAAATCACAAGTCCCTCAAAGTTATTATTATAATAGGTGTTTTTAAAAGTTTCAAGCTGATTATATCGAAGAAAATATGTTATGAAATATGCATTTTCCAGTAATTATTAACTTCAGTTAACAATTACTCTTAGTCGGTGTTGATATGCAAAAATTATTATTCGTGTTAGGAAACATTTCACGTTAATGAACTAATTTTAACAATTTCATTTTAAGATTTAAACAATTATTAAGACTCCATTCTAATTATATTTAGTAAATTTTAGTCATGGGATAGGCAATTTAAAATAAAACTGATTCTTTGAAAATCCCTCATTTCCAAGATATTTTAAAATATAGATGAATGTTACATATTAAAGCTATATCATGTTTAAAACGGTACAGTTTATTTTATTCTAAAGGATATCGCTATACTATAAGAAAATTACCAGAGATAGGGAAATTCTTTGTCAAGAAATTTAGTGGATATGACATTTCGCTTAGCTCGAGCAAGTTTACTTGAATGCAAAGATTTATAGGCGACTGATGGTAAAATATCATCTTGGTATACACATATAATATCAGATTAGATAAGTATATGGCGATTTTATTGTATGTCCCAGTTTTAAATTTGGTCCCTAAAAATTGAAGATCGAACTGTGTATGGAATAAAAACGTTTGAAATTGCAGATACGAGGAGTTATTACAGCGAAAACATGTAGCTTTATTTACTATTGGTCCATAACGTATTAAGTTTGTACGTGCTAACTGAGATGGAAAAGTTAGACTAGGTTAAAAACAAAAATTCTCAAGGACTGAATAAATTCATCTGAAAATTTGTAAAACTTTGGGTTGATTATGAAAGAAAATTTAATGTTCATCATTTCTTAGTTTTGTTTCGGAAATACATTGTATGAAAATTACAATTTAAACAAAACGTTTACTAGTGCAAGAAAATAATTGAAATTGATTTATTACCTCAGAATAGGCAATTTTTAAATAATATTTTACTTAAATCTAATTTAGATTTTGTATTTAGCACCATCTTTTATTGTTATCCTTAAAAAATTATTAGTAAAACATCTATAATTATTTATTTATTCATATTAAAACTATCCCACGTTCTTTTAAAATCAATGCAATTGTTTACCCAAAATGCGAGCTCTGACACCATAAATAACATTTTCCTTGTGAAGGAATATTATCTATGTTTTAGTTAGCGCATTTTTATTAAACTTAACCAGATAATTTTACTTATTTATAAGCTTGCAACTATAAATACGGCCAAGTCTAAAGGGCATACTTCATTCAAAATTCTGATAATAACAGCGAAAAGTGCTTTCTAAAATTATATTCTATATAGATGCAATGGTCGTTTCAAACTGTTAAGGTACCTTTTAATTCCATGACATGGTTATTTATGCGCTTCCAAATTATTAACTGATTAATGAAATGAGATGAAGATTGGGCATTGTTGTGTTCTTTGCAAACACAACGTATTCCATTTTGGAAAACGATGTTGCTCAAATTCTAGCGATATTCAAAATTTGTATACGGAATTAAATGTTTTTTTCTGTTTTGTTCATTTAATGGACAATAAGCAATACTGTGCTAAATTGTACTAACGGTGAACAGGTTGAAATAATTTTTGGTGCGTGGTGAATACCATTTCAACGCAAATGTAATTATAATGCTACGTGATAAGTATAATATAGCATAATAATAGAGGACTTAACAAAGAGGATTTTAGTTTCCAAAGCATATTTTTAATCATGATCGTAGTTAATAAAAAAAATCAAATTGTTGTAATTCTATTATTTTTTTACAATTATTTTTTAATACATAATAATTTTTTATAATTACTAATAATATGTCCTCGACCAATGTGCAAAAGCAATAAATATGAAAAAAAACAAAAAATATGTATACGCACGCACGTGCGCCAGCGCGCACGCGCCCCCGCACGCAAGCACACACACGCGCGCGCGCACACACTCACAAACGCACACTAAAATTTAGAAACTTAGTTAATAAACATAGGTAAATCGCTACATTTTTTGAACGTTTGCGTGCACGCGGAGATGTGAATTAAAGGAAAATTTGGCGATAATTATGCAAATTGAGGTAATAGCTCATATGGTAATAAAATCTGAAACAATAACTATAGAAAATTTCAACGACCAAATATTGATCCGACGATCTTAAAAACATTCAGCGATATTTACGTATTAAAAAAAATAACTACTATATCTAACGGTTCTTGGATCACACGCTAATGTAATATGGTCATCTATTCTTTTATTCCATTGTATCCGTTCGTTCGTCCTTTCTTCGACACTTAGGTAGTACACCTTTGTTCATGCTCGCAGCTGTGGAATATTTGGAAATGGTACATTTATTAAATCACGCTATCGTAGAACAAAAAAATTAAATATGGAATAGTGAATAGATATAATAAGTGAATGATTGTTTTATATTTTATGTTGAATTTTCTTCTGCTAATAAATCAATTGTGAAGAGTGAGTTGCCTCCTTAATCGGTTTTGTTCCTATAGGTTTCTATTCCGTTATTTAATTGTATTAAATATCAAGATTACTGGTGGTTTTGAACACCCCCATAGTTCACTAAATCGTAAGAGCAACTAGTTTCTAAATGCCTTTGACTTGTTTATTAAATTATCAATGTGAGTCGTCTGTCTCTATTAAATTTAATACCAACAACTAATCTAAGACCTTTGATTACAACAAAATAGTTCAAAGAACAGTAATAGTTATTAACGAGTAACCGACCGTCTTGTTATTTTCATAAGCAGGCATTAGACAAAAGAATGGAAGGAGGGGAACACCAGTAGGGGTCGTACCTACCTGCGGAGAGCCGACGGAGTTCAAGGTAATCGACATCACCCCTCGCTGTTCATACAATAAATACAACAGGAGTTGTAAACTGGTTCGTTTTCTCGTAATTTATGGAAAATTTCGAATGTATTTTATTTAGACTAATGAAAAACTTCGAATGTATTTTTATAGAAATAATTCAACTAGCATTTTAATAATCATTTATGTAAAACATAAAGTGAGAAAACAATTGTTTAACTTCCCCTCACATGAGGGTTATATGTCACTGTAACTGTAAATTTATTTTTTGTGTATCACGTTTGAAATTATGCCATTACTTCCCTCAATATTATCAAATTGGAGTTTTATAATAAAAATAGAATGCAAGAAAAATGCCCGATGGATAGAAAGGAAAGCACCGATTTGGTGTTATGAATATGAAAGTTTCCATTTTTTAAACAAATTATGAAAGGTAAAGAAAATAAACACAAAAAATTATACATATATATACATATATATATATATATATATATATATATATATATATATACACACACACGAGTTTACATGGGCTACACGGGTTATATAATCTAAAAAAAAATTAAATTTTAAGAAAAGTCGCGACGAATGTTTGGGGTTTGCTTTTCGTTTAATGAGTATTAAAAAAATTGCAAGCAACTCAGTACACGTGACAAAAGTGAAACTTTTTTGGCGATCTAAACCTTGATTTTTAAGTATACAATAAGAAGTACCGACCGAGAGAGAAAAAGAAAAGAATATACTTAGTGCAAGCCCATAGAATGTAATAAATTCGTACAAGAAGATCATAGTACTATATACTCAGAAATATTAAGAAAAGTTCATTACAAATCGACATAAACGATTAATAAAAGCTGCTTATAAATCTACATAGACAATTATCAATTAAAAAATTACCGCGATGCCAGTAGAGAACATAGTTAAATGCGGCTGAATGAATCGAATCAATTGCTCCTGTTATAAATTTTATTTGCGAGAACTGTTTCTCGAGAGAAATTATATATTCAGAAACATTACAAAATCCATGAATATATATATATATATATATATATATATATCTATATATATATACATATATATATATATATATATATATATATATATATATATATATATATATATATATATATATATGTATATAAAGAAAAAATAGCAACGATGTCAGTACTAGAACAAGACTAATACTAAGTGAGCCGGGATGTATAGCTTCTGTCGTTAATTATACTTACGACTATATGTGTTCATTCACTGCGAATTTTTAAAATAATTAAGTACATATTTTATTAGCCTTATAATAGATTAAGTAGTAAAGACAAAAATATTGTTAATCAATTATAAATGGATAAAAAAATCGAAAATATTTTGACAGTTTACTTTTGATACACACACAACGTCCAAAATAACTGATAGCAATAGTGAGTGCCATTTTTGTTAGTCTTCCCGCATGCGTACAATTCTTGTCTTTTACTATCGTGTGTGTCGAATATCGCTCTCGGCTGTTAGCTAAGTACATATTTCCGTCCTTGCGCTGAATTCGTTGTATTCAGACGTTTTAATGCACATTACGAAAACGTGGCAAAATGTTGTATGAAGACTACTTAAAAGGTAATTATATCCTTGAGTAATCAACCTCCCTTTCGTCCGTCAAGTGTGGCTGTCACCCTACGCGAAGCGGGCGTCCCTAAACAAAATTTGGTAAATTATTCTTGACGTGGTCATTATTATCAAATTTACTCAAAATACACTCGTGTCACGGGTCTACGCTCCGCCCTTGTGCTTACAATATTTTCTGTAAGCATATGGGTTGAAATATTCTAGAAATCTTTGTTTATTAATGAAAAATTCAGTGAAAAATCCATAATAAATATAACAAAGAAAATTAAATTTAGTTTAGGTTATTTCTCCGGACGGTTAAATCGAGTGAAACTTGTTTACATTTTTATATATTTTGTATGTAATGATTATAATGATTTCTATAAAGGAATTGTCAAATTAAAATTACAATTAAAGAGTTTAACTTAAAATTAAAGAGTTTAGACAACTTATTAGATATTTAAGAAAATGTTTAAAAATAACAAAACATATGGTGCACAGAGGAAATTTTCTCATTGACTCAAACAATTTATTAGTTAAACTTAAAATTGGCTCTAGTCAAAAAGTAACATGAAAATATTTAAAATAAATTTAATTAATACGTTTCTTTTTATCCCTATACATTTCCATTACATACATGACACATGGAAATATAATTAAATTACATTTATTTAACCATGCAGCGCAAGTATTTTTGTACCCTGTATATTACATATAACACTTAAAAAAACATTAATGAAAATACGACGGGATATTCTCCTTAAAATCAGAAACCCTTAAAAAAAATTTTGTATTTATTTAAATATTTTTATTTATTTATGTATAAAGCACTGGTTACAAACATTATCAATGATTATACCCGATTATCTTGGGAGGAAATAAATTTCCAAAAAAAAATCGCCTCTAACATAATTTGTATTATGCAGTTTACATGGAATATTTGAAATTTTTTCCAGAAGGAACGATTCGAAACCAACTCAAAAATAAGGGGAAAAACCTCTTCTAATATTCTTTTCATTATAATCATTATAACTTTAAATTGTGAGGGGTTTATTATTTCTACTATAGTGTTTAACGTAATCCAAAATCTGTTCAAAAGTAAAGGAATGTCAGAACTTCAACAAGATGGGGGAGAGACTAAGAAGTTTATAGACTAAGAAGTTATATTAAAAACGAATGTAAGAAATTTCTATTTAAGGATTGATAAGCGTTTTTAAAACTATTGTTTGTATTTTTGACCCTCAGAAAATGTATACAAGGATGATAATTTTACTTTAAACCTCTTCCAACTAATAATATATTTTCTTTTGGTAACAGTAAAATTTGCTACGATATCACGTGAAAAACATCTATTCGTTTCAATTACGATCTCAGTGCTCCTACATAATTAAATGTTCGACGAATAATAATGGAAGAAGAGGAAATTTCATTATTTCTTTGTAACAATAAAAAGAAAATTATTCGAGCCGGTGGTCCGATGTGATAGAAGGAACGCAAATGTATGCAAAAAATAAACGATTGGTTAAATGAAAATATTAAACCAATATCAAAATTTTATTTGCGGTTCAGTTTACTTTCCGGAAAATCTTTCAAAAAATTTTCCTTCCAGAAAAGGCTTAAAAAATATGTTACTGAAAAAAAAGATCGAGGGCAACGAATATTAAGGTGTGTAGTCAGTTGCCGGTCAAAAATGTTTGTATTAAATATGTTCTTAATATGTTAATTACATAGGTACCAAAAAAGAGTCATGAGAGAATTTTTCCATATTTCTTGTTTTTAAATGAAATAATAAAAATATATATTTTACGGTGTATATTTCTCCTAATTTTCATAAATAACATTTATATTACATTTATTTTAATTATCCAAGGTAAACCATACAAGCAATATCGTTTTGCAATAAAGGTGTAATTTAAAAAACCCATAAATACTAACCATATATTTACGTATACTAAAAGAGAGCGATGAATCATATATAAATGACAAAGTGTTATACCATAATATTTAAAATTTAGTTAATTATTACGAAACGGTATATTAGATGCTTATATTTTTCATAAAAAATCTTAGACAAATTTTTACTACTCGTTTAATTACGCGCGTGAGTTAGTTTTGGAACACTAACCGATATAATGAAGTGTAGTTGCGATTTAGGTACAAGGGCCGTAAACTGTAATTCACATATATGATAATATTAAATATGAATCAGAAAATATTATTGAATATAAAACTCAATTTTATGCACTGAATTAGGACCAAGTCACTACGACCATCGCACGTAAATCAGCGACATGTCAAAATTGTTTACGGGGTAATCATTAAACACGAACATACTACAGAAATAATGTAAGCCGTGATATCGAACGTCCATAGGAAGATTCCGGAATTGAAAAGGGTAAGAGCGTGCGTCAGGCGCCATTAGGCTTAGATTTACAGCTGAAAAATGGGCAGGCAACATATAGGACGCCCACTGCTATTGAATTTGTTCGCGCCGCTTCTCGCCAAATACCTTTACATATATTTTTTTAGGAGAAAACACGGGATTGCGGTGGTTCGTGGCCGGAAATACCGAGGATGGATGCGGTCTACTTATGTTTTATAGGGCAATTACGTTAGCAAAGGCTTTTTAATTTTCAAACAAAAAATGCGAACATAATTTCTCGGAACTGAATTATCTCATAAAAACTGCTTTTCTATTGTGGTTCAAAAACAATTTATGACTTATGAGTTCATTCATTTTACAGTGGTTACGATTTAAGAATGAAAAGAGTTTTTAGTAAAACTTAGCGTTGTGGCCTGGGTGTATCTTTTTACATAAACATATTTATTGATTCTTGTACAAAAATAAGTTTATATCTAAACAATTTTAAATTTTATTTATTATTATCTCCTTGTTTGATTTTATAACTTGCTCAAACCATTTCTTAAGTAACCAATTGTTACATTGTATCATGCTTTTATGTTTGTTTTGTATTCCAGTAAACGGATTGGGTTCAGATTCAGTCCTCGATTTCATCTAAAATATACACAGAATCTAATTATACATTTAGATGCATCAAGACATTCATCATTAACTGCTGTTAATGCTACTAGCTTTTATTTGACTACCACAACAGTCAAAGTGTGTATGGTTACTATAAATATAATAGAATATTAATGATAGTTTGTTGGCCTCTTGAATTAAATTTAAAAATGGGTTTAGTCGCTTTTGTATTTGTTGCGAACTCTAGCACAGAATGTGATTTGTACGTTGAATTTACAATATTTTTATCGTAAAGTAAAAGTACTAGAAATCAATATCGCTTTTCCATGTATCGAAATGAGATAATATATATTTTATTTATCAGCTGCTTTAATTTTTTTATTTGTGAACACAACATTTCTGGACATATTCCCATTAATACTCACAAAAACATATTCACCAAATCATAACCATTCTCGCGCTGAAATTTCAACACCTAAACACAAGCTAGTCTTAAAACACAAGTATCGTGATCATTCGTGACTGGCTGACATGGTTAAAAAAAAATTGTAAAATTCAATCGTACCAGTGTCAGTTAATGTAACTGACGTGGCAGTCAATATGTTAATAAGAATAACCTTTATTTTTAAAATTACATTATCTAAAAGTTTGTAAAAATAATCTAAAATGGAAGTGATGAGTATTCCATAATATATATTAAATCTTTTAATATTATATCTAGCTACATTTTGGACAAAGACTTAGTTTTCGTAATAAAAAAATAGCCAGTATGAGTAGACACATTGATTGTAGATACATTGACCCTAACGTAGACATGATATATTTCCATATTATACAAAAAACAATTCAAAACAATTCAAATCTACTCAACTCATGAAAGTTTTTCACCTAACGTCTGCATTGAGGGAAAAATCAGCATTTTCTTCAACGGCAGAAGTGACTTAAATATTGATATTAAAAAAAACCTGTTAAGTATGAGTAGTTCGTGTACGTGAAGAATCGAGTAGAAATCGAACTTATAAACTTATGTTTTCACAATTTTGGCTTTGTTAGTTTCAAAGATGGAGGGCAGTTTTGGGTACCAATTTTTTGAGGACATTTTCAAAAGTATTTCTTAAACTATTATATAAATTCCTAAAAAAATATACTTCGCTATATTTCTTGATATTCAATACAAAGTAATAAATTAAACCTAAAAAACTTTGAAAAAGCTGATTGTCAAAATTTTCATATGTGTATTGTTTAGTATTAATCTTTGTGCTATAACAATACGCTAAATTTCAAGTTCTTGCATCACACGGTGCCTGAGAGGAACCGTAATGATGGCTGGATGGACACTTGACAAAACTTATAGTTTAAATATATATAGTGGTTAAACTTCTATTTTGGTTTCATTTTATTCATTTAAAAATAAATACAAAAATGATGAATGTAAGACAATTTATAGCAAAACATGGTTTTAAACTGGTTGCCTTCATGGGAAAAAACATGATAACAATAATGCAAAACATTCTTTTTTGTTGTTGGTTCAC
The DNA here is from genome assembly GCA_039881145.1 of Druceiella hillmani. Taxonomy (NCBI): domain Eukaryota; kingdom Metazoa; phylum Arthropoda; class Insecta; order Lepidoptera; family Hepialidae; genus Druceiella; species Druceiella hillmani. The sequence continues at coordinate 34,034,289 of JAYKKI010000014.1, read as the reverse complement.
AATATGGTTATTTACAACAGAAACACAGCTTAATACTAAAGCTTTACCAGAAGAATAAAAAACATTTTCCCTAAGAAGTACGGATAAACAAAGTGACAATAACTTCGCGCCAACACTCGGACACTATACTTATGAAAATACGTTTGTAGGTCTCTTAACGCCCGCTCTTGGCTCCTTTAAATGTCCTCTTTCTCATTGCGATATTCCTTTGCATTATATATTGGGCTAAACCCTTACTATTTTTTGCACAGACTCAGCTGTTTTAGGTTTATACAAAAAGCAAAATAAATTCCGTCCACAATCATTATTACAATGCGCTGAAAGGCAGAAACATTTTATGCAAAAATCTTCTCCGTTTATAGACAAAGCGAGCGATGAGCCAAGTTAGGGGAAGTGGCAAATATGCGAACCAGAATGAGTGCTGTGTGATATGAAAATACAAATATTGAAGGCAAGAGAGTAAAATATGTAAAAGATACCGGATGAACCTTTACGGTGCCCTAAATTGATATTAAAATACAAGGTTTCACTTTACGTGTTATGTGCGTTTCGTTTCGGATTTTGCGGTTTTAATAATTTGTTGGTAGCAATATGATGTGCGAAATAAGTTTATGTGCCGGGTGTAATGTCTTTCATTAAGTGTAAGTGGTTGGAATAGCATGTCGTTCCTTGAAAATTTTACGTATTTTGCATTTTTTTTTAGAAATTACTTACTTTTTTTTAAATCCTGTGGTTAGAATGTTTAATTCTATGGATATTAATCTAGAATTAACATTTAAAAGATTTATGTGGCAGTGGCGGCCCTATCAAAATTTAATTTTTTTAAGTTATTTTTAATTTATAAATATCGACCACTTGCTTTGATTACATGGTTTTTTGTATGATTCTTGTCTTTTGCGTGTCCTTCCATTTCAACATTGCCCGAGAGACAAAAGTGGCCAAGATTGACTAAGCGTAATGTTTGAAATTGTTGTAACCTCGAACTACTTAGAGTTTAATTTAAATCTCGACAAAACATATATTTACAAGATATATATATATATATATATATATATATATATGTGTATATATACATATATATATATGTATATATATATATATATATATATATATATATATATATATATATGTGTGTGTATATATACATAAACTTAAAACATGTACACTTACTCGGTGTCGAATGATTAAATAATTAGCGATATATTTTTCAATGTTCTTTTAGCATGGCCTATGATATTAAGATTTTGCGATGAAGAAATAAAAGTAATTCTCGAAGAAAAATTGGGAAAACAAATATTAAATTAGTGGATGAAGAACTAAGAGAGGAAAATCTTATGGTAGACCGTGGAGAAAAATGCCTTAAATGACCAAATAGAACCATGCCTTACATTAAGAAGATTGATATTTTCACATAAAATAGCTTAACGCATTAAAAACTAAATCGTTAATTGTTTTTCACAACTTCAATTTGTTTTCTATAAATTCTCCTGTATATTTCATAAATTCAATAGCAAATCAATTAAAAACAAGAGAATGTTTCTAAAAACAATACCAACAAAAGCTATAAATAGTTCCAGATTAGTAAGAGCAGCATTCGTCTCATTACATTATAGTGTGGAGAAAATTTTTCTTTTCGGTGAAAAGTTTCATACCATTTAGCATCAAACTTTATCAACAAGATATAAAACAACGTTAATTCGAAATCTGCTGAAGAAAATACGACAGAAGAATCTCCTTCAAATATCGTAACTATGTCAAATTTTAACATGGTAATAAAACAAAGAAAACATACAAAAGAAACATCTAACCGGTATATAGAAAATATAAGACCAAAATCAAATCGTATCAGATATTTGCTTCCTAAAAAGAAACTAAACGATAAAATTAAAACTGAGTCATACAGGGTATGGTAATTTATTTTATTCCAATGATAGATACCCTGGTTACATGAAAAATAACACGTAAGTATATATAAATCGTAATTATTATTTTACAATATTTTTCACCTAATCTGCCAAGTGCGCCAGCATATAATAACCGTACAGACACAAAGATGTGTACAGATTGCGCGTGATACAATTGTATAGAAAACTGTTCATTTCAAATTATAATTATTATGGAATACATACTTTATTTTATATAGTATACAATTCTTTACTGATAACTAATATAAATCCGTGTGCTAACACTGCATTTCTATAAACAAATTAATTAAGCCTAAGAGAGCAAAGAATTTTTGGTTACACCCGAAGGTACAAAACAGTTTTATATATTTTGATTGATCTACAATGTACAAATATTCACAATGAAAGCATACTACTAGAACAATTCGGTTATGTCGATAGACTCGGTAAAAAATAAAAATATTCTGTTACTTGTTAACTGAAATATCTACATGAAGTATCTACTTGTAAAACATCATGAGGCTGAGACAGATGGATGGATGTATATAACGAAATTATAATAGTTTTCTGCTTCAATGCAAGTAAAGACGAAGACGAGAAGCGTCAATAAAAGTAAAGACAAATAATTAAAAAATTATTCATCATTATTTCAACACAAATTTTTTTTTCTGTACAGGCAAAGAACATTTAATAATTATGTAAGCTTATATGTACATAAGTCACATGGAAAAGTTATCCAATTTCCTCATCCTAACTCAAAATCTCATTCGTCGCCCTTTCGCTAATACCCCCGCGATAGTCTCCAAGCACCCGTACGCCGACAAGATCCGGGCGGTCGGATGAAACATTAAGTGTATTGCGAGTATTAACCCAAGTCGAGTTCCAGCAAAAATAAGCAGTGCACCGACTCACACTCATATACTCACATACCTCCATAATGAGCTAATCGCGCTCTTCATCTTTATAGTGTAGGCCGTCTTTACAAGCGAGCCATTTACAATTGTCGGCTTTACATCCCACACTCGGTTTCGGCTTACAAATGTGGTTAGATAGAGATTTCTTGCCTACGTATGGTCAAAATATGTTCACTGTGCGAGCTGTTTCGTACGCCAACCCTTTGTTTCCTGATCTACATAGGCGAGTTGGTCCACTGTGCGGTTGAGAGGTTGGAGGACAGAAAACGTACATGCCTAAAATAATATTCTGAGTAAAGATAGTAAGTGACGCAATACTATTACTAAAAGCAATAACGCAAACTGGTAGAATATTTAAAGACGGAACGCTTTGCTTAAAAGAATTAAAATATTGGCAATATTAGTAATTGGTTTTGTTAATAGTTCAGCATAATAGTTATGGTGCACACGGTCATATGTTATAAATATGAAACTCTTTTCAGTACTATTGTAATTTCAGCCAATTTTTTTTCCGGAAGTCTCTATTCTGTAGCTCAAAAATAATTAATTCCAATTTTTTTATTTTCATCTCTGATTTACTTCATAAAAATCACTTTTCTTAAAGTTTATTTTTTCGTATGTTTTTGTTGATTTTTATAAAAGTTTTTAAATTAACATAGCTCGTAATAAATTAAATTGTTAAATTAACAAATTCGGATAAAGTGAAAATAGGAACAAGAGATGAAATTGAGAAAAGAGTACAATTTTGCTCTAGTATATTTACATATCTTATATGCTTTCAAAATGATAATAATGTTAGAGACAACGTACGCAACGTAGACAAAGTACAGTCAAGACTTAATGGTTTTTTTGACATGGTTCCCGTGCACACACTAATGTATATGTGCCTAAAAATTTTAACATTTTTTGTGTGTGCAGTGTTTTTCGTTATAGGGCTTACATATATTAATACTATTTTTACTATGAAAATATATTCCTTATAAAGTTATTCACAGGTTTAGAAATATGGTGAAATTTTAAAGAATAGCTTGATTTTGTTGCTTCTAACTTTATTAGTAGTAAATTAGTGAGCTCCAATATATCTTTTAATTGACTAATTTTAAAATTTCAGAATACAAATTCACCGTATTACTAAAATTGTTATAATATGTTTTGCACAAATGAATAAAGAAAACAAAAAAATTTAAGGATTTTTTTAGGTTTCTGTCTGAAAAAATTCAAAAGTAACCGAACAGAACCCTATTCTCATGGCAATACCACCTATCCGTTTGCTCTTTCCTACGTCAAAGGTTTCTAAACAAAAAAGGTAAGGCTTTCGAATTTGCACCAAAAAGATAGTTAGGCGCAAAAAATTTTAAAAATACTCTATAGGTATGGATATTTATCTATGCAAATAGGCGTTAAACATTTTTTAAATTATTTTTGTGTGGACCATTAAAAAGAGCGATATAATCATTCTGTTTCTTTTTTATTCTTGTACCCAAAAAATAATTTACTATTTTTAGACACAGTACATCATAATGGATTTTTTGAGATTGATGAATCTCAAAAAATCCATTATATGACAAACTGTAATTAGTTTTTAACATTTTTTTTATCCGCTAAATGAAAAATAAGTTAAAGAGAAATAAATTAGATATATGAAAAAAGTAAGGAGTAATAAAACCAAGCAATTTTTTAAAAAAATCCTTGTATATTTAGGGCTATGAAGGACTTGACAAGCAATGTGCAAAAATAGCATTAATATGTGCAAGTACTTTTATAAAAACACCACATTCACCAAAAAAGTTAAAATTTTACTTGGATATCAGTGTTAAAACCTCATAAACACTTCTTAGTTTATTTCTTACCAAATCAGTAAATTCAACCAGTTAGTCTTCTAAATATAAAATTGATTTATTACTACCGAAACAGAAATAGTAAAGAATTTGAAATAGAATTTTTACATTCTGTCTATGAAATATTGAATACTTTGTCTAATATGATTAATATTTTGGAGGTATTTGGCGCATTCTTAAGCTAGGTTAAGACACATGAACAGATTTGTATATTTTTTTAAATGTCAACTCTTTTCCAATTTCCACTTTATTCGAGTTTGCTGACTTAACATAATTGTTTACAAGCGACATTATATTTAAAAACTTTTAAAAAAATGCCAAAAAATAAAATGGAGGAAAAAATTGTTTGATCAGCAATGAGAATCAGAAAGAAGCAATTGAAAATATAAATTTTTTTTTGTGGAGAATGCAAACTTATTCCTGGAAATTTTTAGCTTAAAATACGATGGTACTAAGAAGATTTTCATGTTTAAGACATATGGTACTGTAGACTATAATCATTGTGTTAAACTGTTAATAAAGCTAATATTAATGTTGCCAATATTTTGATTTTTTAAATAAAGCGTTCCATTTTTAAATACTCTACAAGTTTGCGTTGTTGCTTTTAGTAATAGTATTGCATCAGTTATTATCTATACTATATAACTGATGCAATACTATAGTATATTATTCGACCAACTTGGTGCGAAAATAATTACAACCCCGTTGCATAAATTAAAAAGAAAAGGTTGGCTTATAGAATGGCTCAAGCAGTGAACGTATTTCGACCGTACGTAGACGAGAAAACTCTAACCATAATTATGAGCCGTGACCGAGTGTGGGATGTAAAGCCGACAATTGTAAATGTTAGGGACTTGCTCGTAAAGGCGCCTCACGCTATGAAGATGAGAAACGCGATTAACTCATTATGAGGGCAGTGTATGAGTCGGTGCACTCGTTATTTTTGCTGAAACTCGAATTGGGTTACTACTGGCAGTACATTTAACGATTCATATGTCCACTTGAAGACTATCGTGGGCGTAAATGAAAGAGAGTTTGAGCCAGGGTGAGTAAATTGGTTAACTTTTACATGTAATACACACACACACACACACATATATATATATATATATATATATATATATATATATATATACATATACATATACATATACATATATATATATATATATATATATATATATAAGCTTACATAATTATCTCATTTATTGAAATAATGTTGAATTAATTTTGTACGACGACAATTTTTCTTCATTTTTAGGGTTCAGAACTGCAATGGAGAACTATTAGAATTTCGTTATGTGTATACATCTATCTGTCTCAACCGCAATGTTTAGATAGTTTAGAAGTAAATATTTCATTTAACGGGTAACAAAATATTATTTTTATTTTTTAACAAATCTATGTACATAATTGAATTTTTCTGGTTAGTATACAGATTTATGAAATGACTTTCATTGTGAATGTGTTTAAATTATAAATCAATGAAAATGCATAAGACTTAATTATATTTTATGAATGAGTCTGTGTTAAGTAGGGCTATATGAACTGCTTCTTTATAGAAGGTTGGCAATTTGTAATATTATCTCTTTACACAAACTATTGAACTTTTTGTATGTAGTCAATAAAATCAATCGTCAATTATATATTATCGGTGTCTAACACTCGTTACCAACGTGTAGGCAGGTCTTTCTTGAAGAAATCTTTGGCCATTTGTCTGAAAAACCGGTGAAGTACAATTTTGATATGCCTTTCGTCTTTAAATTTTCTACCGTGTAAATTATTAGATCGAGAGCTAAGCAGACGGTAATCAGATGACGAAAGATCTGAAGAGTAGGGTGGGTGAGGTAGCACACTCCATCCAAGTGAAATAGTTTTTCACGCGTTAAGTTTGCTACTTTAGGTCGAGCATTGTCATTTAAAAAAGTAAACTTTGATTTGAGTTGAAAGAAGTTCAGGGGCGACTTTGTTTAATTTTCACAATATACCTTAGCTGTAATTGTATTCTTATGCTATTACTGGATGGAGTTCTCCATGAATAACTCCATTTATACCCCACTATACACTCAAAAGTTTATTTTAGGCAATATTACATTTTGGTGTAGATACACCTTTTTCTCCAGCTCCTAGTCACCGCGAAAAATTAGCATAACCTATCCACTTTCATCTCCTGTAACCAGATACTTTAGCCGCTCATTGGTACTATGTGAACTAAGTAGTTCTATGCATACATTAGCTCTCGTCTGAAATCGACGGGGTGTTAGTTCATGTGATAGACAAACGGAATATTTCCTCTTTGTTTCTCGAAACATGAAGTTCTTTTTTTACTGTAGAGACTTTTTAATTTTTATAAATCAATTGTACGAGGCTGCGTTGCATACGTTTTATTAGACGGACCACAATTTCCTTCTTTGAATCTTTGCAACCAGTGCTTGGCTGTATCGAAAGAGAACACACCTTTGCCCTTTGCTGTACAAATATTGGTGTTGCTTCGCTGGCTTTTTGCCCTAAACAAAATTCACGAAGCAAAGGGATTCTAAGTTCACTTCGAGATACTTCCCTTTTTAATTAAATATTTACTCACCGTTTACTCATATTAAAATTGAATAGAAGCTCGAATGCTGCACTTTTTATATACCTTATAAGAAATATTCAAGAAGTTTAATAACATTCCAGAAATCGGTGGAAATAAGTGGCGGGTTTTTAAGTTGCCAATCTAGTACAATTTTATTACGCGCAGTCCGTACACCTCTATGTGTGTTAGGTAAAAAAAAGTGAAATAATAGTTTTTATGATAATTCGCATGTACGAACGAGTTATTTTTTGCATAAAAATACTCCAATTTACCGCAATTTTTACTTTGGTAGTAAAGTAAATTAACTTCTTTCACATAACTCATTTTAATTTTAACTTTTATTCCCTTTTTAGGACGAAAAATATCTGATCTCTCCTTTCCCTATTCTTTTGAGATTTAATTCAAAGATCTTTATTTCATAAACCATGATAACGAGAACCATGAAAAAAATGTATCGGTAATTATTTACCCAATAAAAACCGAATTATTGGGCATACATAAAATCCACATCACATATTTAAATATGGTAACCAATTATTTGTTTACGTTAAATAAATTTGTATACACAGGCGACAGACACAGAATCCTTTAAAACTGCTGTTGTTTATGAGAATTTAAAATAAATAAATAAACCATATATTTATCAATAGTGGATCACTGAATGTCAAATAATTACACGAACTCGTTGTGTTTCTTTTATATTTCTGCATATAAGCACTTCTTCCATTAAAATATGTTTTTGTTACGAACGACATTTTATAACTTCTACAACAAATTTTATATAAAAGCTGATTGTTAACAAGCAATTGGAATATTTATTATATTATATGGTTTGATTTGAACCCAGAAAAACTTTTTGCCTTTTAGAAAAATACGTCTTTTGTTGAACATGAACTACTTTTGAATTCACGTTGATAATCCCTCGGTCTTGTGTTTGATAAGGCTTTATGATCTTAATTTTTACGTGAGGGAACAGAGTCATCTCTTATTTCATCTGCAGCGCTCGTTAGTTTGATTATCGCAATATTGCGAGATGTGTCCAATGTTGATATTTTTTCTGCCCCATCGACTACAATGCTTTGATGGAGTTTGCTTGAAAATTCATGTTTGATACTTAGTTTTATGTTTAATTTCAATTAGTGTGTTTTTTTTCATTTATTTAATTATTATTCACCCTACGATGCTGTAAAATATTGTACTTTTAGTTATTGCACGCTTTGAGGTAAGCTGTAAATTGAATATGGGTTTCTTGCCTAAATAAATCCCTTCAATAAATATATCTACATTTCACTAAAATAATATTATAGTTAGTCTCGAACAATAATTTTAATTATGTTGTTTATGAATCAAATAACATGAAATGAAAAAGTAATTATTTATTCAACTTCGCACCGAAATATATATTTATGTAAAATCAATCTATATACGGTTGAGAATACTCTCAATAAATTACCATTTGAAATAAAGTAAGTCATTTCTAAACAATTTGCAAAGCACGGAAACTTCTATGAATTTTATTGCACTTAGTGAAGAATATTACACCCTACTCATATACATACAGCGTATCGCTACCGACAAATGCATTTAACACGTAAAGTGTTAAACGAATAATTACATTTTTCATATATTTTAGGTAGAGTCAAGAATTGAATCGTAGCACAATCCATGGCCTGGAATAAAGAACAGGCATAAAATCAGTATAGAATGAAACAATTAATTTTTTAAAAATTTACTAAATACGTTTTATAAACGAATGGAGAAATAATAATAAACAAAACTGAGTTCTAAAATTTGTAAATTTCTTACATAAAGAGATAATATTTTTTTGGTATATTAATAAAATATAACTTTATTTAAAAATACCTCTTAGCTATAAAGGTAATTTCTGCTGAAAACTCGTTCTCACATATTATATTGAAATTGGATAAATCGTATTATGTATTATGGGTTACTGCCTTTGTACAAAAAGCCAAATACACCTTACTCTTCGTTATATCGTTGAGTTTTCTAAATATAAATTTGACTTCTGATGAAACGAATGTTACAAATATGTTAATGAAAAGTATAAGAATAAAATGTACCAATTTTTTTTTATTACTTTACTACATTTTATATATTACAGTATTACACTCTGTTGTTTATGCATGATTCATCGACTCCTTTTAGTATGTGTACATAGGTTTTTGAAATTACGTCTGCACTGCAAAACGATATGGAATATCTTGTATAATTTAGACAATTTAAAAAATGTAATATGGATGAAATATACCGAAATTAAAAGTAATAAGCCGTGTAAAATATTTGCATTTATAATTTTGATAACACAAATTGTGAAAGAATTCTTTCATAACACCTTTTGAATTCCTATGTATTTTAAGAATTTATTTAATAAACATATTTTTGAATGGCATCCGACTTGATAGACCGACTCCTAACGTATTATATATCTTCTTTATCATATATATATATATATATATATATATATATATATATATAATATATATATATATATATATATTAGTTTGACATGCTTCAGCTTATCGATATTGAGCAAAACAAGCATCTCTTTTCATCAAAATTTAATTTTAATAGAAACAAGGCGCTAAAGTCATAATCAGATTATTAGTCCCACCAACCGAATAATAACAAGCCGACCGATAATTTTCTAAACAATTAATAACGTCACCAATGACAAACTCAATCCTGCGACTTCTCTCGGCTATAAAACTTTTATAATTCGATCCCGGCGGCAACCAATGAGCGACGAATGCGACTAAGTAATGAAATTTTGTAGTTTCGGTCTCCGTTAAGTTGGCTGAAATAATGGACGCGGGCATTCTGCGGTTGCAATTGAATGTGCCTCCGCACCTTTCCGAGCTATTGTTGGACCGTTGGCGCATAGTTTTAGTTGAGTGCAATTTTTGAACTTTGATATATATATATATATATGTATATATATATATATATATATATATATATATATATATATATATGTGTGTGTGTGTGTGTGTGTGTGTTATCATTACCGATAGAAGCCAGAACCTTTCCAGATAATCGTGTCGGTTGGTCGGACGCTGCCTCACAGTTTCTATAATTTAAAACTTATGCGCATGACATTTGGCAAAGGAACTTCTCAATTATTATTTTGAAAAATATGAAAAATAACGTAAACCCCGTCTCCGAAACACAAAATTTTAAAAAATTACCTGCAATTCAGAAAACATTGCCATTCTCTCTATTGGGCGTGTTTAAACACTGTTAAAAAAATTATAAATACTAATATTTCATTACAACTTTCATGTAAAATTTCGTTTATTAACACTTTTAATAATGTATAAACGGTTTACATATATAGTTAACGTATGTTTTGTTACGCACTTTTTATTTTGTTATTGTTAAAAATTTTCTTAAATATATTATAAACCGTCTCACTTCTTCGATTATAAGCCGAAATTTCATAGTTTAAAGAAATCATCGTATATAAAATATAAAGAAATGTAAAGAAATTTCACTTAATTAAACCGTCTAGAGTACCTAGAGTATATTTATTACTTTCAATATTTTCAAATATACTGTAGCAAATATTTAAATTCCAGAATATTTCAACACACATGTTTGCAAAAAAAATAGTCACCTCAAGGCTGCAACGTAGACCCGTTACACGAGCCTATTTTGAGGAAACTTGGAAATAATGACTACGTTAGGAATAATTTTTCAAGTTTTGTTACGGGTCGCCCGCTCCGCTTAAAGTGACGGTTACACCTGACAGAGGAGAGGCAGGTGGATTACTAAGTGTGACATTTTCTGATAAGTTTTATTTTTGTGATTTGAAAAATAAATAAATATATAAAAATAACGTAATCGTTTTCTTTTTGAAGTGAAACTTCTTTGGTCGCAACGAGAGTAAAGTTTTCTTCATAACCATATTCTTTATGCAATGTTTTAGTAAGTCAAAAATTATCGTTAACTTATATGGATTGTAAAAAATAATGAAGAAGTTTTAATTTATATATTTTTATTTTATTTCTTAAATGGAGAAAGCTATGTAGCTTCCTTCTGAAATTAGATTCCATTGGTTTCAAGAATTCCGGTATATTTATATTTTAAATTTTATTTTCTCTTTCTTGTATCAAAAATAGTTTAATGCGATATTGCTTTTTGCTACCAATAAGCAATAAAAAAAGGGAAATTTTATGAGAAAAATTAAACTTACATAAAAATAGTTTCTAACTTATATAGGTCGCAAATTCGCTTCATTTCAATTAGAACAGATTGTAATTAAGGTATCATTTTAAGTAAATTTAAAAATAATACTATGAATAGCAGTACACAGCTAATAAATTAAAATACAAACCAAAAAATATTAAACGGAAAACAGATGAAAACTGTAAGTATTATTTCATGTTGGTAGTAAGTGATCTGACTCAAAAACATAAAGTAGAACCAATTCACTACGACCATCGCACATAAATCAGCGGCATGTCAAAATTATTTTCGAAGTAATCATTAAACACGCACACACTACAGAAATAATGTAAGCCGTGATATCGAACGTTCATAGGAAGACTCCGGAATTGAAAAGGGTAAGAGCATGCGTTAGGCGCCATTAGGCTTAGATTTGTAGCTGGAAAATGGGCAGGCAACATGCATGACGCCCACCTCCATTGAATTTATTCGCCCCGCTTTTCGCCAAATTTGTTTTCCTTTTTTATTTTCAGGAAAAAACACGGGGTTGCGGTGGTTTGCCGCCTGAAATACTGAGGATGGAAGCGATCTACGTGTGTTTGTGTAGGACAAGTATATTAGCGGAGGCTTTTTTATTTTCAATCCAGGAAATGCTGACCTAATTGTCTTATAATTGTCTTATACAAATTGTTTCTCCTATTGTGATTGAAAAACAAATTGCGACTTTTTATTTTATTCATTTTACTGTGGTTACCACTTATTCTAAGGCAATGTAATAACAGAACTAGTTTTGAGCAAAAATCACTGTAACTGCCCAGATGTATTATTTTAATAAAAATATATTTTTGATTATTATAAAAAAATAACGTCACATCTTGAAGTAAAAAATTCATAAATTTTAAGTTTAATATTATATTTTGAAACTTGCTCAAGCCTTTTTTTAAAAGCTATTTTATTGTAGGATAGTGTTATAGCTTTTCCATGGTTCAGAAAACAGATTGGGTTTCAATATAGTCCTCGATCCCACCTAAAATATACAAAAAATCCAATTAATCATTAATCTAGATGCATTGAAACATCCACTAGCAACTGCCGTTAGCACTATTAGTTTTTATTTGACTACCCCAAAAGTCAAAGTCTGTCTGGTTACTATAAATATAATAGAACTGTAATCATATTATCTTAGCCCCTTGAATCAAATGTAAAACTAGATTTAATTGCTTCTTTAACTAAGGATATCAATATTGTTTTCTGTTTAAAAATATTTTAAGTATTCATCTCTGTATATAGAACAGCATATGATTTGTACGGTAATTTTACAATATTTCTAAGGTAAGGTAAAAGCATTTTGAAACAATAAATATCGCTTTTCCGGGTATCATATTGAGATACTATATTACTCTCACTATGTTATACTTGTATACTATATTATACTTGTGGATACAGGTATACAATAAAAATAAGTACGTTTATATACTGGTTAGTTTTTTAAAATCACATTAATATTTTTGAATATTGTCGGATTTTTGTATTTGCAACGATATTTCCACACCAATTTAATATTCCCACCAAAGACGTGACCGTTCTTGCACTGAAATTTACACACTTTGTGTGCTAGTGTAGCACACACATTTGTAATATCCGGTCGTATCAATATCAGTTAAAGTGATGGAAGTGACAGTCAATGCGTTAATAAGAAAACGCTTTATATTTTAAAGTGGTTTTATCTAAAAATGCATAAAAGTAACGCAAAATGAAAGTAACAAGTAATCCATAACATCTGCTCAACCTTTAACACTATTTCTACAATTTGTTATTGCAGATCACACGCTTTTGTCATTTCTAACTTTCTATGTTTTGGATAAACGTTTAGTTTTTATAATAAACCAATAGTCAGAATGAGTGCAGACACACTGATTGTAGATACGTTGATTTGACTACAGACACATTGTAGATACATCGATTTTAGTGCAGACGCACTAATTGTAGATACATTGATATGAGTGCAGACATTTGTAATTAAACGAAGGTTTAATTACAAAGTACCCAGATATCACTCGCATATTAAATTAATATGGAAAAAAATCATTTCAAAACAAACGCTTATTAAGTAAAATGAAAGACTGTAAAGAAATCATCAAATTTGTTAACTTACCACTTAATTCTTAGTTGTACAACTTTCTAACATGTAATCTAATCGATAAATGTTAGTAGCAACCATTATTAGGGAGAATAATTTAGAGTTAACATTGGAAAGATGTATGAAGTAATGGTAATCCTAATAAATATTATGTTGGTATTGTTTCTTATGTTAAAAATATTGACAATTTGCGTTGACCACCTACGCCTTTTTGCTAGATTTCTGTTTTCTTCGTGTCCTCCTATTTCAACACTTGATGAAAGTCACTAAATTTGATAAAGCCGACTGTTTGAAGTTGTTCTAATATCAAACTACTAATGGCTAAATTTTAATTTCGACACAATGTACACACATTTACAAGTTATTTCTTTTTTAAAATATTAACTAAAGTTCCTTTCCACCCGTAAATATATATTTATTTAACATAAAGAAATAACTTATTACATATAATTTTTTTTCTGTTTCGACTGAGTTTTTAGGTTCTTATTATAGTCACCTATGAAAATCAAGGGATTTGCGCTGAAGAAATACAGATAATACTTGAAGAAAAATTAAAAATTTGAAAGAGAAAATTTATGACGAGTGAATGAAGAACTAAAAGCGGAAAATCTGAAAATGGAAAGTAGAGGAGAACTATACCTTAAAATGAGAAAACTGAGATTTGCGAATAATGTAGCTAAACGGATTAAAAACTGTCTCGCGGATTATTTTCCACATGTTCAATTTATTTGATATAAATTCTCCAGCCTATTTTATAATTTTAATGGAAAAGTATTTCAAATATTGAATATATTTGGCGTTAATTTTGTAGAAATTCATTATTCACACTTAAATGAAACTACGTGATGTAGTATTATTTCTACTTTCTTTAAGTAGAAATAATACTACATCACGTAGTTTCATTTAAGTGTGGAAAAGTATTTTTAAAGACAATACCAAAAAATCTATAAACGCTTCTACATTATTAAGAGCAGCATTGCTTTATAATTCAAGAACATATTTTTTTCTCGTTGAGAAATTTCATTCCCTTTGACATCAAAATCTAGAATTCAACTTTACATTAATCTAGCATTCATTTTAGAACGAGGTTAATTGACTGCTCAAAGACGACCACGAAAGAATTAACTGCAATTGTCAAAAAATACGAAGAAAAAAATACGAAATTTAGCCTTGGTGTATTTTCAATTGTATTTTCAATTTCGGTAAATTCAATTGTATCAGATATTTGACGTTCCAAAACGATAGTAAATGGTAAAATTAAAATTGAGTAACATACAATCAGGTAATTTATTTTATTACAAAAGTAATACCTAACCTAAAATTACGTTTTCCGATGAGATAAATACCTCTCTTGTATAAAAAGTAACTTGTTCGTACGTATAAGTTATCATAAAAATATACTCTCTTTTATAAAAAGTAACTCATCCGTACATATAAGTTACCTTATAAATTGTTATTTTACAATTTTGAATTACCTAAATTACCAAGTGTGCGAGCACGAAATAACCGCACGTACACATAGATATGAATGGACTGCGCGTGATAAAATTGCATAAAAAACTGTTCCTATTCTCCTTAGCACAGAGTCATCCATAAAGTATAATTAAATCTTACGTATTTCGATTGATCAATAATTTCCATAGATTCATAAATTGTTATACTACTTTTCATAAATTAATATATTAATAAGAAAAAATTCGTTACGCACATAGAGTTATTAAAAAATAATGTTTTGTTACCCGTTAATTGCAGTATCTATATAAATAATTTACTTGCAAAGTATCAAAATTTTATGGCTGAAACAGATATATGGATATATATGGCGAAATAACAATAGTTCCTTATTGAAACTTAAAAATGAATACAAATAATTAACGTACAAAATTATTCAATATAATTTCAGTATAACATTTATTTGTACAGAGGCGAAGGACATGTGATAATTATGTAACCTTATATATTCATATGTTACATGAAAAACTTATTCAATTTACTCATCCGGACTCAAACTCTCATTCCTCTCGGTCTGCCAATAACCCTCACATTAAGTGCATTGCGAATAGTAACTCAATTCAAGTTCAAGCAAAAATAAATAGTACATTGACTCACACACAGCCTCCATAATGAGCTAATCGCGCTCCACATCTTCATAGTGTAAGCCGCATTTACGAGCCAGCCTCAAACATTTACAATTGTCGGCTTTACATTCCACACTCGGTCTTGGCTCATAATTGTGGTTAGAGGAAGATTTCTTGTCTATGTACGGTCAAAATATGTTCACTGCGTGAGATATTCCGTGAGTCAAAGCTTTGTTTAGGCTCACAGAATATCTCGTTATGGTTGCAATTAATTTGGCAACAAGTTAGTCGACTATGACAGAAAATGTACATGCATATAATAATATACTGAGTAAAGATATTTTAAGTGATGCAATACTATTTCTGAAAGCAACAACGCAAACTAGTAGAGTATTTAAAGACGGAACGCTTCGCTTAAAAGAATTAAAATATAACCAATATTAACAACTAGCTTTGATACAACAAGTTAGTATAAAATTTGTTTCATGCAAGATTACATTTTATGAACATGAAACTTTGTTTAGTATCAATGTTATTTCAGCTTAAACATTTTTTGGGAAAATTATCTATTCTCCAACTAAAAAATACAAAAACAATTTCCAATTTAAAATTTTCATCGCATATTTACTTCAAAAGAATAAACTTTCTTCCAGTTTACTTTTTGGCACGATTTCGTAGATTTTCAAAAGTTTGTAAATTTAATGTAGTAAATTTATTGATTACGAGCTATTAAGTTATTAGGCCAGCAAATTTGAATAGAATGGAAATTGGGAAAAGATGTGAAAAAAGTGTATAATTTTGTTCTAGTGCCTTAATATAACTTAAGAACGCGCATAATACCTACATAATGGTAATCATATTATAAAACGTATTAAGTTTTTCATAAAATGGAATGAAAAAATAATTTATGAGGCTTTGAGCAGGCAAGCATTAAGAATTTGTCGACATGAATTCTGTTCACACTGATGTACATATACGAATTCAAATATTTTTTGTGTATGTGAGGGTTTTATTTAAGTGCTTGCAGATACTTACGTTGTTTTTACTACGAAAATAAATTACTTACCAAGTCCTTTATAGGCTTCAAAATATATTCTATAAACTTCAATAATATATATAGTAATTAAAAAAAATAGCTTGTTTTTATTACCAATAACTTTTTTGATATTCATTTAACAACACAATTTATTACGCGCTACATTAAATTACAAAACTTTTTTTAATATCCACGAAAACATTTTGAAGAAGGAAATGCAAGGAAAACTTATTCTTTTGAAGTAAATAAACGAAGGAACTAAAATTAAAAAATGGATTTAAATTTTTTTTCAGTTGCAGAGAAGGGATTTTTTCCGGAAACAAATTTAGTTGAAATTACGACGGTACTGAAAAGAGTTTCATGTTTGTGACATATGATCCTCTACGCTATAAACTGTAAGCTAAAACTATTAAGCTAAACAGTTAGCTAAGCTAATTCATGTCGGCAATATTTTTTTAAATTAACCACTTCCGCCTTTTAATACTCCACTAGGCTGCGTTGTTGCTTTTAGAAGGCATATTGCACCACTTACAATATCTTTACTTAGTATATTATTTTAGGTATGTACATTGTCTGTCATAGCCGCCAACGTGGTGCCACTGCCACCACGTTGCCTAAATCAAAAAGGAATTGGTTGGCTCATACAATAGCTTGTACAGTGAACATATTTCGACCGAACGTAGCCTAGAAATTTCTGTCTAACTACAATTATGAGCCGAGATCGTGTATGGGATATAAAGCCGACAATTGTAAATGTTAGGAGCAGGTTCGTAAATGAAACTCACACTGTGAAGATGAGGATCGCGATTATCTCATTATGGAGGTCGTGTGTGAGTCGGTGCACTATTTATTTTTGCTAGCACTTGAATTGGGTTACTTCCCGCAATACACTTAACGTTTCATATGTCCACTTGGAGACTATCGCGGGGGGTTATTGGCGGACCGGAGATAAATGAGAGATGAGTTAGGATGAGTAAATTGGATAACTTTTCCATGTGACGTATGTACATATAAGTTTACATAATTAACACATATTCTTCGCCTCTATAGAAATTAAATTTGTTTTGAAATAATATTCAATAATTTTGTCTCAATTAATACCCTCTTATTTGTATTTAATTTGCCATTGAAGTTATATAATAGGCTGGAGAATTTATATTAAATAAGTTGAATATGTGGAAAACAATCCAAAGTTAATTTTCAAACCGTGAACATTATGTGCAAATCTCAATTTTCTCATTTTAATGTATGTTTCTCCTTTATTTTCCACTATACGATTTTCCGCATGTGGTTCTTCATGCACTCTTATCGAAAATTTGATCTCCAAATTTTTCTTTGAAGATTACTTTTATTTTCTCAGCGCAAATACTTTGATTTCATAGACTACGAAAACAAGAACTTGAAAAATTATGTGTCTATATATAAATATATATATATATATATATATATATATACTTGTGAATATATGTATATTGTATCGAAATATAAACTTAGCCCTTAGTAGTTTAAGGTGAGAACAACCTCAAATACCCTGTTTTTTCAAATTCAACCTTTATCACCATACGGGTAATGTTGAAATGGAAGGACGCACAAAAGGCAGAAATCTAGCAGAAAGACGCAAGTAGTCAATGCAAGTTTTTAACATTTATAACTTATAAAATAATAGCAATATAAAACTGCAAGGACACAGAACTACCACTGTTCCATATGTCTTTTTAATGTTGACTCTAAATTGATCTCACTATCTCAGCAACATTCGTTACTAAAATTTATCGATTTGACTACATGTTAAAAAGTTCTAAAACAAAGAATGAAGTGACAAGTAAGAAACATTCAAATATTTCTTTCAATTTTAAATTTTACATAATGAGCCTTTGTTCTGTGCGACGAATTTTTTTTTCATATTAAATTAATATGCGAGTGATATCTGATATCTGTATCCACGTATAACATCACCAAGTTCTGTGCCACACTACTGGGAATTACACTCTTTACCTGAAGCATTTCGCAATTTTTTTGGCCGTTCCTATAACTTAGATAGAAAATCAGCGTACCTACACTCGAATCAGTATATCTACCATAACTAATGATTCACTACAAACGCAGCTGGTTATAAATGACAAACGCATGTTACCTGTATCAACAGATTGTAGAAATAGTGTCATAGATATTACAGAATACTTGCCTTTTTCATTTTACATTAATTTAATATATCTTATTTAAAAAAAAAATTAAAAATAAGGGTTTTTCTTTTGGATAAATTGACTGCCACTTCCGTTATATTAACTGATACTAGCAAACAAAAGTGTGTAAGTATCGGTCCAAGGACGGTTATGGTTTAGTGGATATATTAAATTGGTGTAAAAATATTAACGTGAATCAAAAAATCCAATAAAATAATATATAATAATTTGAATTAAACAAAATTAAACCAGTGGAAATTGGAATTATTTTTAGCGGATTATTTGAGTATTTAATTTTACTGCACATTTGTAAATATAAGGAATAATATTTATCTCCATATGACCCCTGGAAAAGCGATATTGAATTTTTCAAAATGCTTTCATTTTACCTTAAAATATCATAAAATCAACGCACAAATTATATACTGTTCTATAGATGGCAACAAATACAGTAAAATATTTTTAAACCTAAAACAATATTAATGTTTTTGTTACAAAAGTAGCTAAATTTGTTTTTAAATTTGATTGAAGAGGCTAAAACAATATCGATAGATTTCTATTACATTTATAATAACCATACACAATCTGACTTTTCTGGTAGTCAGATGAAAGCTAACAGCGCTTACAGCAGTTAATGGTGGATGTTACGTTCAATCTAATTTAATGAATAATTAGATTACTTGTATGTTTTACATGAGGTCGAGGCTAATATCAGAGCCCAATACATTTGTTGGAATATAAAAGAAACACAAAACCATCATACAATGAAGAAATTAGTCTCGTAAAAATGACTTGAGCAAGTTTCAAAACCAAATGAGAAGATAATCATAATTAAAATTTAGATCTAAAACTTATTATCTCCATACTTAAAGACGTAAATTTACTCATTGTGAAATTTCCTAAGTAATTTTTATGGAAAACTTGGTTTCACATATTTTATTGCCATTGGATAAATATTAACTACTGTAAAATGAATGAACTCATAAATCATATATTGTTTTTGAACCACAATAGGAATATCAGTTTTTAGGAGATACTTTAGTTCCGAAACCTTATGTTAGAATTTTCTGGATTGAAAAGTAAAAAAGCCCGCAGTATATTATATACTATACAAACATATTATATATACAACATTATTATTATATATATATATAACATACTATACAAACATATTATATATTATATACTAAACAAGTAGATAGTTCCCCACCTCAATGTTTTCGGCCACAAACCAGTGCAATTCTGTGTTTTCTTCTGAACAAATAATGTAAAAGAAATTCGGCGAGAAGCGGCGCGAACAAATTCAATGGAGATGGGCATCCTGCATGTTTTCTGCCCATTTCCACCTATAAATCTAAGCCTAATGGCGCCTAACGCACGCTTTTACCCTTTTCAATTCCGCGATCTTCCTATGGACATTCGATATCACGGCTTACATTATTTCTGTAGTAAATTCCTGTTTAATATTATTTCGAAAATAATTTTGACATGCCGCTGATTTATTTACGATGGTCGTAGTGACTTGGTTCTACTCCCTATTTTTGGGGCAGACTTTTTACAACATGCATTAAACGATATTTATAGTTTTTTTCTGCTTTTTCATTACCTTATTTTAATTATTTTTTCTAAACAGATATATATTGCTATTCACTGTACTTATTCTTAAATTTACTTGAAAATCACGTTAATTACATCCTGTTAATTACATATGATCAGTGGAGAAGTCAATAGTCAATATTGTTTATATGAACTTTAAACAATACAAATTAAATAAAGTTATATTGCGAGAGGAAAGAGAAACATTTCGTAGTAAGATGCTCAAACTTTATAGACAATTTTTAATAATGTACTAATAGAAAATATTATTACGACTAGGTACAGGTAAACTATCTCGGTACCTGGGTACCTATATTTGAATATGGTCGTTATGTTAATCATTATATAAAACCAATAAGAAATGTATATTACATAAAATCTTTATAAATATATTTCCTCTGTCCGTGTGTGTGACTGAACTCCTCCCAAACTGCTGGACTGATTTTCTCAGAAACAATCTCTAATTATTATTATCGGTTATCTATTTTTTATAAATTACGTTCACGTAAATTAGGTAGGATCACCAGCAAACCTTAATACTGTATTGCACAATGTGTACATTTCACGAATATATATTAATTTCATTGTTATAAATTATTCTAAAGATGGCATTTATTCATTTAGAAATAATGTGTAAGTGAAAATAATTTTTTTCAGTATTTCCATAAACACTTTTTGTCGATATTTCCATTTAACCCTAATTATGTAAAATCTGTCAGAAATTACTTGCAGGTTCGATGCCGAAAAGATAGGTGAACTTCGTGATAAGCCGCGCTTAGAAAAAAAAATACTCGTTGTTCTAGAGCTATGTTTATTATAACCATGTTTAAAGTTTTGATTTTAGACACGAGTATTATTTTTGATTACATGATTTCTTTTGACTCATTTCTCTCGATAATTGTTCATTGCTTGAAAATTATTTAATGTATGAATTAGTTTGTACTATAAAAATCGCAATAGGTATTGTAAAGACCGAGATATAGTGAAAATAAGTGAAAATACCTTTTGTTACAAGTAAGCACTGCATTAAAATTTATAGCGTTTATTTAAGCATACTGAATATAACGTTACCTTGTTTTCTATGCTAATTAATTTGGGTTACTTATCCTCTAGGCTTTCATTTAATTATTAAAAAAAATTAAGACAATTCTTTTCAAAACAACCACTCAAATACATTAGCGATAATGTTATGCGAAAGTACAACTGCTGAATGAAGCGCCAATTTGTGTAATGAATTAACATATGATAAAGATAATCTACTTGTACAAAGCATCCCTAATAAGTTAATCTTTCTATTCGTCTTCAGAGAATCAAACTCTTTTCCGAACTAATACCGTATATTCACATGTAATGAAAGTCTTACATTTCATGTACAGACTACTCTCATAATTGTGGAAATATGTAAATGAATCGTATGTACAGAAAGAGAATTGGCTATGCAAGTCAGTTTGCAATTACATTTGTTATTTGACGATTTAAACATTCGGTATGTTTTTATTTGGTTTTGAATATTACGATGTGGAGAACTTAAATAATATGCCTGCGTTTCTATTTTATTATTCTCTAATTAAAATCTTAATATTGGTTAATGAACTTAAGCAATGTTAAATCGAAGTAATATGACACAATATCGTAGAGATTATTAAAAACACTGTGCGAATGACAAAAACGTGCAAATGAGTATAATAAAATGTGCGAATAAGGCTAATGATAATTAAGTTTATTGTATTTATGTCAACAACGATTTATATTATTTAAATACATATATATATATATATATATATATATATATATATATATATATATATAATATTTTTGTATTTTAGGCTTGTAATAAAAATTTTACATGTTTCATTAAATATTTATACGTTTCACATTTTAAATAATGCTCTTCTATAAGAACCTATTTTTTGTGACCTTAGTAATCTTCAAGAAATCGTTTAATCCACTTAAATAAATAGCCCTTAGAGTTGTGATTGAAGAAACAAAAATTACTTCTTCTATTTTGATTTCTAGTCGAATTGAAATCGATTTTCTCATTTAAACATTGGTTGCTACAGCTTGATCAATCGGTTTTTGTACATTTCATGTTCTTGTTTTATCATTTTATATGATATGTCTTGAAATATTAATTTTACAGGTCAACAAAATGCGGGGTTTAAAGACTTTGGTAAAATATTTTTAAATTTTCATTTTAAAGTACCTTTAACAAGGACTTAAGTGAAAAATATCACTTTTTTGTCAGAATAAACTAATTTGGAACAATTTTCGCAATCCAATTTGAAATTGCGAATTATGCTATATAAATTTCTACAAAGATTAAACCAGTTTCAATGCAGAACGATCGATGAAATGTTGCAGTTACACTGCTGCAGCGTATCGATTATTGTATAGACCACCGAATTTATCATTTCTAGCGAGCTATAACGCTATTTTTAGCTTTTGCTAATCGTTATCTACCAACTTACGGTTCGCATCGATACACTTATCATTCAACAAGAGAATTAAGTTCTCAAACACACATTTTGATGAAAGAAGTGCCAATATTTTATATTTCTCGAATTCCTTTAAAGATGGTATCCCCGCATTATTTAGTGTGATACCATCTCAGATAGTTTCATTATCATATATGATTAAATATTAAAATATAATGAATGACACAAAAGGTGTAACTGTTTTCTTTAATCTTGTGAGGACTTGGTGTTTTACATTATTTTTTAATTTTAAAATTATTTTGTATTACATTAGTTTTTCTTTACATTATTTTTAACCTACTTAAGGTTAAAATAATGTATTAAAGTGGCTTATTTTTCCACGATTAAAAAAATCATACCATTTTGATATGAATGTGTTTCTTCGATGAAATTAAAAAGAATATATGATATGATTACTTCCTTTTTAGATAAGTATATTTAATTATAATTTATACACATATGTATATATATACATATATATATATATATATATATATATATGTATACATATGTGTGTGTATATACATACATTTATATATTTTATAAGGTAATAAAACATTTATTAACATCCTTTCTTTTGGGGGGTGATTTATCACCGTAACGGGAAATTTAATTTTTTGTAAATCATGTTTGCAAGTAGGTCAACATTTTTAATAATAATATTTAATTGGAATTTTCTATAAAAATGGTCTACTAGAGAAATGCCTGATAGATAGAAAGGCAGGCACCAATGTAATTTTATGAATTTTAAAGTTTTCCGTTATTTGTATGAATAATAAAAGATAAGAAAAATAAGCAAGAATTGAATTATATTTCTATATCAGTTATAATATCTAAAAAAGTAATAAATTTTAAAAGAGGCTCAATAGAAATCCAGGCTCGCTTTTCTTTGAAAACACAGATTATAGTTGATTGCATGCAAGGGATCGCCAGAAGTGAAATTTTGTTGGCAATCCAAACTGATAATTGTAAGTAAATAGTACAGGGTAAGACGACAAAGAGAGAAGAATATACAGGGTAAGACGGCTAAGAGAGAAGAAAACAAAATAAACTAAGTATAAGCCCATAGATTGTACTAAATTTGTATAAAAAATGTTTATGTAAATAGGTAATAAAATCTTCTTGGACGTAAATAGGTAGTAAAATCTTTATGTAAATATACATAGACAATTGTCAATTAAAAAATGGCCGCGATGAAGTACCAAAACACGGCTAAATGCGGTTTAAGGAATCAGGATGTAGTGTTCCTCTCGTCATTTATATTTACGACAACTATATGTACGAGTTCATTACAGATTAATAAATAAATTAAGTGCATACAAAATAGTAATAAAGCAGTTATAAATGGATAAATAAATCGAAAAAAAATTTTGACATTAAATTTTTGACATATATTATACACAAAACAGCTGATAGCAACAGCGAGTGCTATTATTATTTGCTTTCGTTCATGTGTACATTTCTTGTCGTATTCTATTGTGTTTATGTGTCTGTCTCAATCCTTCTTACGATAGTTCCATTACATTCAGACATTATAACTAAAGTCGTAACAAACTTTGCAAAATCAATGCAAAACGTTACACGAAGAACGCTAAAAATGTTAGTCTCATCGCGCTCAAAGAATTTTCATTTCAAACCGTACATTATGGTTTTATATTAACAGAATTTCGAAACTATTCCTGACATAGTCTTTATTTCCAAGTTTTCTCGAAATGCGCTCGTGTCATGGGTGTACGTTCCGCCTTTACGGTGACAATTTTTCCTCTAAGCATGTGTGTTGAAATATTCTGTAATTGAAATCTTCTTTTATTAATA
Source organism: Druceiella hillmani (assembly GCA_039881145.1). Classification (NCBI taxonomy): domain Eukaryota; kingdom Metazoa; phylum Arthropoda; class Insecta; order Lepidoptera; family Hepialidae; genus Druceiella; species Druceiella hillmani. Next base: position 34,009,551 of record JAYKKI010000014.1, on the reverse strand, counting down.
TGTGAAAATATTATAAGCTATAAATATCACAAGGAAATTTTAATTTTACCTTAGTATTACTCTGGACGATTATATTAAGTGAAATTTTTAATTTTTTTTTGATTTTCTATATATAATAATTTCTTTAAACAAACTATGAAATTTCAGCTTATAATGGAAGTACTCAGAAAACTTACCAGATATTTAAGAAAGTATTTAAAAATAGCAGAATAGATGGAATACAGGAAATTTTTGTCTTTATTTTTGATACAAAAAATTAGAATCTTGAATTCACTTGTCAGATATACTTACAAGCTAGTCAAAAATACCATGAAGATATTTAAAATAAAAATAATATTGTGTTTTTATGTTTCATTATAATGGATCCAAAAGATCGGTAACTGCGTAAAAAAATAAATATTAACTATATTTATATGTAGTTTAGGTCTTTTCAAATTGTTAATAACGATAATTTTTAATAAAAGTGCTAATGAAATGCTGGTATTCATAATTTTTGAAAAGTTTTTAAACATGCTCAACCGAAGAGAAGGCAGTACTTCTTGCATTGCAGGTCATTTTAAAGATTTTTATTTTGAAGTCTTGGTTTAAACTTGAGAAATTGTAAACGAAACAACACAAAAATTGAAAAGAAATTTTGAGTGATATACGTCCGATTAAATATCTGAAAGACAATTTGGCGTGGTTGAATATTTACAATCCCAATTTACATTTTTGGGGAAATATATTTTTTTTATGTTTTGCAAAATATTAATTGAGAAGTGAATTTCCCAAATTTCATGGGCGTAAGTCTAAAATTAGAGAAAGTCATCATGGTCACCATAATAATAACTTCTTTTTGGTGATAAAGATATGTATTTATATGTATATACTAGCTCACCCGGCGAACTTCGTATCGCCTCAGAATCAATAAATGTTGTGTTAACTTATTAGCTAAATTAAAAATAGTTTATTAATAAAATGTAATGAATATTCAAAGTTAATTAAGTTCAATACATGTACAAAAATTAACATGAAAAGCATTCTAATTATATCGAAATAAATGTAAGCGCAAGGCATTTGCTTTATTGGTGCGAATCGAAATGTTTCACGCAGTAATGCATTACTTTCTGTTAAACTATTTTATTTTACTATCGTGACCCGTGCGAAGTCTTCGCATTATTTATTCCATTATGAATCTCAGATGACAGATCAAACAAATATTTTACTAAAATTGACATATAGAGGCGCAAGTATCAAAAGCATTGAGCTAAAGCGCCACTTTATTTATACGTGAGTGGATTTGAAATTAAACAAACATTTTACCGACCGTCAATCATATTGACGTTGAGCCGTTAGATGGCAGCATTGCTGTTTTGTGTATATAATTTTAATAATTAATTAATTTGCAAAAACAATAGCAATAATAAATTGTTTAGTTGTGGATGCCGGTAGAGCAAGCAATTATCTATAAAATGATATATAATTTATGTGGATTAGTTGTGAGCTTTTTTCTAAAAAGGGAGTGTAACATCTTAACCTTAGCGTATTAATATATATGATGATGATTATGATGATTGTATTATGTTGCACTACTTTCCGTTAATCTATTTTCTGAAGGGGTTGCACTCGGGTTCATTCCCTTCATTGAAATACCTGGTGATGTATGTATTTTTTTGTTTTGTTGTCAGGTGAAAGAGCGAACAAAGCGGATGGTTTGCCGACACGTGAACATGTTACATACAATTGACCATGAAAGAAACCCTTATTTTCACGATTCAGGCTACAAAGACTGAAAAATTGGCCTAGTGATTTGTTACATAATGAAGAAATTATCGAAGTGAGCACAATCACAAATGTCATTTATCAAACTTAACTCAACTATTTGAAATCACTTTTCGCTGATGAATTTCAGAAAAAATCGTTTAAAGAGAATTAATTTAATGGAATACAAATGCAATAACGGCATATAAATATTCAACGAAAAAAAATATTAGTCAATCCATTATTGATATATCATCAACATTATTGATATATCAAAAAACCCGTTCCATACCATATATGTATGGGAAAATGAATTTTCTTCTTAAATTTTTTTTTTCATGAATTTTTTCGATGTTTTAATATTTATTATCCTATTTCCGACGAAGGCGAATCCAAAAATTAAAAAATCGGCCCAGCAGTTCTTGAGTTATAAACGGTGTAACTAACACGACTTTGTTTTATATATATATGTAGATATATATATATATATATATATATATATATATATATATATATATGTATATATATATATATATGGCTTAAAAATGTGATGGAAAAAAATATATAATATGTTTGGAGCAACATATATTATAGACATTCAAGTCAGTTGCCATTTAAAAATATTTGAATTAAGTAAATTTTTGATAGGATAAACACACAAGGACTAAAAAAAGTTATGAAAGAATTTTTTAACAATTTGTGGTGCTATGTCCAATTTTAAATTCAAATATTTTACAGGGCTTATTGCTCTTAATTTCGGTATATTACATTTATATTACACTTAATTGTCCAAAGTAAACGATATAAACGATACACTTTGAAAGTGCAGGCGCAATTTCAAAACTTCACATACTCATTTTGAAAGGAATCGATAGATTATATAACAAAGCGTTAACTTTCGAAATTTGCTGTCAAATTTTAAATTCAAATATTTTACAGGGCTTATTGCTTTTAATTTCGGTATATTACATTTATATTACACTTAATTGTCCAAAGTAAACGATATAAACGATACACTTTGAAAGTGCAGGCGCAATTTCAAAACTTCACATACACATTTTGAAAGGAATCGATAGATTATATAACAAAGCGTTAACTTTCGAAATTTCGCCAATTAATAAGAATATATTGGTATAATGTATATTTATATATTTCATTAACATATTTTTACCCCTCGTTTCATTACGAGTCAAAACTTAAGTAACTCACCGATAAAGTGAATTGCGAGATGCACTTTGCTCTTTTCTATAAGGGCCGTAAACCATAATCTACACGTGTGATGATATTAAATCAGAAAATATCATTAGATATGAAACTCAATTCATGCATTGAATTAGGATGAAGTTACGACGGTCGCTTCGCACATAAATCATTGACATGTCAGAATTATTTTCGACGTAATCATTAAACACGTATATACTACAGAAATAATGTAAGCCGTGATATCGAACGTTCATAGGAAGATTCCGGAATTGATAAGGGTAAGAGCGTGCGTCAGGTGCCATTAGGCTTATATTTATAGCTGAGAAATGGGCAGGCAACATGTAAGATGCCCACCTCCATTGAATTTGTTTACAACGCTTCTCGCCATATTTTTTTTACATGTACTTTTTTAGGAGAAAACCCGATGATCCGTGGCCGGAAATACCGAGGAAGGAAGATATTTTCTTGTGTTTGTATAACTGGAAGACATTTACTTTTCAATCCAGAAAATGCTAACATGATTTTTCGGAACTGAATTATCTCATAAAAGCTACTTTTTATCGTGATAAAAAACAATTTATGACCTTTGAATTCATTCACTTTATAGTGGTTAGAATTTATTCAATGCTAATACAATATGCGAGAAAGCTAGAAGCCCCATTCTGTAGAATCAACTAGGACGAAATTAATTCGATTTTGATGAAAATGTATTAAATGGTATTAGATAGGTAGATTTTACATGACCATTGAAATTGGGGGCCAGCATTGTGTTTATTTCATAACTATCAATAAATTAAAGTCCTGTTATTGTCGTAGATAATTATTGTTAGTTCTTCTGCAAAAAATAAATAAAATGATCAAGCGAATATCGAGGCTTTGTCTGAACTTGAAAAATTTGCAGGTGTAACATGTACATTTATTTGTAGCGTCGTTATCATTTGCATAATATCAGGAGAAAAAAAAAAATCTAGCCCGAATTTAATAAATTGGATTTTCTTGCTTGCTGTATTAATATACTTTTGCATTATCACCCATAAAGAAGAAATTCGGTGGGGAATTGAATATTAATAGCATTATAATTATATATAAATATATATATATATATTTATATATATATATATATATATATATATATATATATATATATATTACTATACAAGGGTCATTAACCAAAATTGTAATTAATAAAAATTGGAGTTTTAATTTTTCTCTTTTTGTATTATATATCATTAAATTTTATATTTCCTCCATTTATATATTTCTTTATAATCACCATTTAAATATTTATAGTTTTATTCAATATACATATTTACACTAATTAACCTTATTTTTATATCGGTTTGGTAGGCTGCAAGTTTTGTAAATTATAAAGGAAATTACTAAATGGCAAGAAAAGCAGATGGTTCAGATATACTTTTCTATATTTAATATATTTGGCGTTAGAATAGCATTTAAATAGGAGTATAAAGTAAGTATTTTTATTTTTTAGAATGTTTTTGCTGAATTTCAGGAACAATATTTTTAATAAAATAAATTACATTTATAATTTCACTTCTATCCATAAATATAAAGAGACAATCCAAAAATAAATGGACATATCAGTGTGTG